>CM075779.1:56293875-56893875 GCA_037974665.1 Ehretia macrophylla
CCACAACGCCCACTTATAAATTAAACAATCACACTATATTCCATCAATGTGAGATATTACAACTAATTTGTTGGTCGTTGAAATATTCCCATCCCAGAGGGAAAGATTCAGATACTATTACATAGGGTCCCAAGTTCACATATGTTGTATCAACTTATTACCCAAAATATTTGGCCTATGTATTTGTGCAGTTTCATGTACACATGGGTGGAGCCAAGATTTGTCATCAGTGGAGACTAAAATCAAATAATTAAACACTCATATATAGATAATTTTTTCAGTAGAGGTTAAATTAATTTTTCAATCCAAAAATACCTTAAAAATACACATATTTTGAAACAAAATTTAAATTGAGTGGAGGCTACAACCTTCACGCTCTTAGAAGTGGCTCCGCCACTACATGTACAAGGTGCCCCACTTGCCAAAAAACAAAATTTTAAGGCAATGAGTTTAATTATAGATAATTTAAAAAGTAAAACTTGAAAAAACAAAATCAAAGAGAGAAGACTCACTATATTTTGCCAACATTTTCATCACATTCTTGACCATGAAATATAGATTGGTGGCCTTGGATCTCCTGCAACGTTTCCGTGGAGTTTAACATGGTTTTCTAAGCTTACGAGCTAGTCAAAACAACTTATAATTAGTTGATTTTGAGCTTATAAACTCATTGAATGTGTTTGATAAAACATGCTTCTAACTTAAGCTCAAAAGAGCTCTACATATTTAATTTATCACTTAACCTATTTTAATGGATAAAATTGCATCACTCTCCTTGATAAAAGGACACCAAAACTGGCGTTGATTTGATCACCTCATCACTCCACCATCAATTGGATCTCAAATCCGACGTAGCGACAGAATTGATAATGTTAACGGTTGAATTGGCCCAAAAGAATCAGATTAGTCGTACTTAATTAAGGTAAAACATTTGTGATTACTGATTAATGGTCTATTTAGTTTGACTGTGAAATTTTAATTGTTGAGATATAGAGTTTTTAGTAGTAAAACTCTAGTTACAGTATGATTGAACATAAGATGTTGACTATTTGGTATTGTCATATCAAAAATGCTGTTAAAATATATGAATAGGTATTTTTGAGAAATTTTAATGATAATGTTTAGTAGCCTTTTTCAAAAAGTTCATACACGAATAGAAAATGAATGAACGTACTAATAATTTTTTTATTTTTATTTTTTGATATGCATACATAGACATTGGAGAACCGCAAAGATGAGATGGGATAACATATGAATTGTTCATAATAACACATTAAAATTTGCTGAAGAAGGCACACCATCCCCTACTAAAATAAACCAAGATTTGCAACAAATTTTTGACTCAATAAAGCTAACCTGGGTGAGAGTAATATGAAGATGAAGATGAACATTTCCCTCACCAGCTTAAACAAGTTGCATAAGAACACTAATATAACATACCAGGATCCTCAATATTAAGCTAATGACTAATTAATTAAGACATGTGATACATGATACAATGGCGAAATGACAGTGACATAAAGTATTATCGTACATAAAATGCTGAAACAAGACGCAACTCACGTATACAATTCTTCACACAGAAAAAGTAACACAGCCCAAAAGCTGCTTTATCAAGGACAGTCATCTTCTCCAGGATTAATTTTCCGGTTCTTCTTCACATGCTTCACAGTAGATGCACAAGCTTCTCCAATCTTTTCAACCACCATGGTTGAGACATACTTCTTCTTCTTGGGAAACACGCTTCCACTCTTGGCTGTGAAGCCTGGCCATGCATCACCATTGTTATCTCCATTTAAAGCCTCGCTCTTGTTAACCCCATTATCTGCCATGTTCTCTCTCTCTCTCTCTCTCTCTTTGATATTATTTCCTCTATTTATCTCTTTTTGTATTGTGTTTGTGTATTTGTTTTATGCTTTTGATGCCTTGTGCTAATGCATAAACGGAGTATTTATAGTGGGAGAGATGTTTTTAGTATCGATTTTTTCTTTTTCCCTCTTTACGCGTGACTTTCTTGATGAAATTCAATGGAATCTCAAGAGAAGACTCGATTAATTTTCTCGTTTGAAGGTTTAGGCGTGTGGGCAAGATGAAATTTTCACGATAGAATTATTCATTTTATGTTTGAGCCTTTTGTGTGTGTGTGTGTGGATGTGTAGATGTGTGGGTTTAGTGTTATGAAGGTTGGGAAGTAGAAGTTGAAATCACAATTATATTTTTAAAATTGAAATCTACTCTCTTTGTGTGCGAATTTGAGTATGTTTCTTAAGTTAAAATCATTTTGTCAGTGTATGCTGTTGTGAGTATTATCTGGATTGTAGCGATATATTTGTTACAAATATCAACTTAATTAGGCATACACTTTCTATCGTTTAAACTCGAATAAGCTCACTTGATTTGAAAATTTAGACTATTAGATTATATGTATTTAATTAATTTGATATCTCTAACGTTTTTTGCACATCACTATTCCTTAAAACCGGAAAATATCGAATGTGAAACGCGTCTTGCTGGAAAACTTTTCCGATGTTTTTCCTGTAGGCAGCGTGGAATAGAAGGTTTTGCTTTGTGGTTCTATATTATATCTGCCATTTGAAACTAAAATTATTCAATCTTTGCAGGATAACAGATTAATTGAAACTAAATTCCATGCTATCACCAAATTAAAATTCACGTACTTCACAAATCCTATATATGCTACACCAAGCTCCCCCACCCCCCTCCCCCCAGTGCTCGGGCCAGGCCCGTGCACCCGGTTCTCTTATTCCCGGGGCAGTGCTCTGGCCAGTAACAATCGAATTTCATCTCAGAAGTGAACTGAGGAACACCTTTTGGCGATATTATGAATTTTCTTCCTCAGTACGCAGAAGCATCAACTTTGACTAAGTTTATGTAATAATGGTGTACGAAGCGTCAAGCTACTTTGCATAATTGGAAGAAGTTTGCTTGAAACTTTCTGATTTTTTTTCTGATCTAATTTTAGGTACCTCGATCTTAATTAGTTTTTCATTTTCAAATTTTTTCTCTTCATTTACGTGTGCTTGTGTAGTGCCCTCGTAAATCTCTAGAACCTCAACTTGTGTTGCTTTTTAGTGTGTGTGTGTGTTGGGGGGGGCGGGGGGGGGGGGGGGGGGGGGGGGTGGGGGTGTTTCTTGGAGAAGGGGATAAATATTTCACGTTAGAAATCTTCTTTGCTGTGTAGGTCTGTAGATTTGTGTTGTAAGTGAAGGTTACGGCAAAGAAAGAGATGTCTAAATTTCTACAAAACAACTCAAAGGAAAGCTCTTTACTGTTTGTATACGCGTTCCCTTTCTTTGGTGTGAATATAACATTCTCTATGGGCAAATTTTTGGCTGATTTAAGATCATATATGGGAATATGCTCTTAGTCAATAAAATTTTGCTACATCATCATAATATCAGTAATTTCACTTTTTATTATTTCAAAGCTATCTATGGTTAGATATAATTTACTGTGGTTTTTTGTAATTAGATTCCTTTGAGTTGCTTTGTAGAAATTTAATCGTCTCTTTTTTCTTTGCTCCGTAACATTCATTTACAACACAAATCTACAGAGCTAAAAACTGAGGATAGAATACTTATGACTTTTAACACGGTATTAAATTTCGGAGTTCTTTAGTCATATTAATCAATGTGTGACCCGTTTCTTTTCTCAGTCTTAGTATCTCATTTACTTCAATATCGATTCCCAATTTAAAATTAAGTCACACGTGAAAAAAGTATTAGAATATTCATTCCTTTCACCTCTCTAGTCTTTACCTAGAATCAATTGACTTTATAATGAACTCTATGATTTTTAATTGTATATACTAATCTACTCCTTGAAAAATTTCTGATTTTTGGCCTGGCGTGTAATTTTTATTAGCTAATCGTATAATTAGACCATAGATAACATCCACATGTAGTTTTTTGAATCTATTTTTGGTTTCGGGCTTATTTAGGTCATTAGGAGGATGAATTAATATGATGGCGCCGTGTTGATTGCGATACTGCAATCTGCAATGTGAAACCTAGTGCATATTTTGGGACTTTCTGATGCTAAATTATTATGCTTGCAAGATATCTGAAACACCATTTGTCACTCTTTACGAGGCAATTATATTTAAACTGAACTATTGTTCATCTAATCAAGGCCTCAATTTCCTTAATTGAGATTCCCTACAAATTGTGAGGTAATAAATTCCTTATTGTCATTCTGCTTTTTCCTCTTACTTGATTTCATTTTATTTTTAGGGTAGATGAGAGAAGAATTATTTTTCTATTTTAACAAAAAGCATCGTTACAACAGTATTTATAGTACAACACTTGTGCATCACATTGACACAAATAAAGATAATAATGATTGCAAGTCAAGATAATGATTGGTGTGACAATATTGGTACTACATATCTCATTATCAATCCGGTATATTACGCGCATACAAAATATATTGAAATAGATGTTTACTTTGTCCGGAAAAAAGTTTATGCTAATGAGCTACAAGTTCGCTTTATCTCTACAGTCGATCAGATTATTGACATTATGACCAAAAAGCTTTTTATTACCAGGTTTCAATAGTTACGATCCAAGCTCGCTGTTCGTGATACCGTTTGGCTTGAGGGGGTGTGGCAAAAGATTCAATAACCTTAGATAGTTATACACAAGTGTTGTATTACAAACACTGTCGTAACGATGCTTTTTGCTAATATAGAAAAATAATTCTTCTCTCATGGTATCAGTTGTTTACAGACTTCCGTCAATATATTTCAAGTCCCATCTACTTTCCTTCTCTCCGTCGATCTGTGCATCCTTTTTCTAGCCGTCATCATGGCCACACAACCTTCTTCAGCCTTTTCTTTTCCCACTTACAACGTGAAAGTTTATGTCACCATCACTCTTGGTCACTCAAATTATCTCACATGGAAAACACAGATCACCACCTTTTTCCGCTTTAATGGTCTTTTAGGCTACGTTGATGGTAGCAGTCCATCACCAAAAAAAATCCACCTCCACCACTGATTCATCTTCTGCCTCCTCTGCTTCGTCTCTCTCTCTTGACGACTGGCAAAAATATGACAGCTTCGTCCCGGCATGCATCACAGCCACCTTGTCTGAATCCCTCGTTCACCAAGCCTTTGGCTATCAATCTGCTCACTCTTTTTTCACTGCTCTCGAAGAGTCCTTGCTGCAACAATCCATACCGCCAAAATCTCTACTTCGTGCCCAGCTTCGTGCTGTCAAGATAGGCTCCTTGTCTATTGCAGACTATCTCCATCATATTTGTTACATGTCTTCATCTTTGGCTACTATAGGGGAACCACTCTCTGATTCTGATTTAGTGCTCACTACTCTTGAAGGTCTTCCTCGTCATTACAGGCCGTTTGTCACCTCTGTCGAGAATCTTGTCACCCCCTTGATATTTTCTCAGCTTCGTGCCAAGTTACTAACCTATGAACAACGACTTGTTCTTGATGGGGATGATTTGGATTCCAAGGATTCTTCAACTGTTCATGCTCTGATACCATGAGGGAAGAATTATTTTTCTATATTAGCAAAAAGCATCGTTACAACAGTATTTGTAGTACAACACTTGTGTATCAGACACAAATAAAGATAAATTGAAAATTCAAAACTTAAACGAATGTAAACTATCTAAGCTTACGAATCTTTTATCAGTAGAAAAGAAGGACTTTGGTTCTTTCTTTGGTTTTATGCAGGGCTGAAAGCAATGAAGTGAAAGTGTAATCTAGCTTTTTTAAGACCTTGTTTGAGTTTGGGAAAATGGGAGGAAAGAGATGGTTGGCGAGGGATTTTTTTAAATATAATGAAAGTTAAAATTGTAATTTCAACTTAAAATTTTTAATTATAACATATCATTATTTAATCATTCCATTCAACTATATATTAGATGAAATGTTTTAATGCTTTCTCTTAATCAATTGATCCTTAACATGGTATCAATATATATCTTTAATTGGTCTTTTAGGCATTCTCTTAGGTAGCAATATTCAAGTGTCATTTCACGAGTGATTTACTAATTGCATCTTTTGGATAATAAGTACAACACAATTTCTTTTTCTGTGTTTGTAATTGAAATACTTTATTTAAAGCAAACAAATTACACAGATACATCAGCCGTCTCCTGTGGGTTCAACATCCCTAGCTAAAAGTAAGATGAGTTAGGAGGGAGCATTAAGAAAACAATTGGTAGAGATTGTTCTAGATGCATATGATCTAGCGACCTAATTTGCAGCCTGATTGGTTGTTCTCCTAATAGAAACTCGAAACAATAGTCTTGACGATATTAGAAATCTAAGTGGCTTTTTTTTGGGTCAAATTATGAGGGTATCAATTTCTTATCGACCTTCTACTTTTTCCTCTTACTTTCATTCTCTTTTTAGGCTAGAAAAGGACTCAGGTACTTTCTTTCGTTTTCAGGCTTGAAGGCGATGAAGAGATAGTGGAATCTAGATCTTTTACATCTTGTTTAGGTTTAGAATGGTTAGCGAGGGACCTTCTAATTGTTCATGTTGGACAATCTAATGTCTCACATAGAAAATTAGAACATTTAAGATTAGTATATAACATTTTGCACTATTTCATATATAATTACCAATTGATTTTAACATAAAATTCCCCTACTAATATAGTATTAGAGCTAGATGTTGATCTTATGTTAGATGCTCGAATATTCCTCCTAATTTCAATTGATTTTAAGATAAGACATCAGCTATAATTGACTTCAGTATATAACTCTTCCAAATTCGTTGCTTATTCGTCCCTTCTTGTTGAAGAGGGGTTGTTAGAGAATCTAATTGTAGAAAATCAATTTGTGATCCCACACAGTAGGGAGAGAGGGAGCTCTTACTACAGATCTCCCCTTCCTTATGACAGGAGGTTTCAAACATCTTCTTAATTGTGTGGTTATAGATTAAATACTTATAATGCTTGTCTTGACTTGATTAATTGGTTTAGTCTTATTGATCTTGAATGCTTGGGTGCTCGATCTCCTACTTGTGTTTAACGATCTCAAAACACTGATTAAACACTCTAGGATAAAAAAAAGTAGCCACGTTACTTTAGGCCTCTTAGCCAAGGTCTTACAGGTATGCCTCGTATGCTCGGTATGAAACTTTTTCCTTATGCCCTTCTTTTGGGCATAACACATAGCACTTGGGCATCCTTGGGCATAGTACATAGCACTTGGGCATCCTTGGGGTCGTTACAGAAAGACTTTTCAATTCGATCAAATCGATCGAGAGTCTCATCATCTGTTAGGTGGGCCACTGCTAGTTGATGTAAAAAATGCATAGATATTTAAATATGGTCTTTAGGATATTCAAGACTAGTATATAAGATTATGGACTAATCCATGTTACACTAATTGATTTTAGGATGAAATCTTAGGTTGACTAACAATTCATTTCGGACAAGGCATGATCCTGGATTGAAGGTCTGGAATTGTGGACACAGGGCGGAGTCTTAATAAAAAAAAATGATAAGAAGATGATCATTTACATATGCCAAAATGTAATTAGAGATGGAATGGTCAAATAGTAACCAATTATAATAAGAGATTCTAAGTTCAAACTATGGTTTTGACCTCAATTATAAATAAATAAATAAATAAAAATGTATTTCCCAAATTTTGGGGTCAAATGAAGGGAAAAATTTCCCAATAATTTTTTATGTCCATTTTGTCCTTGTCATTTTAACTTAACACCAAATCTACCCCTATCCAAGAAAGAAGAACAAGCAAAGGGAGATGATGACATGGAAAAGGGAACTTCTAGGCCAAGCAACTGGGGCTGTGTGTTTGTGTGTGTGTTTTTTTTTGGTGAATTGGTCTGGCTGTGCAAATGTGTATGTGTGTGCTTGCCATCAATTTTGCATGTGCGTCGAATGTGTATCTGTGTTTGTTGCCCAAAAAATGAAATGTTAAGAACAATAATGTAAACCAAAAGCCAACTAACCCCCGGCCCACCCAACCTCCAAAAAAAAAAAATTTAATGGAATTTTTTAAAAAAATCAGATTTGGTCCCCCTAATAAATATCTAAAAGGTGATAAAAGCTTTCAAAAAAATGGAGTTGGTTTGATGGTTAGTCACAAATAGCACTATGTTATTGGTTGGGGGTTCAAGTCACTATAATTGTATTTATTTTTTTATAGTTTTAGTTATAGATAAAAAAAGAATTAATATCTAAAGAACGTGATTTCTAATTAGGTTCGAACTCATAACATAAACTGTTTAAGTTGTACCATGAACAAGAACTAACCGTTAAATATGCGATTTAAAATTATTATAATATTTTGGTGCATCTAAAGTGTAAACTAGTTGATATTAGAAAATATGTTCGAAATAATTATTTTACTTACCAAATATTTAAAAGTACCATAACATTAAATCATAACCAAATTTTCTTTAATAAAACTATAAAAAAAAAATTAAAACTGTAAAAATTGAGTTTTTTTTTCTACTAGACCAAAAAATATTATACAAAAAGCACTGTACCAAAAAATAATTCGGCCCTCCAACGTTATATTTCTGACTCCATGTGCGAGCCTGAGCTTGACTTTCTGACAATCAGTGATGACAAAGAAGAAAAGGCAAGGGAAAAAGAAAAGATAAAATAAAAAAGTAAAAAAGAAAAGAAAAAGAAAATTAAAAAGGATATATGTGTCAATTTTTATATAATATTTATGTATCCCTCCTTTTTTTATTTACTTTTCAATCTAAATGAAAAAATACAAAATAAAATCATTTGTGATTATTTCCTTTATAATTTTATCTGATTCAAATAAGAATATTACCCATTCATTTTCTTTCTTTTATAATTTAATCATTTTCTTTCCTTTATTATTTTTTTCCTCATGAATCCAAATGAACACTTAACGTACTGACATTGTAAATGTAGATAACGGGGTGAAAAGTAGAAACGTCTCTTATGTTACCTAAAATATGTGATCCCTTTGAGAAAGAACAAAAAAAAAAATCAACTTCAAAGTCATTGGAATGATTATTTGATCTATCACTAATTAGCTAGACCAAGGTACTGCAATATTCACTTCTTTTATAAAATAGTTGTTCTGAGTATCCAAAATTGGCAACAATTATTTGATATATCCCTATATAATCAACTAGACCAAAAGGTACAACTTAAGTTAATTAAAGTATTGTGTTGCTACACAATTGACGCTGTTAGAGCAACTCTAACAGCCTCTTCATTTTTTTTCTTTCTAAAATAGCTAATGAAATTGATTCTTTCTACTTCTACAAACTCTCTATTTCAGTTTTACTCTAACAACACTCTCTATTTAATTTCACTCCAATAACTCTCTATATTTTATCTAAACTCATTATTTAATGATTTTTTTTTATCTTTTATATTTAATTACTAAATTCTAACAAAAAATTGTAAGATTAATATAATTAATTAAGAAGTTGAATTTTATTATTATTATTTTTCCAATACTTATTAACAGAATGTAGTTACAAAGTGATAAAGAATACGTAGATAACCTTATCTACAAAGTATTCAAAAGAGTCTAAATCCTGGAGGAGACTACTCAACTGATAATGAGATAAACAATACAGCTAAGTCAAAACAATTACAAGAACTGAATTTCAGAAAATTATGTAGGACTTAACACCCTCCCGCAAGCTGAAGGAGGGGGAGCGACTTGAAGCTTGGTGCACAGCAATTCCAGACGAGGACGAAACAATGGCTTAGTAAAAATATCAACAAGCTGATCCGTTGTGGAAATATACTGCAACTTAAAAGTGCCATTACTAACTTTCCCTCGCATAAAATGTATGTCTATCTCAATGTGCTTGCTCCGATTATGAATCACAGGATTAGTTGCAAGGTCTATGGAGCTAATATTGTCACAAAAAACTATGGGAGTAGGAGACTTCGGAAGGCACAGAAATTTCACAATTTCCATAACCCACAAAAGTTCAGAAGTTAAGGAAGCTAGAGCTCAATACTTGGCTTCTGCACTCGATTTAGAGACTGTAGGTTGTTTCTTGGAGCTCCAACAAACCAAATTAGGACCAATGCAAATAGCAGCACTTGAAGTTGAGCGTCGCGTGGCTGGGTACCCAGTCCAATCGGTATCACTATAACCAGTGAGTTGCAAGTGTGAGAATGGAGTAAAATGCAAACCATGTTGTAAGGTACCTTTAATGTAGTGAATGGCCTTTTTAGTTGCGATAAGATGAGAGGTCCGAGGGGAATGCATGTACTGAAAAATAGAATTCACAGCATAAGATATATCTGGACGGTCATAGTCAGATATTGCAAAGCACCCAATAGCTTGCGAAATTCCGTTGGATCAGCTAACAACTCCTTATCATCAAGATGCAATTTTTCTCCTGCCATTGGCGTGGAAATGGGCTTCGCACCATCTATGCCAAACTGATTAAGAAGTTGTATAGAGTATTTAGTATGTGTTAAAGTAAGCGCTCTTGTAGTCGAATAAACCTCCATGCCAAGAAAATAATGCAAATGACCTAAATCCTTCATGTCAAAGGCATTAGAAAGAACACCAATAAAACTAGAAATAGCCGAAAAGGAACTTCCAGTAAGTATGATATATAGATTAAGAGAATAATAATATAATCTGCAGAATGCTTAACAAATAGTGATACATCATGATGAGAGTGGACGAAATCACAAGATAATAAGAAACTGCTAAATTTGTGATACCACGCCCGTGGAGCCTGCTTCAACCCATAGAGAGACTTGTGCAACTTATAAACATGTTGAGGAAAAGTTGGGTCAACAAAACCCTGTAGTTGTTGCATGTAGACAGTTTCAGTCAAGTCATCGTGCAAGAAGGCATTTTTGATGTCCAACTATCGCAAATGCCAATTGTTTGTAACAGAAAGAATTAATATCAGTTTGATAGTTCCAGGTCGCACTACTGGACTAAAGGTGTCACCAAAATACCTCCCTAGTTGTTGATTATACCCCTTGGCCACTAATTGGGCCTTGTATCGTCCTAGGGAGCCATCTGATTTTTGTTTGATGCGATACACCCATCGGCATCCTATGATATTCATGTTGGAAGAAGAGGGAACCAATGACCAAGTCTGATTTTTAGTGAGGGAATTGAACTCCTCAGTCATTTCCATGCGCCAATTTGGATCCTTTGCAGCTTGTGTATAGCAAGTGGGTTCAGGAGGAAGATTTTGAGTGGCGGCAAAAAAACATTGGGGTATGGGATAACGGGTAGAGAAGAGAAAACGGGGCTTTCTCGTGCCATCCATGGCACGAGTGATCATGTGATGTTGCCGGGTAGGTTGAGAAATAGGATCATTAGATGGTGTGTGTGATGTGGATAAGGAAACATTTGTATTGTTTAGGGTGGAATAAGGTATAGTAGGACTAGTGGAAGATTCATCATATGGAAGGGACGTATTAGTGGTGGAAGTAGGTGATGTAGTTTCGGAGGATACAGTTGAGGACTGAGAGTGGTGTGGAGGAGATGGGTTCGTATTTGCAATGGTAGAGAGTCCTGGTGCATGAGGGAGTATAGAACTCGACATGAGTTTATTTTGTTAGAATGAATGTAAGTCATGAAGCAAAGTTGATGGAAAAGTGTGCAACCTAAAAGAATGACTAACTTGTGAGGCGGCTAGAAGGTTTGTTGAAGCTAATGAGGGAAGAAAATGTTGTTCATCAAAGCAAACATTGTGTGAGATAAGTACATTTCCAGTGGTATTGTAATAATATTTGTAACCTCTATGTGAGGAACTATAACCCAGAAACAAGCATTGGCAGCTTTTGAATGCCAATTTGTGTCACCTAAATTGTGTCAAACATGGATAGCAAATAGAACCAAACACTCGTAGATCAAAGTACTGTGGTTTAGTGCCAAAGATAAGCTCATAAAGGGACTTGAATTCAAGTAGTGGAGAAGTAGCTTGTTAATAAGATACACAACTGCCGAAAAAGGATGAACCCAAAAATTAGATGGTAGATGACTGTGTGCTAATAAAGTTAAACCAGTTTTCACAACATGCCTATGTTTACATTCCGCGAGCCCATTTTGTTCTAGAGTACCGGGGCAGCTTAATCGGTGAATAATACCATAGTCTTGAAATAATTTTGTGAGGTGGTGATTAACAAATTCCTTTCCACCATTTGTTTGAACAAACTTAATAGTACTATTGTACAAATTTTGAACCATTCGAAAAAAACTAGGAAAAACATGCGTCACATCAGATTTCTGTACAAGCGGATAGAACCAAGAATAATGACTGCATTCATCAACTATTATTAAGTAATAACAAAAATCCTCAAGAGAGAGAGAGTTGGGGAAGGCCCCCATACATCACAATGGAGTACATTCAATAAAATGGAAGAACATTAATTTTTATTCTCAAAGGGCAGGCGATGACTTTTGCCCAGTTGACAACTACTGCAAAGATGTTGCGCCGAAGACTGATTAGAAAAAGGTAGAACATTATTGAGATGCCGAAGAATCTGATGAGAAGGGTAACCCAAGCGTGCATGCCATAACTCCAAACTGATTTTATTTACCAAGAAAGTCTGCTTTGATGGTGGCGACGAGGTATATAAGCCATTACTGAGTCTCCCTTGGTGTAGAGTTGTGCCTGTTTTCGCATCCTTCATAAAATAACTAGTAGAGTTAAAAATAAAAATGCAATTATGTTCTCTTGCGAATTGTGGAACATAAATAAGTCTCTTTACAATAGAGGGAACATGTAATACTGTAGAGGGAAAAACATAACTATTGGAGAGTGAAATAGAAGTACAACCAGATTGCAAAATAGGTAACCCAGTCCCATTACCAACCATAACAGTGTCGAGACCATCAGAAGGAGCCTTACCAGTCAACGGAGTAACGTCCGGTGTCATTGTGTGAGTTGCACCAGTGTTTAAATACCAATTTGGATCATTTGTGTCAATCACAGTCATGGCATTGAAGGCTTTGGTTGAAGCAGCTATCACATCGTCTGGTGCCCAACATGTGTTGGCTTTGTGGTAAGGGTGGCCACAACGATAACACACAACTGGAGAATATGAGTTCCCAGATCGACCACCGCGACCGCGAGAGAAACCACAACCCCCACATCTATGTTTTCCTGAATTAGAACCGCGACCAGATTGGTGTGGGCGAGGTGACGGAGTTGAATCAATGTTTGAAAGCGAAAAACTACCAGTAAAATGTGCAGCGGGAGAGTAAAAAGTAGTAGACTTGTCAACAATGGTGGGTGCAGACATAGCCAAGAAAAGTTCATAATCTAATAATAAGCCACATACATCTGTAAATGAGGGATAAATGGGTCTAGAGTTAATAGCAGCTACGATCGGATCAAATTCTGAACCAAACCCTTTCAAAGTCCACAAAATTAAGTCTTCATCATCCACGCGTTTGCTAGTACTTGTGAGAGCGAGAGAGAGAGACTTCGCATGTTGGATATAGGCATGAATGGAGATGGAGCCTTTTTGAAGGGACTGAAGCTCTGTTTTCAATTGTTGTATCCGTGCCTTTGAGTACGAGCCATAGAGTGTTTCAAGAGTCACCTAAACATCTCGAGCTGTAACTTTGTCGACCACTTGAGATAGAACTGAGTCGAAGAGAGAGACAAGTAACCAGCCAAGAACCATTTGGTCAAGGGCGCCCATTTAGCCACTTGATTTGAGGGTTCAGTGGGTTTTGGGATAGTACCATCCACGAAGCCAAGCATTCCGTGACAACGCAATACTGGGAATATTTGAGTTTTCCACAGTAGAAAATTGTCAGTGCCAAGCTTTAATGAAATGTCCTGATGGATTCAATCAAGGGTGGGAAGAGAGAGAGGTTGTATCGCAGCCTCAGCGGAGGAGGTCGAAGAAGCCATAAGTAAAATAAAAAGAGAGAGTTGGATGTTGTAGATGAGTTGTTTGAAAAAAATAAAATAAAATAAACCTTGGCTCAGGATACCATGTAAGAATAATTTTCCTCGTGCAAGTTCAATATTCTCATTCGGCTTTTATAAGATCAGTATACAACATAATGTAGTTACAAAGTGATAAAGAATATGTAGATGACCTTATCTACAAAGTATTCAAAAGAGTCTAAATCCTAGAGGAGACTACTCAACTGATAATGAGATAAACAATACAACTAAGTCAAAACAATTACAAGAACTAAATTTCAGAAAATTATGTAGGACTTAACAATCTGTTGGAGCTTAATTTTTGGTTTTAATTCTGTATTTTGACTAAAAAAAAATCAAAATAGAAAGCATTGTTGGAGGTGCTCTTTAGTCGTAGTCTATAAATATAGATCGTTGATATAGTGGGATGGACATCTAACAGCTGATGTTCATCCTTTTTTTTTATAAAAAAAATGTCATTTTCTTCGCAATTACAAATGTACCCTTTACAGAATTAAAGTAAGTCTGCAAAGTCTTTTTACCCCACCCCTGCACAATTACTAAAGTACCCTCATGTTCTTCCCCTTTCGTCTCACACACACCAACACACCAAGATATACACACACAGAATACCAACACACGGTACACACACAGACACACACCAACACACGCAGTATAGACACATATTACACATACTACCATACATAGACGCACACCAATCACATAGACATACACCTTCATACACAGATACACACATACACACACACACACACATACACCAACACACACCCACGCACACAATACCAGACACACACACAGAGTGCACATAGTGACCCATACACTAAATGCACATAGCAACACACACAAGGAATATGGTGGGGTTACGGGTAGGGTGTGGGGCTTTGGAGGGGGGTGGGGGTGGTGGGATGGGAAGGAAGGGAAAAGAGGAGGTACGGGTGGGCTGAGGAAAAAAGGGGTGGGGGTCACGAGTAGGGAGTGGGTGTGGTTTAGTCTGGGTGAAGAAAATAAAAAAAAAAGAAGAAAAATAATTTTTTAAAAAAAGTAAAAAGACATTTGGTAAATTTTTATATTTCACTTTATGCCTATTTAGGTCATTTTATATACACTATTTTTTATTCATGTCCAATTTAGTCAATTTTGCACATCTTTGGTTGGATCATATTAAGACTAAATTGGTATTTTAACTCAATATTATAACCCCATTTATAATAATTAGTTAGCACGTGACTGTGCCACGGCCTCATAGAAAAAAAATCCTTCATTATCAACCATATGTAACTTGCACATGTAACAATGAGACAAACCAACAATGATTTCTTTCACATTCTTTTTCTGATAAAATGTATAAAAAGACTACACGGTTGAAGTCACCTGAATTAACACAAATGTACAAAAAAACTCTTTCATACATCACCAGTCGGCCGATTATAGATATTAGTGTGGACCCACATCATGTGGGCGTTATCCAGAGTCTGACTAGATCGTTTGATGTATGAAAATTTTTTCCGATCAACTAACTATGCTGATCATTCACCTTCAAGGTTGACCTTTTGCTTTTTCTTTATGTTTTTCACAGTAGAAGCACAAGCCTCACCAATTTTCTCAGCCATCATCATCGAGACATGCTTCTTCTTCTTTGGAAACACGCTTCCTCTAATGGGGTTGTCTCCTTGCGGTCTTTCACCACTGTTATCTCCACCATATGCCCCACTGCCCATGGTAGCCCTGGAATCTGCCATTTTCTTTATCCTTATGATGTCTCACTCAATAACTCTTAATGATCTGTGTCTTTGTGCGTTTTCTATCTATTGTATGTCTGATGCTTTGATTTGTGTACTAAATGAAGGTATTTATAAGAAGAGGTCGTGTTGATTTTCAAGATTTTCTCTTCCTCTACGCGTGTTTGTGATGTTGAAATTCTACAGAAAAAGCTCAACTTTGAGATGTTGGTGTGCGGACGAGATGAAAAGGTCGTGTTAGTAGTCTCCATTTTTATGTTCGTTGCGTATTTCTTGTGTGGGTTTGTGGGTTTATGTTATGATTGTGGAAGAGCAGAAGAAAGAGAAGAGTAAATTTTAGAGAAGAAATTCGAAGGAAACTGTATGTGTATGCCTATGTGTGTTCTTATTCTTTTGTTGTGTTCATGTGTGTGTGCATCAGCTGCCTGCTTTCTTGCGAATATTATCTTCGTTGTATTTCACTTCTCCACTTCTTTACCCTTTTCTATATAATAGAATTTCTTTCCATAAAATGGAGACAAAGTCATGGTTGGAAATCAAATTAATTATTTGTATATAACCAATTACTATTTGACCATTCTATTGAACACTTGAGGAGGTCAATTTTAAGTGTTGGAAGTTACCGGATTAGTCTGATAAGAGTTCCCTGTAGAGGTAAGGCAAAGAGGGGACTTCTATAATTAAATAAATAGAACAAAACTATTTAACAACTTAAATTTTTAAATAAAATAGTAATTTAATACATTCCGACCCACCCAACTTTTGGGTTGTATATAATAAATTTTTTATCATATTTATGAAAGATTTGACATTTAATAAATAAATTTTTATCCTAAAAAAAAAGTAAAAGATTGACATAAAACATTATTTATAAATTTCAGAATAACAATACTCTGAACTAGAACATGGAAAATGAAAAACGCGTCAAGCATGAAAATCTTCGTCTCATAATCTTGCGAATATTATCTTGAAATTTCCGACTTTTGTCCTACTGCAGATAGGGAGCTGAAGAGGATTTTTTTTTTTTTTTTTTTCTTTTTGTTCGAAATTTGGAGAGTCGCAAATATATATGGTAATGTATTTGATTATATTTGTTTTCTTTTTTTAGATTTATCTCATTGAAGGAATTGGGATGGTAACAATGTGGTGCTAAATTGTAACCCCATTTAATAACCATCACATATCAGCTTGAAACCATTATTCTGCTTAATTATCTAATCACTTTTTCCGCCCTTTTTCAGATCTCGCACATAACGTGAGTATCGTGCACCGAAATGTCTTTAATCAACATCCATGTTACCTCCTTAAATGCTAAGCTGCACCAAATTTTGCAAAGTATAACTCCACGGCTAGCATATTTTGATCAGTTTCATATGTAATTGTCTTTCTCCATACCCAAAAACGGTCCATAACAACTTTTTTTCTTTCTTTTTTTATGCGTCGTTACATAACAATCCGTTACACATTTTAATGTCACATTTGTAAATTGAATCTTAGTAATTGATGTTAATTTTCTTGCTTCTTATTCTCTCTTTTCATGGTCTATGTATGTGTGTCTTTGTGTGTGTGCTTGTGGCATTTTTGAGGTCCTTTCCGTTTCTTACAATACGCGGACCACTCGGTGCCATAATTGCCATGAAACTTTGGTTGAAAAAAGTTTTCCAGCAGTTCACATAATCAGAAATTAAAATTGATTTAATCAAATCAATCCAAGGTTTCCTCCAAAAAAAAAAAAAATGTTATTTGAAAACCAGAGCACACCGAAAAAAAAGGAAAAAGAAAAGACTTCACCTTACAACCTAATTGCAAGTGGGCAATAATAATATTCATGCTTAGGCAAAAATTAGGCTTATTTCATAATATTATAATATTACACGAAAGAATTCAAACCCGATTTGTAAGTGGGCAATCTGCTTCTGAGTCCAACTTCCAGTTATCAAAGTAAAACCTTTACCCAACAATATCCTAGATTGAACAGTGAACGACCCGTTAAAATATTCACGGTCAAGAAGTACTATAGAAAAACTTTTTCGAGTTAATTTTTTTTTTTTGTAATTTTCTGAAATGAAGTCCTATAATATTTCAATTAATTTTTTTCTATTTGTTTTCATTTTTATTTTTTAATACAATGAGATTAAAATTATAGTTCGAATTCAAAATTTTTTATTATAACACGTTACTATCTCAATGATTCGCTCAACTCTTGAGTTCTATTTGTTAAGAGTATAATTTATACTGAAGTGCATCCACACCATATAGACTTAATACTCGCAACAACAACAAATAATAACACCACACAGACATACAATTAATCACTCACAATCACACGTACACACATACACACAAAATTTAAGATTTTAACTTGAGAATTAGAAAAAACACACACACGCACAATGAAGTGATTTCCTATGATTTTCTTCTTTAAAACTTGATCTCTCTTTCACCTGTTCCCCCCGTTTCACCACACCAAACCACACATAACCACACCCACATTAAGCAAAGGCATATACATAAAATTGGAGAAATTGATGAAAAGATCGGATAGTAAGTTATTGTAATTAAAAGTTTCAAGAACAGATCATGGATTTGACCTCTATTATACTAAAGAAAATGGCTAAAAAACTAACGCGCGAGATAGTCATCTCTCCCTCACACCCACACCACAAACAAGACAAACTTTAGTTTTCTTGAGCTGCTTCCATTGAATTTAAACAAAGCAAGCACGCGCATAGGGCTTAGAGAAGTCATCACACACATAGTATACATAAGTACATAGACCTCAAAGAGATTGAGAGGGATGGATGAGAGTAAGAATATGGCGGATAAGGGGGTTGATGTCAAAGAGAAGAGAGGAAACGTGTTTCCAGATAAGAAGAAGCACGTCTCGACGACGATGGCTGAGAAAATATGGGCATGCTTGTGCTTCTGCAGCGAAGAACATAAAGATGAACCGAAAGATCACTCTGCGAAATGATTGATGAGCTTGCTTGGTCAAGTTGTCTATGGAGACTGGACTCTGGAGTATTATTTTGTAATAGGTTACAGTATTAATTAAGAAAATTAAAGGTCTTGGGTCCGGCTGTGAATATGGATGTGCATGTGGGTTCACACGTAAGGTTTACATATAATTTGTTAAAGTCGGTTCATCCGGCAGCCGGACGTACGATATAACTCATTAGTTAATAGTAGGTTGTGTGTCCTGCTCTTATATTATGTGTATACAGGCCATTTTAGCGGGTGTGGGAGCCGTTCAAGGGGATAAATATGTTAATTATGATTTGGTGATGAGATTCACAAATCAAATGATTGCACACAGAAAGAATGTTACAATTTTTATGTCAGGGTTACAACCAACCATTACATTAAATAAAAATGCATGTTTACACGTTTATAAGATTTATACGCTCCTCTAATATGCAGTTTCGATCATCAGACAATTTTTTAAAGTTTTTCCCTCTTATTTTCTATATATTAAAATGTTGGAGGGCATCTCTCTCCCTCTCTTTCTCCTCTTTCTCTCTCTTCTCTCTCACACACACAGAGATTTATATGGGGAGCAAATGTTAGGCCAGTTTTGTGCAAATGATTTGACTTCTATCACTATCAACATTATAAATCATGTAACCATTATTGATTCAAGCTCATATAGAGATAGCTAGGTCTTTGACCACTTTATCTAAATATGAAAACCTAGTTGATTTCGCATCGATCAGTTTAATCAATGTTAGTTGCAAAATTTGGACCATCTCAAACTCTATTTTTTTAACAATATATAGAGGTCGAAATTATAATTTAAATATAATTTAATTAAAAAAAAAATTTGACCATATATTAAACACTAATTCCTGAGACAATTTTAACTCTAGCATAACACTGTATTAACTATGTGATACCAACCATAAATTTTTCTTCTTCCTTGAGTCTTTTAGGTCTGCCATTTTCATTACGTCCCGTTAGAGTTGGAATCCGTTCTAAATAATGATGGCCTTCTCTAAAGATTTTGCTAATATTAGAATACACAATTCTCTTCATGAAAATAATTATAGATTTTAATATTATCTTTGACTATTACTCTTAGTATCAATTAGTATGAAGATAATATTTTATAATTTTTAAGATGGAATCTCATGTGGGATAAACATGACCCAATGTGAATTGCCGACTTTGCCCCTAAGGTCGGGTATGCTTGACCCGATGTGGTCAAGCATTTGAGGTCAAGATTGCCCAACCACATTCCGTACCTCGGGACAATCTCAAGAAATCTGGAAGAATATTCTAAGGAAGGTATAAATACCCCATTCCCTTACAAAGCAAAAGTAACTCATACTCACTAAACACTCATTTTCTTTGCTTTCTCATCAAGTCATTTAAAAACTAACTTGAGCGTCAGAATGCTCACGCGAGAAGACCCCGCAGTTTGTTCTCTGGTTGTAGGTCGAGCTCGGAGTTCCATCGAAAGTTCTTACTTCCAGTGTTCCAATTTTCTATCTTAACAGTATCAAAGTGGGTCTCGATCTAGTATTGTCCATATACCCACGAGTGACCTTTTGCCTTTTTCACAGTAAGCTGCTTCTTCAAATTAATTCACACGTGAAAAAAGTATTAAGATATACAATTATTCCACATAAAAAAATTATAAATAAGATCATGAATTACTCTTTTTAATACCAATTACTTTTAAAATAAAACCTCATTTTCCTCAATAGCTACGAAATTAGCCCCAGTTTATCTCTAGAAAACACAAAGGACAGTTCCTCCACTCTAGTTTATGATAGTTTTTGTTCTCTAAAAAGTGGCAAGAGATAGATTATGAAATGTATAGCCTCTATGTTAAATGCAAAAGAATTGTATTAATTGCATATAGTTACTGAAATATTTAAGTTTGTTCTTTGACTTAATTGTCCCAAGTTTTTTACTACTCATTTTAGTCGTTGTAGTTCTACAAAATACCCATGTTGTCCCTTGGTGATGGTTGGCTATCATTCTAGAGCCACTTTGGAAATCTAGTCTTTGGGCAAGAAGATCTCATCTACCATGTCAATTAGCCTTCGAAGTTGAAGCTAGAGCATTATAGGGAAAAGTGAAGCAGAGGCAGCTAAGTTTTGTTGGCATCACAGTGAAAAGTGATGGAAAGACAGTTTTTCCGATCTTGTTAAGAATAAGAGAGCAAAATCTATTGTGATGAATATTAAAACGTCGTGCTAAACCCTCGAATGTGAGGCTCCAATATATAAGAAAAAATGTCAATCAAACGTGAGTAAATTACAAAAACTAAAGTTAAGAACATTTTATCTATTGATTAGATTTTAAATATCCCTTCTTACTTGTACCACGTTTTGTCCATAGACTTCGATCCATTTGGCATTGGAAGATTCCTTGTTACTATTCTTTCCTTAAGGAATGTTTATTTAGTCCCAAAAAGAAAAGGTCTACCACCATACCTTCGGTTTATTAATATGCTCTTCGATAGTTGTCGAATCGTGAATCGAAATGTCATTTTTTTGAATCGTGAATCGAATCGAATTGTGAATCGTACCGATTCGGTCACAAATTTAAAACTAGTTGATATTTGACATATTATGTTTCTATTAACAATTTTTAGTTGATATTCTTTATTTGAATTAATATTAATATATGTTTTTGTTACTTTTCTAGATTCTTTACTACTTCACTTGTTCCTAGTAGCCCAAACAATTTCTGCATCACAATATCACACTATTTTTTTTGGTCAGAACAATATCACATTTCACAAGTGCCCAAACTAGTGCTCAAAAGCTACTGTAAACACTAGTGGTCCAATCAGTTACGAGTTTTGTATCCCTTTTTTTTACTAAAGTGGGCTTATTTTGTTATCTACTTTGAAATATTTTGGGCTTTAAAAAAAAAAAATTTGACCCGAATCGTGAACGATTCATACGATTCACTACGATTCGGTACCGATTTACTTGCGATTCACATCGATTCACGATTCTCCTATCCGATTCGTATCATTTTTTTAGTAAATCGTATCGAATTGTACGATTCGCATCGCGAATCGTAAGCGCAAGAGATTGTGAAATCAATTTTCGTTAGTGACATTTTTTTATATGTATTGCACGACTTAGACCTCATTTTAATAGAAAAAACAAAAAAAGGTCTGAAACCTTTTTAATAGGGGTAATATTATGGACAGTCCTAAAGTATAAGGTTTTCTCACTTTAATCTAAAAAGTTTATGGCCTCTATAACTCTTCTCAACAGTTTGTGTAGCCATAAATCAATCCAAATCTGTCGACTCATTTATGTCATGATCATGTGCATCCTAGATCTTCCTGTTCCGTCATCTGACTTATGTTCTTTGTGACATTTAGACTGAATGCCTATGAAATTACGTTGATATTTCCAACTTCCACATATTATGAGTAAATGATACACCATATGGAAATATCATCATAAGTTTTTCTTCTTATTCTTGTTTTCTTTGTCACTAATTTTGTCACATTTATAATGCCGATGACCAACTTCCTCGCCCTAACTTCATTAATACTCGAAAGATATACCTAAAAACTTCTCTAGTTCTTTCATTGCTTAATATTTTATCCCATTTTTAATCTTATCCTTTCTATTTTTGTAAATTACGGCTATTGTCCCTTTCTCCTCATGCATGTCTTTGTTCGTTTGGCTTGCCATTTTAAACAAAACATGTCCTTTGTACATATTTCAAATGACAATGTCACCTTTGACCAAAAAAAAATGACAATGTCACCCAGCAAAGTTAATGTTAGGCTAAATGTACTAATTAATTCTATTGTTTCTATTTAATTCTAAATAGTGTTCATATAGAATTATATTTGAGTTTTTTTAACCTTAATTATGTTCATATGTAACTAAAATTTGATATGCAAACTAGAAAAATTGCTTCACTAATTAATGGCGAAAGATAAATTAGATAAATGAAAATGCATTGAAGTTTGCCTTGAGATGTTTTTAGCAAAAGAAAACATAATGGAAAATTATACATATCATGGACTACTTGCAACAAATATAATTTTCCTCTAACTAACTGGAGCCAAATTTAGAGACTAATAGATACAAAACAAAATATAAAGAATTAAATTGAGATTTTTGCCAAATGGCCAAGGTACAATTTTGTGAAAAAGACAAAACTCTAGAAGGCAATTGGAAAAGTAAAAGTAAATATCTTTCTTTTTATCTTATTGACATATAGTTATTTATCATGACTTGAACTGTAAAAAGTCAGACTTTATTCTCTTCTGTTATATGCTGTCAATTATAGATACAAGAAGGAAAAAACAAAAATATAAAGATAAGAGATCAATTTATATATGATTATTTTAAAAATAAGAGATCAAACAAACAAAACTAGAAAAGATAAGAGATTATCTGTTACGTTTATTCATTTGAGATATACTCACCTTTTATGTCATCTAGCAATTTAAGTTGTATGCGCTAGTAGTAGTACTAGCTACATTATATTGTACCTGCCTTAGTTTTATCTACAAATAGGCTCAACAGTGCTGCACATCTGGGAAAGAGACGACTAGCTAGTTAAAGGATGAATAAGCAGATGGTTGTTGACGAGGGGTTCCCGAGCTGAGCTAAATTAGCCGACCTTCTGATCAGAGATGGGCCAATCCGCGCTCCATCAGCAGCTCGCTCGGCCCAATGATCAACCCCAGATGACTGACCCGACCCCATTAACCCCGACCTCAGTTCCAGCTGTTCCGATGGGACATAAAGCACTGATGTGACATAAAGCTGCGTCGCATTAAATGTTGTCAGACCCAAACTCAGTATAAATAGAGCTCAACCCTCCTCACTTACTCTCTCTCGTTATTAATTGCTCTCAACTACTTTGCCAGCTCGGACATATTAATCATTCGCACGCCTGAGGAGAAAATTCGGGTCGTAACCCCGCCCTTTCCTTGCCTTCTTGTGCAGGATCTGCAGCCGACCAAGAGAGTTTAGCTCGGAGTCGAATCGAAGGAGTCCTGCTCGGCCAAAGTAGCTCCCGAATCTAACTGTGAGATTTTCAACCTCGACAGTTTGGCGCCGTCTGTGGGAAACGACGAGTTCTTCTATAACTCTCTTCACCACTCATTGAGAAGCCATTATGGTGCAAACTAGAAGCCACAACGTACCGGCAGAGGATTCGCCCAACCTGGAAGGGGACCTCGAAGCCACGCAGGCGCCCAGCCAAAACCTGACCCAAGCCGACGTTGGAACGAGCCAACGCATACACTTAGCCACTCAAACCCAACCCGCAGCAGAAGGAGACCCAAACTCCGGCCTATCACCGGAGATAAGGATGATGCTGAGGATGTTTGAAGAACTTAAGGAGCAGGTGGCCCGGCTGGCTGAGGGCCCCCTGGCACCGCAAGAGGTCACGCCGCGGCCATCGCGCACCCAGTTCCACATCCCAGAGTCTAGACGAAAACGGAGGCAGGAAGAGGAGGGCTTCTTGGAGCCAATGCCAAGATCCGACCCGACGAGAGGTAAAAGGGCGGTTCAAGCCGACCCCGAGCAAGCAAAGACCGCGGCTGCCATAGCTAAGGTCATCAACCAACTCGGTGTAAGCCCACTCTCTCCCGAGGTATTGGCCACGCCCCTACCCACCAGCAATCGCATGCCCAACCTGGCCGTCTATAATGGAGCCGGAGCCCCAGCCAGCCACCTGCTCAATTTTGACCACCCCATGACTCTGCATGATATGCCAGATCTCATGAAGGCGGAGACGTTCCCGACCACTTTGGTTGGTAATTCCTTGGACTGGTTCCAAAAACTTCGTCCAGGTTCAATTGCAAGTTTTCACCAGCTGGCTGAGGCATTCCTGTCTCGCTTCGCGGGAAGCCGCCGCGCCACTCGTCATACTTCAACATTGCTGTTGGTGAAGCAGCATCGAGGGGAAAGCTTGAGGGCTTACACGGCCAGATTTAATGAGGAGTCCCTCCGAATTCCGAACCTGGAGGACTCCATGGCTCTGATGGCTTACCAGAGTGGGCTTAGGTCGGGCCCACTCACGTCTTCCTTAGCAATTGATCCTGTGGATACTGTGTCCGAGCTGATGGTTCGAGCAGAAGGGTACATACACTCGGAGGAAATCCACCAGGCGAAAAGGGATGACGACAAGGAGAAGAACGACGGGAAGAAAGGACAAGCCCCCCGAGCCCAACCTGGGGTCAAAGCCCAGAATGACCGAGGCAAACAGCCCCAGCAGCCGAAGCCGAACCCCCGGTTCACGATGTTCACTCCCCTCAACACCTCGAGGGAGCAGATCCTGATGGAGATCCAGTACCAAAACCACCTGCCTCCGGCACCGAGAATGAAAGGCCGGCCTCATAAGCGCAATAAGACCAAGTAGTGCCACTACCACATGGACTATGGACATACCACCGAAGAGTGTAAAGACTTGAAGCAGGAGATCGAGGCCCTGATTGCCCGAGGTCACCTTCGGAGGTATGTAGATCAACAGCCGACCCGAAATATGGAACAAAGGGACAGGGAGAGAAGTCCGACCAGGCGCCAGGTTGGGGGCGGACGTCTGGCTGTGATTGAAACCATAGCGGGAGGGGTAGCGTCAGGAGGCGAGACCTCGGCAGGCAGAAAGGGTTATGTTCGTGCAGGGGGGGAAGATGGGCCAATGGAGGGACCGGCCTTGGGGATGCAAGGGATCACCTTTTCCTCAGAAGACTTGGAGGGGGTCATATTGCCTCACGACGACCCCCTGGTGATCAGCGCAGAGATAGCCAACTTCACCGTCAAAAGGCTGATGGTGGACACTGGGAGCTCGGCAGAAGTCTTGTTCCTCAGTGCTTTTGAGCAAATGGGGCTGGACAGGAGTCGACTCAGGCCATTGCGTGGTACTTTAGCAGGTTTCACCGGGCAGTCCCACCGAGCCGAAGGAGTTATCAACCTCCCGCTGAAGTTGGAGGCTGGGGATAAGTGGGTGTCGATGCATGCCAACTTCATTGTAATGAATTGTAACTCCACCTACAACGGGATCTTAGGTCGGGTGGCGCTTAATCATTTCAGGGCCGTCCCCTCAACGTACCACCAGGCCCTGAAATTCCCGACCCCGTCTGGGGTAGCCACCATTCGCGGAGCCCAGCTCTCAGCTCGGGAGTGTTATGAAAACTCACTCCGACCCAAATATCAAATCGGCTGGGGACCGGATCTGCCCGAAGAAAAGAGAGACGCTAAGAGAGGAAGCCCGGCTGAGGACCTTCAGGAGGTGGAGCTCTCTGACGAAACAAAGAGAGCAAAGATTGGGTGTGAACTATCTGCCAATCTCAAGAAAGGTATAAGCCAATTTCTTTTAAAGAATGAGCATGTATTTGCCTGGTCTGCTTCTGACATGACAGGAATTGACCCGAGTGTGATCGAGCATCACCTGAATGCCGACCCAAATCACTATCCAGTAAAACAAAAGCGTCGGCACTTTCATTATGATAAGCAACAAATCATAGCGGAAGAAGTGGACAAGTTGGTGGACGCCGGCCACATAAAGGAAATACAGTACCCAACTTGGCTGTCCAATGTGGTGCTGGTGACGAAGTCTTCTGGTGGATGGAGACTATGTATTGATTTCACCGACCTCAACAAAGCTTGCCCCAAGGATTGCTTCCCCCTGCCACGGATTGACCAAATGGTGGACGCCACCTCCGGGTTCGAGCTGCTCTCCTTCATGGATGCCTTCAAAGGTTATAATCAAATCAAGATGGCTCCCGGGGACAGAGAGAAGACCGCCTTTACCACTGATAAAGGATTGTACTACTATGAGGTCATGCCCTTTGGCCTCAAGAATGCGGGAGCCACATACACTCGGATGGTGAATAAGGTCTTCAAGAACCAGATTGGCCGGAACATGGAGATCTATGTAGATGACATGTTGGTCAAGAGTAGGAGGGCGAAAGATCATGTATCCGACCTGAGTGAGGCCTTCGCTATGATGGAGCACTTCGGGATAAAATTGAACCCGGAAAAGTGCGCATTCGGCGTCAAGGCAGGCAAGTTCCTGGGCTTCATGGTAACAGCCCGCGGAATAGAAGCCAACCCGGAGAAAGTCCAGGCGATCCTAGACCTAGCGCCCCCTACCTGCGTGAAGGACGTCCAGGTGTTGGCAGGAAAAGTCGCAGCACTGAGCAGATTCATGTCCAGGTCGGCTGACAAGTGCGCTCCCCTATTCAGAATATTGAGGAACCCTAAGAACTTTGAATGGACTGAGGAATGCCAAAACGCGTTCCAGGAGCTGAAAAGGTACTTAGCCTCGCCACCTCTTTTATCCCGACCTGAGGTGGGAGAGGAGCTGCTAATATACTTGGCATGCTCGGGAACAGCGGTGGCGGCGGCGCTAATCCGAGAAGAAGGCAAGGAGCAGAAGCCCGTCTACTACGTCAGCAAAACCTTGCAGGGAGCCGAGGCGAGATACTCCCCCTTGGAGAAACTCGCCCTCGCGCTCATCACGGCGGCTAGAAAGTTGAAGCCATACTTTGATGCTCATCCGATTAAAGTCATGACTGATGCTCCGCTCAAATCCGTCATGCACAAGCCAGAGGCGTCGGGCAGGCTACTAAAGTGGGCAGTTGAGCTGAGTCAATTCGACATCAACTACCAGCCCAGGACAGCCATCAAAGCCCAAGCCATTGCTGACTTTGTCGTAGAGTGCACTGCCCGAGCAGAGTATGACCCGGAGGAAGTGTGGAAGGTCCATGTCGATGGGGCCTCAGGGAAGTCTGGGAGCGGAGCTGGGGTGGTCATCCTCGACCCAAACCGGCATGAGCACCAGTACTCCATCAAGTTTACCTTCTCGGCGTCTAACAATGAAGCAGAGTATGAAGCGGTGATTGCAGGGTTAAAAATTGCTGCTCAGCTCGGGGCACAGACAATCGATCTAAGCACCGATTCTCAGTTGGTTGCAAGTCAGATATCTGGGGAGTTCGAAGCCAAGGACAGTGCTATGCTAGCCTACCTCAACAGAGTCAAGGATTTGACCTCAACACTCAGAAGGTTCACCATACAGCAGGTTCCCAGGGAAGAGAATATGAAGGCCGACGCCCTATCCAGGCTAGCCTTGGGAGAGAGCCGACCTGCCATTGTCCACGTGGAAGAAGTGTCTGAACCTAGTATCCAGTTGGGGGTACAAGTGGTAGCCGAGCTCAACTTAAATCCAGATTGGACCAAACCAATCATGGACTACTTGGAGGGGGATATGACCCCGGAGGATGAAAAAACCGCTCGGAAACTAATGAAGCAGGCCTCAAGGTTTGTCATAATCGCCGGGCAGCTCTACAAAAGAGCCTACACCTGGCCTCTTTTGAAATGTGTCGTACCCGAAGAAGGAAACTATGTACTGCGGGAGATCCATGAAGGGGTGTGTGGAAACCACTTGGGGGGAAAAGCGTTGGCTCGGAAGGGGTTAAGACACGGCTATTTGTGGCCAACCTTAGAGCAAGATGCCAAAGAGTATGTAAGAAAGGGCGGCACCTGCCAGAGGTTCGCTAACATACAGCGGAAGCCTGCTGTTGACCTCACAGCGATGGTGAGCCCTTGGCCGTTCTATCAGTGGGGCCTAGACATCATCGGCCCCTTGCCGATCGGTGTAGGCCAAAAGAAACACGCATTCGTGGCCGTAGACTACTTCACTAAATGGCCCGAGGCCGAAGGCGTTGCCAGAATAACAGAAAAGGCAGCTTGGGATTTCGTATGGAAAAATATCATTTGCCGAATTGGGGTACCAAAGGTCATCGTTACCGACCACGGCAAGCAATTCGACAGTGCATACTTTCGAGGCAAATGTGCTGAGATTGGGATCGACCTCAGATTCTCGTCTGTTGCTCACCCTCAAAGTAATGGCCAAGTCGAAAGGACTAACAAAATCATTTTGCAGGGTCTGAAAACCAAGCTGGAGGAGCTCAGCGAACCAATGTCAGCTCGGCGACGGGAGAATCGCCCTTCGAACTGACCTTCGGCACTCAAGCGGTTCTGCCAGTGGAGATCGGATCTCCAACCAGTAGGACCCTCCTCCATGACCCAGAAATAAACAGAGCACGGATCCGTGAAGAGCTCGACCTCGCCGAAGAGCTCCGAGCTAAAGCTCAAATCAGAATGCTGGCCAGCAAAGCCGCAATGAAAAGAGCCTTTTCCAAGCAGGTCAAGCCTAAGCCTATTAAGGTCGGGGATCTCGTACTCAGGAAGGCCATCTTTTTGCCGCGCTCCACTAACAAGCTTTCCCTGACCTGGGAGGGACCCTACGAGGTCATGAAAGAAGTCCGACCCGGGACCTTCTACCTTCGAGACAAGAACGGAAAACTGTTAAAAAATTATTGGCATTCAGAACATTTGAAGCGGTATTTTGTCTAAAAGACGCACCGAGCCGAAATATTTTGTCCACGGCCCCCAGCCGTAATATTTTGTAAAACGGCCCCGAGCCAAGGTATTTTGTAAAGGCCCCGGGCCGAAACATTACTTGTACGAATTTAATACAACACGATTTTGTAAGCTAGTGCAATTCCCGACTCGGGAATAAATACGCAAACCAGCATAGTAGCCGACCCGGGCGTAGAGGCTGCGACTGGGAAACGACTCGAACGAAGATTAACGCGGTGGCCACGCTTAATCACGAGCAAACGACAAAGTAAACCAGCTCGGACTAAGTTCCAGCTCGGGTATAATTGAGTTCGAATTAAGTTCCAACTCGGTGCCTTCCGGCCACAGGTCGGTGTATTAGCTTGGGTCTAAACTCGAGCTCAATCCTTGTCGACATTAGTTTGACCATTTTTATAAACGGACTGACGAGTTCGGATCGGTAACCGTAATGAGTTGCCCATATTATTCCAGCTCGGATAAGGATGTTAAAACATTAGTCGCGTCCAGCTCGGATTATTAACTAAGTTTGTACGGACCATTAAAAATTGGTCCGACCAGACTAACTTGGGAAAAAATTTGCGGAAAGAAAAGTGCTTATGTGCGAACTCAATTAAAACGCAAATGAACCCAAAATAAATATTTCATTAAAAACCGGAAAGTTTTTACAAAGGCCCAGCTCGGGCAAGATTACAATAGCCCTACTAGGGAGGCGTTGCTAATTCTATTTTGGCGCGACAGCGGAGGTGGTGGCCTCAGCTTCATCCCCAACCTGGTCCAGGCCCTTCTGGACAAACTCAGAAACCTCATTGGCCTGGGATATCAGGTCGGAGGGAAGCTCGGGGATCTCCCAGAATTCTGGCGGCGGGACCTCCAAGATCTCGATGTAGTCGTTCTTGGAGGATGGAAAGAAAGTCTTCGCTCTCTCCCGAGCCGCAACTTGACCCCGGAAGTAGAACTCCATTTCCGCGTATTTTGCCATGGCCCCGCCTTCCGTGGCCAACCAGTCCACCGCCGCGTCGCTGGTTTTGAAGGCCTCCACCGCCTTTTCCCCGTGGACGCCGACCCGCTCCGCCAACTCCTTGAACTTTGCCTCTGCCTCCCGCTTCTCTCGCTTGTAGCGATCGACGTCCTTGGCCGCGGCTTCACGTCGGCCCTTCTCTAGGTCTAGCTCCTTCCTTAAGCGCTCGACCTCCGCCGCATCAGCCCTCTGCCTCTGAGCGGCTTCCTCTCTCACTATCTCAAGTTCGGCTCGGGAATCCACGTACCGTTGCTCGAGCTCAACGCAGTGAGTTTGGGCCTTGATTAAGAAGCTGGGGGCAGAGAGGATGTGGGACTCGGCCTGTTCAGCAGAAGATAAAGCAATTAGCCGAGCTAAGAATGCGATCCCTATGTAAGATGGATAGGGACTTACCGTAACAATGGCCGTCCTCAAGTCAAGCGAGAGTTGCTCGGCTGGGACCGTCGCCAGTTTGGGGTCGCGATCCACCTTGGACGCTTCCGAGGTGCTGGTCGGGAGGACTGAACTCCGACTCCTTGCCCTTTCCGGAGTGCCCGGGTCGAGGCCGCTTTCTGTTCTCGGATCGGGGGGAGGAGCGCTCCGGGATCGTTAGGCCCGACCCAGATTTCTTCGGCAATGGGGACCCCGAAGCCCCTTTTAAGGAGACCTCGGGACCGACCTCACGCCCTTGGCCACTGTGGCGTTGCCTCTGGGCTTGTCCAGTGCCGCCCGGTCCTGACCGCACCTGGGCGTACGCGAGCTTCCTCATATCCGCCATATCTGCAAAGGTAAAGAGCAAAGGGAATCAAAAGTGAGTCGAAGACCCAGCTAAAGCGAAGTTAATAAAACGGGACGGGAGGTCGGACGCCAATCCTGCAAACTGACCCTCTTCCGAGCCGGCCCCGTCATCTCCTTCCGGGTCGGGAATCAGGTGGGGATGATCCTTTGAGAGGTCGGGCTCCCGACCAAATAACTTAGAATCCCAGATTCGCTCCCATTTCAGCACACTGTCAATGTCTATCAGCATCCCGGGCGCGGGCTTGAGCGCTGCCACTTCCCTACGCTTCTCCTTTGAAAGTTTAGGGTCATCATTGACGGTTTTCCTCAGACTCGGGAGCCAGTCTAGCCTACATCCAGGATTCACAGACGACTCCACCCAGTAATAATCATTATGCCAGCCCTTGTTAGATGAGTGCCACTTGGTGAATATGGAGTGGCCGACCCGAGCTGCGAAGTGGAACCACCCCGGTTGCTTCGGATTGGGCTTACATACGAAGAAATGCCTGAATCGACGCAAGGTCGGCTCCACTCCCTTCTCCAAACAGAACACGTAGAAAGCCACCATTATAGCCCAACCGTTCGGTGACATCTGACCCGGGCTGAGCTCGAAATGGTTCAGGATTCCAACGATGAAGCCAGGGAGGGGGAGCTGGATGACGTCGAAGGCCAGATCATATATGGTGTAGTGGTTGGCTGGGGGGTAACACGCCGATTCTTGCCGACCTGGAACCTTCAACTTGTGATGCCGATCAACCGACCAGTTCCTCAGTCTTGCGTTCGCCATCTGCACGGTGGAATGGCACTCTCGCTTGCAGCAGGCAAACAACTGCTCGATCCTCTTCCCCCGAATTGAAGAAGCGCTAGCTGAAGCCGAGCTCCGGGGTCGAACAGCACTGACTGGAACAGCCTCGATCGGCTCGGTGGCAGCCACCCCGGCTAAGAATTCTTGCGGTATTTCAATGCCCTCCAGTCGATTCAGCGGCTCCTCATCCCCCCCGACATCGAATTCTCCCAGGTCGGCCATAGGGTCCTCTTCTGCCTCTTCTCGCACCAGTCTAACCCCAATAACTTGGCAGTCGTCGTCACTCTCCTCGCGATTGGATTTCCGAGCCGGCCCTGAGGACGAGCTGGTGCTCTCTCCGCCACGGATCCTGTTCGAGGTAGATGCCGAGCTCGGCGGACTTTCATCTCCGCCGTAAGACCTTACATCCATTGCCTGAGAATCTTCTGATTCCGACCTCCCCATCCTGTCTACAGCAAATACAAATGTACAGGAATGACTAAAGGGAGTCGGGACGTACCTAATGCTCCCAACTGCGGAGTGTGGCCGACTCTTCTGGTCCAAGCTGTAGAGTCCCGAGAATATTCTTTCCGAGCTAGTTGTGTCCGACCACTCTTGCGTCCGACCTAAATTCCTTGAGAAATAGAAAGTGAAGTATGCAGTGAAATCTCGGAGGAGGTGGCCCTATTTATAGGCGCCCGTGAAATTCACCTCGGGAAGGCCAAACGTCGCGTCTCGTCAGAACCGCCAGGTGACGTGGCAGCCATCCGTTGGGCATGCACTGCTGACGTGGCCATCCCTACTCTATCGGGGTCGGGCCCCTTCAGCTCGGGATTACCTCCTCCCTCTAGATCTCGCCGGCTCGATCTCGACGGGGGGGGGGGAATTGACGAGGGGTTCCCGAGCTGAGCTAAATTAGCCGACCTTCTGATCAGAGATGGGCCAATCCGCGCTCCATCAGCAGCTCGCTCGGCCCAATGATCAACCCCAGATGACTGACCTGACCCCATTAACCCCGACCTCAGTTCCAGCTGTTCCGATGGGACATAAAGCACTGATGGGACATAAAGCTGCGTCGCATTAAATGTTGTCAGACCCAAACTCAGTATAAATAGAGCTCAACCCTCCTCACTTACTCTCTCTCGTTATTAATTGCTCTCAACTACTTTGCCAGCTCGGACATATTAATCATTCGCACGCCTGAGGGGAAAATTCGGGTCGTCACCCCGCCTTTTCCTTGCCTTCTTGTGCAGGATCTGCAGCCGACCAGGAGAGTTTAGCTCGGAGTCGGATCGAAGGAGTCCAGCTCGGCCAAAGTAGCTCCCGAATCTAACTGTGAGATTTTCAACCTCGACAGTTGTAATGATTAAAATTGGGCTTAGAACTAAAGGCTTACCTCGATAGATCGATTAGTAGTTGAACTTCGCTCATAAGTGTAGGGCCACAATCGATGTACACCCATACAACTCACGAGCCACCTTGTAAGGGGCGGCAATCACCCCGAGGCTGAGGCCCTTAGGTGCGTCCAACCTCCATCTTTTGACCTTGGAAAGATAGCTCAGTTATCCAACCACCAAGTGTGGATAACTAATTATGATAGACTTGGGTAAGATTCGACCTTATCAAATCTCAAGAGATGAGTAATCACGAACTCTTGAAAATCCATATGAAACAAGTACTAAGAATCTACCAACAATAATAAGTAAGTGAAACAAGTACTAAGAATCTACCAACAACAATAAGTATGCCGCGCTTATCCCCGAGGGAAGATCATCAAGTATTCACCAGTACTCTAAGAAAATGCTCTCCCTTCTTCCCTCAAGGGTTGGATAGAGTACTAAAGTAATGGCTCATGAGAGTCGTTTCTGATTCAAAGTCTTTATCTTTTATAGTTCTTGACTGCAGACTTGAACATACATTAGTACGAATCCTTACGTCACAAGATTTTTAATTAGGGCGGATCGAATGAGATGGATTCAAAAAATCCTGTCTAAAACGATGCAGGGTAGATGTATAGACAGTACAACTTCACTAAACAAATAGATTTCCTCAGGAAGCATGGATAGGCCATGACCATAAGAGCTAGCCACGAAAACAAGCAAAGATCGATATATACACATCCATGAAAACGTAAAACATACACAAACATGTATATGTATAATTAGACCTAATTTCATATGTCAACTGTTAGAAGATGGAGATCCAGTAAAATCAGCCACAATCTTTTTCAACACGGTGCCTCTTTTAGGTTGCTGAAATGTTCTTGATTCTTCTCTGGTCGGCGCTGCAGCCTGGTGGCCTGAACCGGATCTATCTTGCCGAGATTCAGTAAAATCAGCCACAATCTTTTTCAACACGGCGCCTCTTTTAGGTTGCTGAAATGTTCTTGATCCTTCTCTGGTCGGCGCTGCAGCCTGGCGGCCTGAACCGGATCCATCTTGCCGATTGTTGGAACCTCTATTGGATTGTATGTTCCTAGCAGCTCCACTTGCATCACTCATTTTCACTACTCTCCTTTCTTTCTTTTCCTTTCCTTCGTTAAAATACCCACTTCTTGTTAAATATCAGAGGCCAATGCTTTTCCAACGTGCTGATACATGGAAGCTATAACAAGACGCCAATTTTAATAAACACAGACAAGACGTCAAGAGCCCCACTTGCTCAGCATGCGTGATATAGTACAGTTGAATCCAGCCATACATTTTCCTTTACTTGCAGTTAATCCAGTCAGCTTAAAATATATACCGAGAAATCTTAGATGTTTGTTTATTTTTATGAACCAATTTAATTGACATGTTAAAATAAGAAAGAATTTAAAAAAATATTTTTAAATTAGTATGCTAAATAAGCATACAAGTTAGATGTAGTACATTATTTTGGTTATAAGAATAATGTGACATCGAACAATTATTTTATATACCCTGTGATCCACGTGGATTAATTAGGTGTTTCTTTTGTTAAGAACGTGACTAATAAGCTTCAAATTGGGAAAAGTGTATATGCGAGAACAATGTTAGTAACAATTTGTGGCACATAAAGGTAATCAAATCAATGGTGGAGAGTTTGAAGCGTGCGCAGGTTATGTGAACTAATGGTGGAGAATTTTGAAGTATGCACAGGTTTTGTGAACAATCAAATAATTATTAGAATCATAGATTTCAATCGAAATTCTTTTATACGAGTGGACACTATTAATATGCATTATCCAAAAGATAAAGAGAATTAAACTATTTTGGGATATCATTGTGATGGCGGCCAAAGCAATTTTGACACTAAAGATAGCAAAGGTGCAGTAGGAATAAGTAAAAGAATAGGTAAGGAAAGTATATAGTCAAAATAAATAATTGACCTTACCGAATCCGTTCGACCTTTTGTCCTTCGGGGAGTTCCAAATTTTAAATGTCTAGCTACTTTAGGGTGTTCCCTCGAGCCTCTTCTTTGTATATAAAGGGTTTATTATTTTGTCATGGATCTAGCCCATATTTGTTTGATCAAATTTGGATCCCACTCAAGCTTTAGTTAAACTCGGGTATGAGTCAAATTTTAATTACTACGTGCAACTTGTTTAAATTTTAAGTTCAAATAAAATTTGATTCTTTTCACTTTAAGACCAGTATCGATGTACTTATACTTAACTAAATTGAATCATAACTCTTCTAACCAAGATTATAATTTCGAGAATTTGTTTATCTTAGGGTGAGTACAAAGACATTGTCCGTTTCTTGTCCTTGAATAAAAAGATAGATCCATCCATGATAGTGGATGAAATTGCCAGCATGCAAATTAAGTCTCAATCATATGTCTACAGCCACTTGCACAAACGTTTAATTATTTTTCTTTTTCGAATTAAAAATGGGCCATCTACTCTTTTTATTAACATGAATGAAACAATAAAAGCTACACAATTAGGCACACCTCACTTATAAGAGCAAACATTTTAATTGCTCAGGTGCCATTAGACGAGTTTCTCTCTAGTTTTAAGCATCCCAAGACACAACATCCACATTAGAAAGGATTATTTAATTGGGACCACTTTTTTTAACATTACTATATCCGAAATAAACTAAATCAAGTAATTTTTACCCCATTAAGTAAAATTGGATATATAGATATACAACGTTCTTTATTTTTATCGAGAGTCGTCGTCTCTATTAATTACATGTATATATTAAAGAATCATTATCTGTAAAAATGAAGAAAGCTATAGTTAAATGAAAATTTCTTTTAAAAAAAAGTAAATAAAATTATTTAACATTTTAGCAAATCAAAAGATTAAAAAATAATAATAACTAAATCTGTTTCATTTTAAGCAGTTTTATGTAATCTAACAAAAGGATCCCATAAAAGTCTTTGGCAATCGATAATTGGGAAATAGTAAATCATTTGCTAGTTCTTAATATCAATTAATTAATCATGGAAAAGTACGAACAAGAATTTTTTTTTTTTTTTTAAAAGAAACGTCATAACATGAGGTAACTAAATGACGTGGGCTGTATAATCCCTTAAAATGTACGTCACAAGTGAGTTCATCAGAGGTACGTGGCTTGTTACCACAAAGTCCACAGTCACATTATTTGCCTATCATGTGGGGCTCACCGCCCGCATGCAACTTTAGGCAAGTTAATTTATGCACAAATTGAAAATGACAACACTATGAAACAATTTTATTATGAATGCTCCACCCACCTTGTTCTGTATGTATGAACTGGTTCAATGGATCTAATAGCTTTTAATAAATGTGATGAGTGAAGAGAGTACGAGAGCATGCAAGATAAAGTTGTGGCTCTTGTTGTATTGATTTATTCAATTGAAATGACTTTGAAATTCAATGATTAATTCTGTCAAGAACAAATAATATTATGTTGAAGTTAAAAGGTCGTTCTTCAAAACGACTTAATTGTATTGGGTCATTTCTTAATATAATTGGGCCGTTGGCATCAATACACGCTCAATGCATCTCAATGTATTAGAATTTGGGATATTTTGGAAACGTCTCCAAGAATTTTCCATAGTTAAAAAGAACATTAACATTATGTTTGGAATAGATCTTTTAAAAGGAAAAGAAAAGAATAAATGGAAGGGATAAATGAACTTCTCTTTATTAAGATAATTTAGGTTTCATTTTAAAATAAATTGGTACAAAATGGAGTACTCTATGATCTTATAATGTACCTTTAGAATTTTTAATTTTTCGATATGAAACAAGTGTATATTTTAATACACTTTTCCTCACGTGTGACCTGATTTAAGAGGGGTCACACGTGAAGCATTGAATATATGTAGACCTATTTTTTAGATGGGTCACACATGGAAGATTGAATACACATAATATATTAACACATATAGAAAATTGAACACATATGAGACACATGTGGATGATTAAAGATGTGCAGAATATGAGACACCCGAATATTGAACACACATGGGACACATGAAGGATTAAACACACGTAAACTTGATTTGAGATGGGTTACACGTGATCAATAAAACTGAACTAAGGGTCCAACTCTGATACCATATTAAGAATCACTGAGTTTCCATCCTAAAACCAATTGGTGCATGCCAAGTGGAGTATCCCAGGATCTTATAAAGTGGTTTTAGAGTTTCTAATTTTCTAATGTGTGACAAGTGTATATTTTAACATTCTTGTTACGCTTTACTCCTAAAATTCTGAATGTGCAAAGTGAGACTAATAATTTAGGATTAATACATAACTTTTAATCATCAAATCTACAAACCCAAAAGAGTAAACTCAAGTTATTACTTGCTCACATTGCTCACTTATTAACATGTCTCTCATTAAAGTAGGACATTAATTGCAAAAAAAAAAAAAAGAAGGAATATTCGTAATTGCAAAAACAATTGGAATATTATAATTATGATCTCCAGCTGTGGTCCTAAGAATGATAGCGGTTAAGTGCAAAAAATTAGAATATCTGTAATTGAAACCATTTAGCATGGCATGTTATCAAAATTGTAATTGAAATCCGATGGATTTGAAAATCACAAATAAAAAACAAGACGGTTAAGTATTCAAAAACGAACAGTTAACCATACTTGTAACCGTTCACTTTGGGGGAGGAGGAGGAGGAGGAGGAGGAGGAGGAGGGGGAGGGGAGAAATTAGTTTCACAGAAAACCAACCTAAAAAAAGAGAATTAAAAAAAAAATCACTTCAAATATAAAAAAGTCCAAAAATAAAACTAATATCTATACATAATAAGATGATAACTACTTCGAAATTCAATGGTATTTTTCGTAACAGTTTAAGGGCTGGTTTACTTTTGAATATGCTTCATTTGCTTTGATTTTCTTATTGGATACAACACTCTTATGTGTTTTATCAAAATTGCATTTAAAATCATTTACTTTAAAAAATCTCACAACACCCCTTGTGTTATGCAGAATATTGTACACTCGCCTCAATTAGGGCTCTGTTTAACTCTGTTAGATTAAGGTTAAAAGATGGAATTAATCCTTTAATTTTTATCTTGTTTTTTTGAATTTATTTTAATACATATTTTCTCTTCATCAATATGTACCACATTATTGGAGTTTGATAAAAGAAATTTCATATCGATTTTACTTCTCCTCACTCCGTTAGAAATTGTGAATCCAACAGTTCAAGTTTTATATGATTTGGACAAGAAATAAAAAATATATGAATATCTGAAGGTTTTTTTCCATGGTTGAAATTAAAATTCTTTTCAATACGAGATTAAAGACGACCAGAATGATGTCCTTTTAGCTTTTATGCAAGGGCCAATATTGTAATGACACGTGGCATAAAGCTTAGAATAAAATAAATTGATATTGCCATTATGCTAACTATTTCGGTTAGTAATTTATGAATTGTTTTGAAAAACTTACGAAAACTGCCACCACCCCCAGCCACTACCACGGACGAACTCTATCAAACACTTCCACCAGCCATTTCCCTTGAGCAATTCAGTAACTCAAAAATTTACCTAACTAACACACAATAATAAATAATTTATGATCTTAAAGTTTTGCAAAAAATGGGGTTTAATTTGAAAGTCATATAACTTTCTTTAAAATCTATATCGAAATGATCTATAATTTATAAGGATTTTCAAAATGTTATTAATGGTAAACTTTTAAAATGATTTATGATGGAGCTAGAGATGTGGTGGTGGTGGGATGTGGATATGATAAGGAAGAGGAAGTGTGCAAACGAAAAGAAAAATAAGAAAAAAAAAATAAGGGTATTTTGGTCAATTTAAATGTGTTTTGATGTTTCATACAATTTTCATTTGCATTATAATGAGTGTACATGACACTTTCTATTACTTTTGATGGAAAATTGGGCGGCATGGGTATGTTGCAATATTTTGAATAGCACAAGGGGTATTGTGAGACTTTTGAAAATACAGAGTTTTGAATGCAATTTCGAAAAAACACAAGGTGACGTTGTACATTTTACTCAAACTAAGAGTGATTAAATATTTATCCATACACACTAAAATAATAAAATTCATAATAATACATATATTTATTATTCCTAATATTAATTGGGCTAATCTTGTAAATTAAAAATACTATCGAGTTAATAAACATATGCTTTTAAGTTAAATTTTAGGTATCAATTAGTTAGACCAATATAAAAATTATATTTATTTTTTTTATCAATTTTAAATATTATATCATATATATGTCATGTGTGTATATATGCGCACACACACACATATACACACACACACATATATATATAAATAAATAATCGAGTTTCCAAATTAATTCGGTATTTTTAACCTCTAATATAAAAATCGATTAGATTACCTGACTATTATCCTTTAAATAAAACCCTATCAGATACTCCGTCGATTTTATTAAAGTTTGTTATGATTCAGATGCCCATCGATTTGGGGCTTGAATCCTACTCGTTGCCATCTCTATGAGGTTCTGACGTAACTATCATGGACACTACACTTGAGCCGCACATTGGCTCTGACCAATTTGTCACGCCACAAACTAAGAAATCAGAACTTGCAAGGCAGACTAGTATTGTAGAATTAAGAATAACTATTTACGCCTCAATTATACTTGTCCAAAATAGTCAATCTAAAGTTGGACATTACAATCCCCTTGTTTGGATTGTTTTTTCGGGAGAGAAGTAATTGAATAATAAAGACGGTTTTGTTTTATCTCAAATTGGGATAAAACGAAATTAGGAAAAGGAAGGATGGTGAGAGAAAAACTAAAATGTCTCTAATTATATCTAAAATTTTACTTTCCCGTCATTTTCTTTTCTAGTTCAAACAAAAAATTATAAAAAAATTTATTTTCCTTTATCTTCTTCGAGTTTTCTTACTCAAGCCAAAGAAATTACTTCCCCTCCCCGTTTTTCTTTCTTTCTTGATTCAAGGAAGGTTTAACTCATATCTTACATCACTTCAATATTCTATACAAGAATTAATTTAGAGATATCTTGAATCTAAAATTAGAATCATACCACTAGATCAAATGACCAGTGATCTTTTTTTCCCCCTTTATTTCATTATTCATTCATCTAACTTTGTTCATTTCTTTCGTTTCCCCCACCAATATAAACAAGGGGCAAAGGCAGAGAACAAGAGAATGTCATTTTTCCCATGAGTTTTAGCCTAAATTCTAAACTCTCCCAGGTTTTAGTTTTACTCATATTCCCCCTTGACATCTAACGTTGATAAAAAAAGCCTTATATTGAAAGATATTTTCATCTTTATATATTTCAAAACAAAGGCAAAAGAAAAAGAAAAAAATAATAGACAAAATAATTTGATAAAAAATCATTCAATAGAAAGGTCTACATTCAAATAGGAAATCATAATAATTTTAATTTAAAAAAATACAAAATTAACTTATTCTACAATATTTATGTTATGCACGAGATTAAAAAAAATAATATTTACTTTAAAATCTATAATTTTCTTATACATATATATACATCTAAAATTAAATCCGATATTTTTTTCTAACTCAATTGGCATAATTCTTTTGCATTACAAGGAGCATTTGTGAGGAATAGCCATTCTAAACAATCATTAGCTTGGTTATTGTAATCTATTTGTAACAAGCTTATAACCTTATAAAAATATTAAAAAAATAAAAGATAAAAAATAGCTTATTGTGCAAAAAATACGTTATGCGCGAGATTAGGAAAAAATTAGATTTACTTTTAAAATATTTTTCTTCTTATACATATATATACATCCCAAATTGAATCCCATTTTTTTTTTCTAACCCAACAATTAAATTTTTTGCAACGAGCTAACTTTTTAAATATATATAAAAAAATAAAGGCAATAAAATAGAATTAAATAGCTCAACAAAAAAAAAAGACTAAAATGTCATTTAATATTCTTAAGACTCTGTTTAATAAAATTTAATCTCATAAAGAAATTTCGACAAAATTAAAATTTCGTGGGAGAGTTTAAGATTCAAGTAAAAGATCGTAGGGGAAAATTACATTCTCTCGACGGAGAACTAAACACTATTAGACGTCAAAGCTACCACTTTAGCCTTAGGTATTGTCTGATTAGACGTCAAGTGGAGGGGAGGAGGAAGAGGAAGTAATAAAAGAGGAGGTCAATTCAACTGTGCGCGGATTGAGTTCGAGAGACAAAATTATTCTCATCTCCCTTTGCTCCCTGGAGCAGATTTTTATTCCACCTCCACATTGTCGATGCATCTAATGCTTCCCCACTTCCCAAACCCCACCACCCCACCCCAACACCCCCAACCTCCAACCAACAACGCTTCCCTTCGCCCTCACAGAGAAAGAAAAAAAAGAAACAACTCACAAGCTAAAATCAGAGAATTTACATCGATATCATGGAAAAAGATGGGACTCATTCATCTTTTTTTTTTATTTTTTTCATATATAATCTTCATAATGCAAACCTGTAACATGCTTTATTTTTATATATCTATAGCTTTTACATTAACCAACTTCATTTTCATGGAATTGTTGATATTTGTGGTGAATATTTCTTGCTGGGTTGTAGTTGTTGCGAAGGATGGAGATGGAGAAGTGGAGAGTGTGCTGTTTGGATCTTGTGGTATAACACCGGTGTGGCATACCACCGAATAGTAGTACTTTTTCTTTTTACTTTTGTGGTAAGTTTTTGAGAAAATTTCACATTTAGTCCCTATTATTTACAAAAAAATTTAGTTTAATTCCTATTATTTAAAATATCTCAATTTAATCCCTATTGTTTCACCAAAAATTTTAATTTTGTCCCTATTGTTTAAACTTTCTCAATTTAGTCCTTATTATTTTTCAAAAATTTTAATTTTGTCCCTAATATTTTTAATATTTTTTAATTTCGTCCCTATTATTTTTTTAAAGTTTCAAATTCGTCCATATTATTCAAGGACTAAATTAAATTTTTTTGAGAAACAATAGTGATGAATTTTAAATTTTTTGAAAACAATAGGGATGAAACTGAAACTTTTTTACAAACAATAAAGACGAAATTGGGAAACTTTAAACAATAGGGATGAAACTGAAACTTTTGATGAAATAATAGGGACTAAATTAAGATATTTTAAACAATAGAGATCAAACTAAATTTTTTTACAAACAATAGAGACTAAATATGAGATTTTCCCTAAGTTTTTCGTTTGTTTCATTATATATATCAATCATTTAAGCCTATATTCAACTTTGATACCTCTTATTAGAGCAATTCCAACTTTAACAGTCAACAAGATAAGTGAGCTTATCACTGGACATTTGCTTTAGTGGTACGATTCTTGTTTTGAGTGTGATAAATTTCGAAATCGATTATCAAAATGTGCATCCTTGTGATATAATTTACTTAACCTACTCATGTATCTTTATTAACCTTTTCATTTACCTTAAATTATCTTTTCACATTGAAATCCAACTAATCCTTTTTATACATTTTTACCTCAAACAGCCTCCATCTTCTTCACCCCGTAAGTGACATCCACAAAAATTCCTCTACAATGACAATACAAATTTAAAACATTCTCTCTTTAACATTTTCAGTTTTAAGTTGAGACCAACAATAAAGAAGTTGATAAAAATTCAAAAAGAATTCAAAAATTACAATGTGTCCTTGTAATTAATTTATCACTTCAATTATATCCTTTCAATGCTTCCTTTTGGCCCTCCAAAGTTTTCAGAACATATGTTTGACTCACCTTTACTCATTCGTTCTTCCTGACGTAGTAAAATCTTTACCATACATATAAAATATTTAACAACATTCGATATAGAAATTCTTGCCGTCCAAAACTAATAATTTACACCAATAGTTGAAGATTTTTAATTATTTTCATAACTTATAATTAGTTGTTTTTGAGCTTATAAACTCATTGAATGTGTTTGATAAAACAGCTTCTAACTTAGGCTCAAAAGAGCTCTACAAATTTATCACTTAACCTATTTTGATGGATAAAATTGCATCACTCTCCTTGATCAAAGGACACCAAAACTGGCGTTGATTTGATCACCTCATCACTCCACCATCAATTGGATCTCAAATCCGACGTACTGACAGAATTGATAATGTTAACGGTTGAATTGGCCCAAAAGAATCAGATTAGTAGTACTTGATTAAGGTAAAACATTTGTGATTACTGATTAATGGTCTATTTGATTTGGTTGTGAAATTTTAATTGTTGAGATATAGAGTTTTTGGTAGTAAAACTCTAGTTACAGTATGATTGAACATAAGCCTTTGACTATTTGGTATTGTCATATCAAAAATGCTGTTAAAATATATGAATAGGTATTTTTGAGAAATTTTAATGATAATGTTTAGTAGCCTTTTTCAAAAAGTTCATACACGAATAGAAAATGAATGAACGTACTAATAATTTTTTATTTTTTATTTTTTGATATGCATACATAGACATTGGAGAACCGCAAAGATGAGATGGGATAACATATGAATTGTTCATAATAACACATTAAAATTTGCTGAAGAAGGCACACCATCCCCTACTAAAATAAACCAAGATTTGCAACAAATTTTTGACTCAATAAAGCTAACCTGGGTGAGAGTAATATTAAGATGAAGATGAACATTTCCCTCACCAGCTTAAACAAGTTGCATAAGAACACTAATATAACATACCAGGATCCTCAATATTAAGCTAATGACTAATTAAGACATGTGATACATGATACAATGGCGAAATGACAGTGACATAAAGTATTATCGAACATAAATGCTGAAACAAGACACAACTCACGTATACACTTCTTCACACAGAAAAAGTAACACAGCCCAAAAGCTGCTTTATCAAGCACAGTCATCTTCTCCAGGATTAATTTTCCGGTTCTTCTTCACATGCTTCACAGTAGATGCACAAGCTTATCCAATCTTTTCAACCACCATGGTTGAGACATACTTCTTCTTCTTGGGAAACACGCTTCCACTCTTGGCTGTTTAGCCTGGCCATGCATCACCATTGTTATCTCCATTTAAAGCCTCGCTCTTGTTAACCCCATTATCTGCCATGTTCTCCTCTCTCTTTGATATTATTTCCTCTATTTATCTCTTTTTGTATTGTGTTTGTGTATTTCTTTTATGCTTTTGATGCCTTGTGCTAATGCATAAATGAAGCATTTATAGTGGGAGAGATGTTTTTAGTATCGAATTTTTTTTTTCCCTCTTTACGCGAGATTTTCTTGATGAAATTCAATGGAATCCCAAGCGAAGACTCGATTAATTTTCTCGTTTGAGGTTTAGGTGTGTGGGAAAGATGAAATTTTCACGATAAAATTATTCATTTTATGTTTGAGCCTTTTGTGTGTGTGTGTGTGGATGTGTAGATGTGTCGTTTTAGTGTTGTGAAGGTTGGGAAGTAGAAGTTGAAATCACAATTATATTTTTAAAATTGAAATCTACTCTCTTTGTGTGTGAATTTGAGTATGTTTCTTAAGTTAAAATCATTTTGTCAGTGTATGCTGTTGTGAGTATTATCTGGATTGCAGCGATATATTTGTTATTAGAAATATTAAATTAATTAAGTATACGTTTTTTATAGCTTAAACTAGAATACAATGAATGTGCTCACTTGATTTGAAAATTTAGACTATTAGAACATATGTATTTAATTAATTTGATATCTCTAACGTTATTTGCACATCACTATTCCTTGAAACCGGAAAATATCGAATGTGAAACGCGTCTTGCTGGAAAACTTTTACGATGTTTTTCCTGCAGGCAGCGTGGAAGAGAAGGTTTTGCTTTGTGGTTCTATATTATATCTGCCATTTGAAACTAAAATTATTCAATCTTTGCAGGATAACAGATTAATTGAAACTAAATTCCATGTTATCGCCAAATTAAAATTCATGTACTTCACAAATCCTATATATGCTACACCAAGCTCCCCCACCCCCCTCCCCCCGGTGCTCGGGCCCGGCCCGTGCACCCGGTTCTCTTATTGGGTTCCCGGGGCAGTGCTCTGGCCAGTAACAATCGAATTTCATCTCAGAATTGAACTGAGGAACACCTTTTGGCTAATGAATTTTCTTCCTCAGTACGCAGAAGCATCAACTTTGACTAAGTTTATGTAATAATGGTGTACGAAGCGTCAAGCTACTTTGCATAATTGGAAGAAATTTGCTTGAAACTTTCTGATTTTTTTCTGATCTAATTTTAGGTATCTCGATCTTAATTAGTTTTTCATTTTCAAATTTTTTCTCTTCATTTACGTGTGCTTGTGTAGTGCCCTCGTAAATCTCTAGAACCTCAACTTGTGTTGCTTTTTAGTGTGTGTGTGTGTTGTGGGGGGGGGGGGGGGGGGGGGGGGGGGTTGGTTTCTTGGAGAAGGGGATAAATATTTCACGTTAGAAATCTCCTTTGCTGTGTAGCTCTGTAGATTTGTGTTGTAAGTGAAGGTTACGGCAAAGAAAGAGACGTCTAAATTTCTATAAAACAACTCAAAAGGAAAGCTCTTTACTGTTTGTATACGCGTTCCCTTTCTTTGGTGTGAATATAACATTCTCTATGGGCAAATTTTTGGCTGATTTAAGATCATATATGGGAATATGCTCTTAGTCAATAAAATTTTACTACATCATCATAATATCAGTAATTTCACTTTTTATTATTTCAAAAACACTACAAGAAAACTTGTAAAAGGTGACGCCCCGTCTCCTTTTCGTCCCCAAAAAAGTGATGAAAAGGAGACGGAACTTTTGTTACATAAATAGTGACCATTTTGAGACGATTTGGAGATGACTTTAGTATGTCGTCTCTAAACCGTCTCCCAATAAAGACGGAATATGAATGTCGTCTTCAATTCGTCTCTTAGCAGAGACGAAATGGAGATGAAAAATAATTAATAAATAATTATTTAATTTTGAGTAACAATTTACTATAAACTTGTAAATAAATTAATAATAATAAATTACTAATTATCTTTACTAATTTAATTTTTTTATAAATTTTTTTAAAGTAGCTCAATATTTTATTTGTCAAAAAAATCTCCATAAGCTAAATACTTTATTTTAATTTAAAATTTAAGTTAAATTAATAATTAAAGTATTATTAATATTTTATTCTAAACTTGTAATTAAATAATAAATAAATTAATACTAATTAAATAAATAAAAAATTCAAAAACTAAAAGGAGACGGACCAAAAAAAAAAATAGACGGACCTAATGGTCCGTCTCCGAAAAAAAAAAGGAGACGAACCAATTGGTCCGTCTCCAAAAAAAGGAGACGAACCAATGGATCCATCTCCAAAAAAATGAGATGGACCCAATGGTCCGTCTCCAACAAAAAAAGAGACAGACTAATGGGTCCGTCTCCAAAAAAAGGAGACGAACCAATGGGTCCGTCTCCAAAACAAAAAAAAAAAGGAGATGGACCCATTGGGTCCATCTCCATAAAATGAACCAATTCAAAAATCCCCCCAAAAATATTTTGGGGGAAAATTTAAAAAAAAAAAAAAAGTACATACAAGTCCTTTTGAAAGGACTTGTACCGGTTCAAGTGGCTGGAAATCCAGCCACTTGAACCATTATTTCATTTCCCCCCAAAATATTTTGGGGGGAAATACAAAAAAGAAAAAAAAAAATTTGCCAAGTCCTTTAAAAGGACTTGGCACGGTTCAAGTGGCTGGAAAATCCAGCCACTTGAACCATTTTTTCATTTTCCCCCAAATGAATTTTGGGGGAAAATTCAAAAAAAAAAAAAAAATGGAGCAAACACCCCCCCCCCCCCCCCCCCTCCCCCCCGCCACTTTTCTCTTAACTCATTATATCAAGTGTGAATTCACTATTAGTTTAATTTATTTTAAGGTAATACATTTATTTACTTTTATTTAAATTTTTGAATTTGTTTTGGTTTAGTTCATTATATATATGTTTATATATAGTGCTCTTTTATTATGATTTTAGATTTTATTTTTATACTACCATGTTTGTTTGGATTATATATGTATTATGTATATATGTCATATATATGTATGTATAACTAATAGATTTACATAAATATATATGGTTTTGGTAGGTTTTTTCATGATTTTAAGGTTTTTTATAAAAAATTTCAGCTTTATTTAGTTTTTTTTTCTTTTCATATATATATATATGTGTGTGTGTGTGTGTGTGATAGATTTAGGTAAATATATGATTTTTTATAGTTTTATCATGAGTTTAGGGTTTTTTTTTTAAAAAAATCAGATTTATTTTTGTTTTTCTTTCATATTTATATATATATATATATATATATATATATATATATATAATTAGTATAATTTTTGGTAAAAAATTTCAAATTTTTATAGTAATTTTGACAAAATCCGAATTTATAACTTTTTTTAAAAAAATTATTTTTTTAAAAAAAAATTAAAAAATGTGACGGAAATGAGACAAAAAGTGAGGGAGAAGGAACAGAGATGAAATGAGAACAGATACGGAAATGAGATGGAATTATAGGGAGACGGAAATAAGACGAAATGTAAGAGAGACGGAATGGAGACGAAATGTGAGGGAGAAGGAAAGGTGACGAAATGTGAGGGAGACAGAAATGTGACGAAATGTGAGCGAGACAGAAAGGTGACAAAATATCTTTTCGTCTCCATTTGAGACGAAACGGAGACGAAATTCAAAAAAGGAGACGGGCCGAAAGGTGACGCCTAATTTTCGTCTCCTTTCCGTCTCATTTTTCAGATTGGAGACGGAACAGAGACGGAAATGTACCGTCTCTAAACGTAAAATTTCTTGTAGTGAAAGCTATCTATGGTTAGATATAATTTACTGTGGTTTTTTGTAATTAGATTCCTTTGAGTTGCTTTGTAGAAATTTAATCGTCTCTTTTTTCTTTGCTCCGTAACATTCATTTACAACACAAATCTACAGAGCTAAAAACTGAGGATAGAATACTTATGACTTTTAACACGGTATTAAATTTCGGAGTTCTTTAGTCATATTAATCAATGTGTGACCCGTTTCTCTTCTCAGTCTTAGTATCTCATTTACTTCAATATCGATTCCCAATTTAAAATCAAGTCACACGTGAGGAAAGTATTAGAATATTCATTCCTTTCATCTCTCTAGTCTTTACCTAGAATTAATTGACTTTATAATGAACTCTATGATTTTTAATTGTATATACTGATCTACTCCTTGAAAAATTTCTGACTTTTGGCCTGGCGTGTAATTTTTATTAGCTAATCGTATAATTAGACCATAGATAACATCCACATGTAGTTTTTTGAATCTATTTTTGGTTTCGGGCTTATTTAGGTCATTAGGAGGATGAATTAATATGATGGCGCCGTGTTGATTGCGATACTGCAATCTGCAATGTGAAACCTAGTGCATATTTTGGGACTTTCTGATGCTAAATTATTATGCCTGCAAGATATCTGAAACACCATTTGTCACTCTTTACGAGGCAATTATATTTAAACTGAACTATTGTTCATCTAATCAAGGCCTCAATTTCCTTAATTGAGATTCCCAACAAATTGTGAGGTAATAAATTGCTTATAGTCATTCTGCTTTTTCCTCTTACTTGATTTCATTTTATTTTTAGGATAGATGAGAGAAGAATTATTTTTCTATTTTAGCAAAAAGCATCGTTACAACAGTATTTGTAGTATAACACTTGTGCATCACATTGACACAAATAAAGATAATAATGATTGCAAGTCAAGATAATGATTGGTGTGACAATATTGGTACTACATATCTCACTATCAATTCGGTATATTACGCACATACAAAGTATATTGAAATAGATGTTTACTTTTTCCGGAAAAAAGTTTATGCTAATGGGTTACAAGTTCGCTTTATCTCTACAGTCGATCAAATTGTTGACATTATGACCAAAGGGCTTTTTATTACCTGGTTTCAATAGTTATGATCCAAGCTCACTATTCGTGATACCGTTTCGCTTGAGGGAGTGTGACAAAAGATTCAATAACCTTAGATAATTATACACAAGTGTTGTACTAAAAATACTGTCATAACGATGCTTTTTGCTAATATAGAAAAATAATTCTTCTCTCATGGTATTAGTTGTTTACAGACTTCCGTCAATATATTTCATGTCCCACCTACTTTCCTTCTCTCCGTCGATCTGTGCATCCTTTTTTTAGCCGTCATCATGGCCACACAACCTTCTTCAGCTTTTTCTTTTCCCACTTACAACGTAAAAGTTTATGTCACCATCACTCTTGGTCACTCAAATTATCTCACATGGAAAACACAGATCACCACCTTCTTCCGCTTTAATGGTCTTTTAGGCTACGTTGATGGTAGCATTCCATCACCAAAAAAAATCCACCTCCACCACTGATTCATCTTCTGCCTCCTCTGCTTCGTCTCTCTCTCTTGACGACTGGCAAAAATATGACAGCTTCGTCCCGGCATGCATCACAGCCACCTTGTCTGAATCTCTCGTTCACCAAGCCCTTGGCTATGAATCTGCTCACTCTTTGTGGACTGCTCTCGAAGAGTCCTTGCTGTAACAATCCATGGCGCGAAAATCTCTACTTCGTGCCCAGCTTCGTGCTGTCAAGATAGGCTCCTTGTCTATTGCAGACTATCTCCATCATATTTGTTACCTGTCTTCATCTTTGGCTGCTATAGGGGAACCACTCTCTGATTCTGATTTAGTGCTCACTACTCTTGAAGGTCTTCCTCGTCATTACAGGCCATTTGTCACCTCTGTCGAGAATCTTGTCACCCCCTTGACATTTTCTCAGCTTCGTGCCAAGTTACTAACCTATGAACAACGACTTGTTCTTGATGGGGATCATTTGGATTCCAAGGATTCTTCCACTGTTCATGCTCTGATACCATGAGGGAAGAATTATTTTTCTATATTAGCAAAAAGCATCGTTACAACAGTATTTGTAGTACAACACTTGTGTATCAGACACAAATAAAGATAAATTGAAAATTCAAAAATTAAACGAATGTAAACTATCTAAGCTTACGAATCTTTTATCAGTAGAAAAGAAAGACTTTGGTTCTTTCTTTGGTTTTATACAGGGCTGAAAGCAATGAAGTGAAAGTGTAATCTAGCTTTTTTAAGACCTTGTTTGAGTTTGGGAAAATGGGAGGAAAGAGATGGTTGGCGAGGGATTTTTTTAATTTTTTTTAAATATAATGAAAGTTAGAATTGTAATTTAAATTTAAAATTTTTAATTATAACATATCATTATTTAATCATTCCATTCAACTATATATTAGATGAAATCTTTTAATGCTTTCTCTTAATCAATTGATCCTTAACATGGTATCAATATATATCTTTAATTGGTCTTTTAGGCATTCTCTTAGGTAGCAATATTCAAGTGTCATTTCACGAGTGATTTACTAATTGCATCTTTTGGATAATAAGTACAACACAATTTCTTTTTCTGTGTTTGTAATTGAAATACTTTATTTAAAGCAAACAAATTACACAGATACATCAGCCGTCTCCTGTGGGTTCAACATCCCTAGCTACAAGTAAGATGAGTTGGGAGGGAGCATTAAGAAAACAATTGGTAGAGATTGTTTTGGATGCATATGATCTAGCGACCTAATTTGCAGCCTGATTGGTTGTTCTCCTAATAGAAACTTGAAACAATAGTCTTGACGATATTAGAAATCTAAGTGGCTTTTTTTTGGGTCAAATTATGAGGGTATCAATTTCTTATCGACCTTCTACTTTTTCCTCTTACTTTCATTCTCTTTTTAGGCTAGAAAAGGACTCAAATACTTTCTTTCGTTTTCAGGCTTGAAGGCGATGAAGAGATAGTGGAATCTAGATCTTTTACATCTTGTTTAGGTTTAGAATGGTTAGCGAGGGACCTTCTAATTGTTCATGTTGGACAATCTAATGTCTCACATAGAAAATTAGAACATTTAAGATTAGTATATAACATTTTGCACTATTTCATATATAATTACCAATTGATTTTAACATAAAATTTCCCTACTAATATAGTATTAGAGCTAGATGTTGATCTTATGTTAGATGCTCGAATATTCCTCCTAATTTCAATTGATTTTAAGATAAGACATCAGCTATAATTGACTTCAGTATATAACTCTTCCAAATTCGTTGCTTATTCGTCCCTTCTTGTTGAAGAGGGGTTGTTAGAGAATCTAATTGTAGAAAATCAATTTGTGATCCCACACAGTAGGGAGAGAGGGAGCTCTTACTACAGATCTCCCCTTCCTTATGACAGGAGGTTTCAAACATCTTCTTAATTGTGTGGTTATAGATTAAATACTTATAATGCTTGTCTTGACTTGATTAATTGGTTTAGTCTTATTGATCTTGAATGCTTGGGTGCTCGATCTCCTACTTGTGTTTAACGATCTCAAAACACTGACCTGCCGTTAAACACGCTAGGATAGAAAAAGTAGCCACGTTACGTTAGGCCTCTTAGCCAAGGTCTTACAGGTATGCCTCGTATGCTCGGTATGAAACTTATTCCTTATGCCCTTCTTTTGGGCATAACACATAGCACTTGGGCATCCTTGGGCATAGTACATAGCACTTGGGCATCCTTGGGCATAGCACATAACACTTGGGCATCCTTGGGGTCGTTACAGAAAGACTTTTCAATTCGATCAAATCGATCGAGAGTCTCATCATCTGTTAGGTGGGCCACTGCTAGTTGATGTAAAAAATGCATAGATATTTAAATATGGTCTTTAGGATATTCAAGACTAGTATATAAGATTATGGACTAATCCATGTTACACTAATTGATTTTAGGATGAAATCTTAGGTTGACTAACAATTCATTTCGGACAAGGCATGATCCTGGATTGAAGGTCTGGAATTGTGGACACAGGGCGGAGTCTTAATAAAAAAAAAAATGATAAGAAGATGATCATTTACATATGCCAAAATGTAATTAGAGATGGAATGGTCAAATAGTAACCAATTATAATAAGAGACTCTAAGTTCAAACTACGGTTTTGACCTCAATTATAAATAAATAAATAAATAAAAATGTATTTCCCAAATTTTGCGGTCAAATGAAGGGAAAAAATTTCCAAATACTTTTTTATGTCCATTTTGTCCTTGTCATTTTAACTTAACACCAAATCTACCCCTATCCAAGAAAGAAGAACAAGCAAAGGGAGATGATGACATGGAAAAGGGAATTTCTAGGCCAAGCAACTGGGTCTGTGTGTTTGTGTGTGCTTGTTTTTTTTGGTGAATTGGTCTGTGTGTGCAAATGTGTATGTGTGTGCTTGTCATCAATTTTGCATGTGCGTCGAATGTGTATCTGTGTGTCTTGCCCAAAAAATGAAATGTTAAGAACAATAATGTAAACCAAAAGCCAACTAACCCCCGGCCCACCCAACCTCCAAAAAAAAAATAATAATGGAATTTTAAAAAAAAAATCAGATTTGGTCCCCCTAATAAATATCTAAAAGGTGATAAAAGCTTTCAAAAAAATTGAGTTGGTTTGATGGTTAGTCACAAATAGCACTATGTTATTGGTTGGGGGGTTCAAGTCACCATAATTGCATTTATTTTTTATAGTTTTAGTTATAGATAAAAAAGAATTAATATCTAAAGAACATGATTTCTAATTAGGTTCGAACTCATAACATAAACTGTTTAAGTTGTAGCATGAACAAGAACTAACAGTTAAATATGCGATTTAAAATTATTATAATATTTTGGTGCATCTAAAGTGTAAACTTGTTGAAATTAGAAAATATGTTTGAAATATTTATTTTACTTACCAAATCTTTTAAAGTACCATAACATTAAATCATAACCAAATTTTCTTTAATAAAATTATAAAAAAAATTAAAACTGTAAAAATTGAGTTTTTTTTTTTACTAGACCAAAAAATATTATACAAAAAGCACTGTACCAAAAAATAATTCTGCCCTCCAACGTTATATTTCTGACTCCATGTGCGAGCCTGAGCTTGACTTTCTGACAATCAGTGATAACAAAGAAGAAAAGGCAAGGGAAAAAGAAAAGATAAAATAAAAAAGTAAAAAAGAAAAGAAAAAAAAAATTAAAAAGGATATATGTGTCAATTTTTATATAATATTTATGTATCCCTCCTTTTTTTATTTACTTTTCAATCTAAATGAAAAAATACAAAATAAAATCATTTGTGATTATTTCCTTTATAATTTTATCCGATTCAAATAAGAATATTACCCATTCATTTTCTTTCTTTTATAATTTAATCATTTTCTTTCCTTTATTATTTTTTTCCTCATGAATCCAAATGAACACTTAACGTACTGACATTGTAAATGTAGATTTCGGGGTGAAAAGTAGAAACGTCTCTTATGTTACCTAAAATATGTGATCCCTTTGAGAAAGAACAAAAAAAAATTCAACTTCAAAGTCATTGGAATGATTATTTGATCTATCACTAATTAGCTAGACCAAGGTACTGCAATATTCACTTCTTTTATAAAATAGTTGTTCTAAGTATCCAAAATTGGCAACAATTATTTGATATATCCCTATTACCAAAAGGTACAACTTAAGTTAATTAAAGTATTGTGTTGCTACACAATTGACGCTGTTAGAGCAACTCTAACAGCCTCTTCATTTTTTTTTCTTTCTAAAATAGCTAATGAAATTGATTATTTCTACTTCTACAAACTCTCTATTTCAATTTTACTCTAACAACACTCTCTATTTAATTTCACTCCAATAACTCTTTATATTTTATCTAAACTCATTATTTAATAATTTTTTTTAATCTTTTATATTTAATTACTAAATTCTAACAAAAAATTGTAAGATTAATATAATTAATTAAGAAGTTGAATTTTATTATTATTATTTTTCCAATACTTATTAACAGAATGTAGTTACAAAGTGATAAAGAATACGTAGATAACCTTATCTACAAAGTATTCAAAAGAGTCTAAATCCTGGAGGAGACTACTCAACTGATAATGAGATAAACAATACAGCTAAGTCAAAACAATTACAAGAACTGAATTTCAGAAAATTATGTAGGACTTAATACCCTCCCGCAAGCTGAAGGAAGGGGAACGACCTGAAGCTTGGTACACAGAAATTCCAGACGAGGATGAAACAATGGCTTAGTAAAAATGTCAACAAGCTGATCCGCTGTGGAAATATACTGCAACTTAAAAGTGCCATTACTAACTTTCTCTCGCACAAAATGTATGTCTATCTCAATGTACTTGCTTCGATTATGAATCACAGGATTAGTTGCAAGGTATATAGAGCTAATATTGTCACAAAAAACTGTGGGAATAGGAGACTTCGGAAGGCACAGAAATTTCACAATTTCCATAACCTACAAAAGTTCAGAAGTTAAGGAAGCTAGAGCTCAATACTTGGCTTCTGCCCTCGATTTAGAGACTGTAGGTTGTTTCTTGGAGCTCCAACAAACCAAATTAGAACCAATGCAAATAGCATCACCCGAAGTTGAGCGTCGCGTGGCTGGGCACCCAGCCCAATCGGCATCACTATAGCCAGTGAGTTGCATGTGTGAGGATGAAGTGAAGTGCAAACCATGTTGCAAGGTACCTTTAATGTAGCGAAGGACCCTTTTAGCTGCGATAAGATGAGAGGTCCGAGGGGAATGCATGTACTGACAAATAGAATTCACAGCATAAGATATATCTAGACGTGTCATAGTCAGATATTGCAAAGCACCCAATAGCTTACGAAAATCCGTTGGATCAGCTAACAAATCCCCATCATCAAGATGCAATTTTTCTCCTGCCATTGGTTTGGAAATGGGCTTCGCACCATCCATGCCAAACTGATTAAGCAGTTGTATGGAGTATTTAGTATGTGTTAAAGTAAGCGCTCTTGTAGTCGAATAAACCTCCATGCCAAGAAAATAATGCAAATGACCTAAATCCTTCATGTCAAAGGCATTAGAAAGAACACCAATAAAACTAGAAATAGCCGAAAAGGAACTTCCAGTAAGTATGATATCATCCACATAGATTAAGAGAATAATAATATAATCTGCAGAATGCTTAACAAATAGTGATAAATCATGATGAGAGTGGACGAAATCACAAGATAATAAGAAACTGCTAAATTTGTGATACCACGCCCGTGGAGCCTGCTTCAACCCATAGAGAGACTTGTGCAACTTATAAACATGTTGAGGAAAAGTTGGGTCAACAAAACCCTGTGGTTGTTGCATGTAGACAGTTTCAGTCAAGTCACCGTGCAAGAAGGCATTTTTGACATCCAACTATCGCAAATGCCAATTGTTTGTAACAGCAAGAATTAATATCAGTCTGATAGTTCCAGGTCGCACTACTGGACTAAAGGTGTCACCAAAATACCTCCCTGGTTGTTGATTATACCCCTTGGCCACTAATCGGGCCTTGTACCGTCCCAAGGAGCCATATGATTTTTGTTTGATGCAATACACCCATCGGCATCCTATGATATTCATGTTAGAAGAAGAGGGGACCAATGACCAAGTCTGATTTTTAATGAGGGAATTGAACTCCTCAGTCATTGCTATGCGCCAATTTGGATCCTTTGCAGCTTGTGTATAGCAAGTAGGTTCAGGAGGAAGATTTTGAGTGGTGGCAAAAAGACATTGGGGTATGGGATAACGGGTAGAGAAGAGAACACGGGGCTTTCTCGTGCTATCCATGGCACGAGTAATCATGTGATGTTGCGGGTAGGTTGAGAAATAGGATCATTAGATGGTGTGTGTGATGTGGAGAGTGAAACATTTGTATTGTTTAGGGTGGAATAAGGTATAGTAGGACTAGTGGAAGATTCATCATATGGAAGGGACGTATTAGTGGTGGAAGTAGGTGATGTAGTTTCAGAGGGTACAGTTGAGGATTGAGAGTGATGTGAAGGAGATGGGTTTATATCTGCAATGGTAGAGAGTCTTGGTACGTGAGAGAGTGTAGGACTCGGCACGGGATTATGTTGTGAGGCTGAATGTATGTCACGAAGCAGAGTTGACGAAAAAGGATGCAACCTAAAAGAACGACTAACTTGGGAGGCAGTTAGGAGGTTTGTTGAAGCTAATGAGGGAAGAAAATATTGTTCATCAAAGCAAACATGGCGTGAGATAAATACCTTGCCAGTTGTGGGGTTATAACATTTGTAACCTCTGTGTGAGGAACTATAACCCATAAACAAGCATTGGCAGCTTTTGAATGCCAATTTATGTCACCCAAATGGTGTCAAACATGGGTAGCAAATAGAACTAAACACTCGTAGATCAGAGTACTGCGGTTTAGTGCCAAAGATAAGCTCATAAGGTGACTTGAATTCAAGTAGTAGAGAAGGTAGCCTGTTAATAAGATACACAGCTGTTGAAAAAGCATGAACCCAAAAGTTAGATGGTAGATGACTGTGTGCTAATAAAGTTAAGCTAGTTTCCACAATATGCCTATGTTTACGTTCAGCGAGCCCATTTTGTTCTGGAGTACCGGGGCAACTTAATCGGTGAATAATACTATAGTCTTGAAATAATTTTGTGATGTGGTGATTAACAAATTCCCTTCCACCATCTGTTTGAACAAACTTGATAGTACTATTGCACAAATTCTGAACCATTCGATTAAAAGTAGGAAAAACATGCGCCACATCAGATTTTCGTACAAGCGGATAGAACCAAGAATAACGACTGCATTCATCAACTATTATTAAGTAATAACAAAAACCCTCAGGAGAGATAGTTGGGGAAGGCCCCCATACATCACAATGGAGTAAATTCAATAAAATGGAAGAACGTTGATTTTTATTCTCAAAGTGCAAGCGATGACTCTTGCCCAGTTGACAACTACTGCAAAGATGTTGCGCCGAAGACTGATTAAAAAAAGGTAGAACATTATTGAGATGCCAAAGAATCTGATCAGAAGGGTGACCCAAGCGTGCATGCCATAACTCCGAACTGATTTTATTTACCAAAAAAGTCTGCTTTGATGGTGGCGACAAGGTATATAAGCCATTACTGAGTCTCCCTTGGTGTAGAATTGTGCCTGTCTTCGTATCCTTAATAAAATAACCAGTAGTGTTAAAAATAAAAATGCAATTATGTTCTCTTGCGAATTGTGCAACATAAATAAGTCTCTTTGCAATAGAAAGAACATGTAATATTGTAGAGGGAAAAACAGAACCATTGGAGAGTGAAATAGAAGCACAACCAGATTGCAAAATAGGTAACCCAATCCCATTACCAACCATAACAGTGTCGAGACCATCATAAGGAGCCTTACTAGTCAACGGAGTAACGTCCGGTGTCATTGTGTAAGTTGCACCAGTGTCTAAATACCAATTTGGATCATTTGTGTCAATCACAGTCATGGCATTGAAGGCTTTGGTTGAAGCAGCAATCACATCGTCTGGTGCCCAACATGTGTTGGCTTTGTGGTAAGGATGGCTACAACGATAATACACAACTAGAGAAGACGAGTTCCCAGATCGACCACCGTGACCGCAAGAGGAACCACGACCCCTACTCCTCGTTTTCCTGAATTAGAACTGCGACCAGATTGGTGTGGGCGAGGTGATGGAGTCGAATAAGTGTTTGAAGGCGAAAACTACCAGTAGAACATGCAGCAGGAGAGTAAAAAGCAGTAGACTTGTCAACAATGGTAGGTGCAGAGGCAGCCAAGCGAAGTTCATAATCTAATAATAAGCCACACACATCTGTAAAAGAAGGAGAAATAGGTCTGGAGTTAATAGCAGTTACGATCGGATCAAATTCTGAACCAAGCCCTTTCAAAGTCCACAAAATTAAGTCTTCATCATCCACGCATTTGCTAACACTTGCGAGAGCGAGAGAGAGAGACTTCGCCTATTGGATGTAGGTGTGAATGGAGAGAGAGCCTTTTTGAAGGGACTGAAGCTTTGTTTTCAGTTGTTGTATCCGTGCTCTTGAGTACGAGCCATAGAGTGTTTCAAGAGTCACCCAAACATCTCGAGCTGTAACTTTGTCAACCACTTGAGATAGAACTGAGTCGGAGAGAGAGACAAGCAACCAGCCAAGAACCATTTGGTCAAGGGCGCCCTTTTAGCCACTTGATTTGAGGGTTCAGTGGGTTTTGGATAGTACCATCCACGAAGCCAAGTAGTCCGTGACAACGCAATACTGGGAATATTTGAGTTTTCCACAGTAGAAAATTGTCAGTGCCAAGCTTTAATGAAATGTCCTGATGGATTCAATCAAGGGTGGGAAGAGAGAGAGGTTGTATCGCAGCCTCAGCGGAGGAGGTCGAAGAAGCCATAAGTAAAATAAAAAGAGAGAGTTGGATGTTGTAGATGAGCTGTTTGAAAAAAAAAAAAAAAACCTTGGCTCAGGATACCATGTAAGAATAATTTTCCTCCTGCAAGTTCAATATTCTCATTCGACTTTTATAAGATCAGTATACAACATAATGGAGTTACAAAGTGATAAAGAATACATAGATGACCTTATCTACAAAGTATTCAAAAGAGTCTAAATCCTAGAGGAGACTACTCAACTGATAATGAGATAAACAATACAGCTAAGTCAAAACAATTACAAGAACTAAATTTCAGAAAATTATGTAGGACTTAACAATCTGTTGGAGCTTAAGTTTTGGTTTTAATTCTCTATTTTGACTAAAAAAAAATCAAAATAGAAAGCATTGTTGGAGATGCTCTTAAGTCGTAGTCTATAAATATAGATCGTTGATATAGTGGGATGGACATCTAACAGCTGATGTTCATCCTTTTTTTTTAATAAAAAAATGTCATTTTCTTTGCAATTACAAATGTACCCTTTACAAAATTAAAGTAAGTCTGCAAAGTCTTTTTACCCCTCCCCTGCACAATTACTAAAGTACCCTCATCTTCTTCCCCTTTCGTCTCACACACACCAACACACCAAGATATACACACACAGATTACTAACACACGATACACACACAGACACACACCAACACACGCAGTACACACACAGATACACACCAACACACGCAGTACAGACACACATTACACATACCAACATACATAGACGCACACCAATAGCATAGACATACACCGTCACACACAATACACATACACACACACACACACACACACACACACCCACCCCAACACATACCCACGCACACAATACCAGATGCACACACACAGTACACATAGTGACCCATACACTAAATGCACATAGCAACACACACAAGGAATAGGATGGGGTTACGGGTAGGGTATGGGGCTTGGGTGGGGTGTAGGGATGGTGGCGTGGGAAAGAAGGGAAAAGATGGGGTACGGGTGGGCTGAGGAAAAAGGGGGTGGGGGTCACGAGTAGGGGGTGGGTGTGGTTTAGTCTGGGTGAAGAAAAGGAAAAAAAAAAGAATTTTTAAAAGAAGTAAAAAGACATTTGGCAAATTTTTATATTTCACTTTGTGCCCATTTAGGTTATTTTATATATATACTATTTTTTATTCATGTCCAATTTAGTCAATTTTGCACATCTTTGGTTGGATCATATTAAGACTAAATTGGTATTTTAACTCAATATTATAACCCCATTTATGACAATTAGTTAGCACGTGACTGTGCCACAGCCTCATAGAAAAAAATCCTTCATTATCAACCATATGTAACTTGCACATGTAACAATGAGACAAACCAACAATGATTTCTTTCACATTCTTTTTATGATAAAATGTATAAAAAGACTACACGGTTGAAGTCACCTGAATTAACACAAATATACAAAAAAACTCTTTCATACATCACCAGTCGTCCGATTATAAATATTAGAGTGGACCCACATCATGTGGGGTTTATCCAGAGTCTGACTAGATCGTTTGATGTATGAAAATTTTTTCCGATCCACTAACTATGCTGATCATTCACCTTCAGGGTTGACCTTTTGCTTTTTCTTTATGTTCTTCACAGTAGAAGCACAAGCCTCACCAATTTTCTCAGCCATCATCGTCGAGACCTGCTTCTTCTTCTTTGGAAACACGCTTCCTCTAATGGGGTTGTCTCCTTGCGGTCTTTCACCACTGTTATCTCCACCATATGCCCCACTGCCCATGTTAGCCCTGGAATCTGCCATTTTCTTTATCCTTATGATGTCTCACTCAATAACTCTTAATGATCTGTGTCTTTGTGCGTTTTCTATCTATTGTATGTCTGATGCTTTGATTTGTGTACTAAATGAAGGTATTTATAAGAAGAGGTCGTGTTGATTTTCAAGATTTTCTCTTCCTCTACGTGTGTTTGTGATGTTGAAATTCTACAGAAAAAGCTCAACTTTGAGATGTTGGTGTGAGGAGGAGATGAAAAGGTCGTGTTAGTAGTCTCCATTTTTATGTTCGTTGCGTATTTCTTGTGTGGGTTTGTGGGTTTATGTTGTGATTGTGGAAGAGCAGAAGAAAGAGAAGAGTAAGTTTTAGAGAAGAAATTCGAAGGAAACTGTATGTGTATGCCTATGTGTGTTCTTATTCTTTTGTTGTGTTCATGTGTGTGTGCATCAGCTGCCTGCTTTCTTGCGAATATTATCTTCGTTGTATTTCACTTCTCCCCTTCTTTACCCTTTTCTATATAATAGAATTTCTTTCGATAAAATGGAGGCGAAGTCATGGTTGGAAATCAAATTAATTATTTGTATATGACCAATTACTATTTGACTATTCTATTAAACACTTGAGGAGGTCAATTTTAAGTGTTGGAAGCTACCGAATCAGTCTGATAAGAGTTCCCTGTCAGGCAAAGAGGGGACTTCTATAATTAAATAAATAGAACAAAACTATCTAACAATTTAAATTTTTAGATAAAATAGTAATTTAATACATTCCGACCCACCCAACTTTTGGGTTGTATATAATAAATTTTTTACCACATTTATAAAAGATTTGACATTTAATAAATGAATTTTTATCCTAAAAAAAAAATAAAAGGTTGACATAAAACATTATTTATAAATTTCAGAATAACAATACTCTGAACTAGAACACGGAAAATGAAAAACGCGTCAAGCATGAAAATCTTCATCTCAGAATATCCACTAAGTTCATCTTGAAATTTCCGACTTTTGTCCTACTGCAGATAGGGAGCTGAAGAGGCTTTTTCTTTTTCTTTTTGATTGAAATTTGGAGATTTGCAAATATATATCGCACTGTATTTCATTATATTTGTTTTCTTTTTTGAGATTTATCTCATTGAAGGAATTGGGATGGTAACAATGTGGTGCTAAATTGTAACCCCATTTAATAATCATCACATATCAGCTTGAAACCATCATTTTGCTTCATTATCTAATCACTTTTTCCGCCCTTTTTCAGATCTCGCACATAATGTGAGTATCGTGCACCGAAATGTCTTTAATCAACATCCATGTTACCTCCTTAAATACTAAGCTGCACCAAATTTTGCAAAGTATAACTCCACGGCTAGCATATTTTGATCAGTTTCATATGTAATTGTCTTTCTCAATACCCAAAAACAGTCCATAACATCTTTTTTTTTTCTTTTTTTATGCGTCGTTACATAACACTATGTTACACATTTTAATGTCACATTTGTAAATTGAATCTTAGTAATTGATGTTAATTTTCTTGCTTCTTATTCTCTCTTTTCATGGTCTATGTATGTGTGTCTGTGTGTGTGCTTGTGGCATTTTTTAGGTCCTTTCCGTTTCTAACAATACGCGGACCACTCGCTGCCATAATTGCCATGAAACTTTGGTTGAAAAAAGTTTTCCAGCAGTTCGCATAATCAGAAATTAAAATTGATTTAATCAAATCAATCCAAGGTTTCCTCCAAAAAAAATGTTATTTGAAAACCAGTGCACACAAAAAAAAAAAATGAAAAAAGAAAAGACTTCACCTTACAACCTAATTGCAAGTGGGCAATAATTAAAATTGATTTAATCAAATCAATCCAAGGTTTCCTCCAAAAAAAAAAAAAATGTTATTTGAAGACCAGTGCACACAGAAAAAAAAAATGAAAAAAGAAAAGACTTCACCTTACAATCTAATTGCAAGTGGGCAATAATAATATTCATGTTGTGGGTTTAGGCAAGAATTAGCTTTCTTTCATAATGTTATAATATTATACGAAAGAATTCAAATCTGATTTGTAAGTGGGCAATCTGCTTCTGAGTCCAACTTCCAGTTATCAAAGTAAAGCCTTTACCCAACAATATCGTAGATTGAACAATGAACAACCCGTTAAAATATTCACGGTCAAGAAGTACTATGGAAAAACTTTTTCGAGTTAATTTTTTTTTTTGTAATTTTCTGAAATGAAGTCCTATAATATTTCAATTATTTTTTTTTCTATTTGTTTTCATTTTTACTTTTTAATATAATGAGGCTAAAATCATAATTTAAATTCAAAACTTCTTATTATAACACGTCACTACCTAAGTATGTCACCCAACTCTTGAGTTTTATTTGTTAAGAGTATAGTTTATACTGAACTGTATCCACACCATATGGACTTAATACTCGCAACAACAACAAATAATAACACCACATAGACACACAATTAATCACTCACAATCACACGTACACACATACACACAAAATTTAAGATTTTAACTTGAGAATTAGAAAAAAAAACGCACACGCACAATGAAGTGATTTCCTATGATTTTCTTCTTTAAAACTTGATCTCTCTTTGACCTGTTCCCCCCGCTTCACCACACCAAACCACACATGACTACATTAAGCAAAGGCATATACATAAAATTGGAGAGATCTATATTGGATGAAAAAATTGAGTAGTGACTTATTATAATTAAAAATTTCAAGAACAAATCATAGATTCGACCTCTATTATACTCAAGCAAATGGCTAAAAAACTAATGCGCGAGATAGTCATCTCTCCCTCACACCCACACCACAAACAAGACAAACTTGAGTTTTCTTGAGCTGCTTCCATTGAATTTAAACAAAGCAAGCACGCGCATAGGGGAGAGAGACAACTATCTCTCTCCCTATAAATACTTCATTATAGGCCTTAGAGAAGTCATCACACACATAGTATACATAAGTACATAGACCTCAAAGAGATTGAGAGGGATGGATGAGAGTAAGAATATGGCGGATAAGGGGGTTGATGTCAAAGAGAAGAGAGGAAACGTGTTTCCAGATAAGAAGAAGCACGTCTCGACGATGATGGCTGAGAAAATATGGTCATGCTTGTGCTTCTGCAGCGAAGAACATAAAGATGAACCGAAAGATCACTCTGCGAAATGATTGATGAGCTTGCTTGGTCAAGTTGTCTATGGAGACTGGACTCTGGAGTATTATTTTGTAATAGGTTACAGTATTAATCAAGAAAAGGTCTTGGGTCCGGCTGTGATTATGGATGTGCATGTGGGTTCACACGTAAGGTTTACATATAATTTGTTAAAGTCGGTTCATCCGGCAGCCAGACGTACGATATAACTCATTAGTTAATAGTAGGTTGTGTGTCCTGCTCTTATATTATGTGTATACAGGCCATTTTAGTGGTGTGGGTGCCGTTCAAGGGGATAAATATGTTAATTATGATTTGGTGATGAGATTCACAAATCAAATGATTGCACACAGAAAGAATGTTATAATTTTTATATCAGGTTACAACCAAACATTACATTAAAAAAGCATGTTTACGCGTTTATAAGGTTTATATGCTCCTCTAATATGCAGTTTCAATCATCCAGACATTTTTTTAAGTTTTTCCCTCTTATTCTCTATATATTACAATGTTGGAGGGCATCTCTCTCCCTCTCTCTTTCCTCTTTCTCTCTCTTCTCTCTCACACACATAGAGATTTATATGGGGAGCAAATGTTAGGCCAGTTTTGTGCAAATGATTTGACTTCTATCACTATCAGTATTATAAATCATGTAACCATTATTGATTCAAGCTCATATAGAGATAGCTAGGTCTTTGACCACTTTATCTAAATATGAAAACCTAGTTGATTTCACATTGATCAGTTTAATCAATGTTAGCTGCAAAATTTGGACCATCTTTTAACTTCTTTTTTTTTTAACAATAGAGGTTGAAATTATAATTTAAATATAATATTTTAATTAAAAAAATTATTATTCGACCATATATTAAACACTAATTCCTAAGACAATTTTAACTCTAGCATAACACTGTATTAGCTATGTGATACCAACCATAATTTTTTCTTCTTCCTTGAGTCTTTTCGGTCTGCCATTTTCATTACGTCCCGTTAGAGTTGGGATCCGTGCTAAATAATGATGGCCTTCTCTAAAGATTTTGCTAATATTAGAATACACAATTCTCTTCATGAAAACAATTATAGATTTTAATACTATTTGTATAAGATCTTTGACTATTACTCTTAGTATCAATTAGTACGAAGATAACATTTTATAATTTTTAAGATGGTATCTGAAGGGTGATAAACATGACCCAATGTGAATTACCAACTTTGCCCCTACATGAAAGGATGGCATCACATTAGTTCCCGTAAGGCCGGGTATGCCTGACGCAAGGTGGTCAAGCATCTGAGGTCAAGATTGCCCAACCACATTCCGGACCTCGGGACAATCTTAAGAAATCTGGAAGAATATTCTAAGGAAGGTATAAATACCCATTCCCTTACAAAGCAAAGGTAACTCATACTCACTAAACACTTATTTTCTTTACTTTCTCATCAAGTCATTTAAAAACTAACTTGAGCGTCAGAATGCTCACGCGAGAAGACCCCGCAGTTTGTTCTTTGGTTGCAGGTTGAGCTCGGAGTTCCATCGAAAGTTCCCACTTCTAGTGTTCCAATTTTCTATCTTAACAGTATCAAAGTAGGTCTCGATATAGTATTGTCCATATACCCACGAGTGACCTTTCGTCTTTTTCACAGTAAGCTGCTTCTTCAAATTAATTCACACGTGAAGAAAGTATTAAGATATACAATTATTCCACATAAAAAAAATTTATAAATTTCAAGATTATCATATAAGATCATGAATTACTCTTTTTAATACCAATTACTTTTAAAGTAAAACCTCATTTTCCTCAACAGCTACGAAATTAGCCCCAGTTTATCTCTAGAAAACACAAAGGACAGTTCCTCCACTCTTGTTTATGCTAGTTTTTGTTCTCTGAAAAGTGGCAAGAGATAGATTATGAAATGTATAGCATCTACGTTAAATGCAAAAGAATTGTATTAATTGCATATAGTTACTGAAATATTTAAGTTTGTTCTTTGACTTAATTGTCCCAAGTTTTTCACTACTCATTTTAGTCGTTGTAGTTCTACAAAATACCCATGTTGTCCCTTGGTGATGGTTGGCTATCATTCTAGAGCCACTTTGGAAATCTAGTCTTTGGGCTAGAAGATCTCATCTACCATGTCAATTAGCCTTCGAAGTTGAAGCTAGAGCATTATAAGGAAAAGTGATGCAGAGGCAGCTAAATTTTGTTGGCATCATAGTGAAAAGTGATGGAAAGACAGTTTTCCGATCTTGCTAATAATAAGATAGCAAAATCTATTGTGATGAATATCAAAAGGTCGTGCTAAACCCTCGAATGTGAGGCTCCGATATATAAGAAAAAATGTCAATCAAACGTGAGTAAATTGCGAAAACTAAAGCTAAGAACGTTTTATTTATTGATTAGATTTTAAATATCCCTTCTTACTTGTACCACGTTTTGTCCATAGACTTCGATCCATTTGGCATTGGAAGATTCCTTGTTACTATTCTTTCATTAAGGAATGTTTATTTAGTCCCAAAAAAAAAAGGTCTACCACCATACCTTTGGTTTAATAATATGCTCTTCGCTATAAGCGCAAAAGATTGTGAAATCAATTTTCGTTAGTCATATTTTTTTTATATGTATTGCACGACTTAGACCTCATTTTAATAGAAAAAACAAAAAACGGTCTGAAACCTTTTTAATAGGGGTAATATTATGGACAACCCTAAAGTATAAGGTTTTCTCACTTTAATCTAAAAAGTATATGGCTGCTACAACTCTTCTTAACAGTTTGTGTAGCCATAAATCAATCCAAATCTGCCGACTCACTTATGTCATGATCATGTACATCCTAGATCTTCCTGTTCCGTCATCTGACTTATGTTCTTTGTGGCATTTAGACCGAATGACTATGAAATTACGTTGATATTTCCAACTTCCACATATTATGAGTAAATGATACACCATATGGAAATATCATCATAAGGAACATTTAATGTTCGCAACTCTATTATTATAAAAAAACACTTAATGTGTGCAACTTTCTCCCTCTCATATAACTAAAGGACCTTAAACACTGTTGTCTGTCTGTTCAAACCCAGAAATGGTCCTCTCTTAGCAGAAAAAGTTTACGGGTGTTGATTCCGTTGTGCTGTGTGATTTATAGGTGTGTGTGTCCTTTCTACCAATAATAAGCTTACGAGCTCGGTATTACTTTTGCCTTGCCCCTATCGTAATTGAATTCACATGCAATGATTTAAGTTTTTCTTCTTATACTTGTTTTCTTTGTCACTAATTTTGTCACATTTATAATGCCAATGACCAACTTCCTTGCCCTAACTTCGTTAATACTCGAAAGATATACCTAAAAACTTCTCTAGCTCTTTCATTGCTTAATATTTTATCTCATTTTTAATCTTATCCTTTCTATTTTTGTAAATTACGGCTATTGTACCTTTCTCCTCATGCATGTCTTTGTTCGTTTGGCTTGCCATTTTAAACAAAACATGTCCTTAGTACATATTTCAAATGCCAATGTCACCTTTGACCAAAAAAAAAATGACAATGTCACCCAGCAAAGTTAATGACAGGCTAAATGTACTAATTAATTCTACTGTTTCTATTTAATTCTAAATAGTGTTCATATAGAATTATATTTGAGTTTTTTTAACCTCAATTATGTTCATATGTAACTAAAATTTGATATGCAAACTAGAAAAATTGTTTCACTAATTAATGGCGAAAGATAAATTAGATCAATGAAAATGCATTGAAGTTTGCCTTGAGATGTTTATAGGAAAAGTTAATTTTTTAGCAAAAGAAAACATAATGGAAAATTATACATATCATGGACTACTTGCAACAAATATAATTTTCCTCTAACTAACTGGAGCCAAATTTAGAGACTAATAGATACAAAACAAAATATAAAGAATTAAATTGAGATTTTTGCCAAATGGCCAAGGTACAATTTTGTGAAAAAGACAAAACTCTAGAACGCAATTGGAAAAGTAAAAGTAAATATCTTTCTCTTTATCTTATTGACATATAGTTATTTATCATGACTTGAACTGTAAAAAGTCAGACTTTATTCTCTTCTGTTATATGCTGTCAATTATAGATACAAGAAGGAAAAAACAAAAATATAAAAATAAGAGATCAACCTATGTATGATTATTTTGAAAATAAGAGACCAAACAAACAAAACTAGGAAAGATAAGAGATTATCTGTTACGTTTATTCATTTGAGATATACTCACCTTTTATGTCATCTAGCAATTTAAGTTGTATACGCTAGTAGTAGTACTAGCTACATTATATTGTACCTGCCTTAATTTTCATCTACAAATAGGCTCAACAGTGCTGCACATCTGGGAAAGAGACGACTAGCTAGTTAAAGGATGAATAAGTAGATGGTTGTAGTGATTAAAATTGGGCTTAGAGCTAAAGACTTATCTCGATAGATCAATTAGTAGTTGAATTTCGCTCATAAGTGTAGGGCCACAATCAATGTACACCCATACAACTCACGAGCCACCTTGTAAGGGGCGGCGATCACCCCGAGCCTGAGGCCATTAGGTGGGTCCAACCTCCATCTTTTGACCTTGGAAAGATAGCTCAGTTATCCAACCACCAAGTGCGGATAACTAATTATGATAATCACGAACTCTTGAAAATCCATATGAAACAAGTACTCAGAATCTACCAACAACAATAAGTAAGTGAAACAAGTACTCAGAATCTACCAACAACAATAAGTATGCCGTGCTTACCCGAGGGAAGATCATCAAGTATTCACCAGTACTCTAAGCAATTGCTCTCCCTTCTTCCCTCAAGGGTTGGATAGAGTACTAAAGTAATGGCTCATGAGAGTCGTTTCTGATTCAAAGTCTTTATCTTTTATAGTTCTTGACGACAGACTTGAACATACATTAGTACAAATCCTTACGTCACAATATTTTTAATTAGGGTGGATCGAATGAGATGGATTCAAAAGATCCTGTCTAAAACGGTACAGGGTAGATGTATAGACAGTACAACTTCACTAAACAAATAGATTTCCTCAGGAAGCATGGATAGGCCATGACCATGAGAGCTAGCCACAAAAACAAGCAAAGATCGATATATACACATCCATGAAAACGTAAAACATACACAAACATGTATATATATAATTAGACCTAATTTCATATATCAACTGTTAGAAGATGGAGATCCAGTAAAATCAGCCACAATCTTTTTCAACACGGTGCCTCTTTTAGGTTGCTGAAATGTTCTTGATTCTTCTCTGGTCGGCGCTGCAGCCTGGCGGCCTGAACCGGATCTATCTTGCCGAGATTCAGTAAAATCAGCCACAATCTTTTTCAACACGGCGCCTCTTTTAGGTTGCTGAAATGTTCTTGATCCTTCTCTGGTCGGCGCTGCAGCCTGGCGGCCTGAACCGAATCCATCTTGCCGATTGTTGGAACCTCTATTGGATTGTATGTTCCTAGCAGCTCCACTTGCATCACTCATTTTCACTACTCTCCTTTCTTTCTTTTCCTTTCCTTCGTTAAAGTAACCACTTCTTGTTAAATATCAGAGGCCAATGCTTTTCCAACGTGCTGATACATGGAAGCTATAACAAGACGCCAATTTTTATAAACACAGACAAGACGTCAAGAGCCCCACTTGCCCAGCATGCGTGATATAGTACAATTGAATCCAGCCATACATTTTCCTTTACTTGCAGTTATTCCAGTCAGCTTAAAATATATACCCCATAAATCTTAGATGTTACTTTATTTTTATGACCCAATCTAATTGATATGTTAAAATAAGAAAGAATTTAAGAAAATATTTTTAAATTAGTATGATAAATAGACATACATGTTAAATGTAGTACATTATTTTGGTTATAAGAATAATGTGACATCGAACAATTATTTTATATACCCTGTGATCCACGTGGATTAATTAGGTGTTTCTTTTGTTAAGAACGTGACTAATAAGCTTCAAATTGGGAAAAGTGTATATGCGAGAACAATGTTAGTAACAATTTGTGGCACATAAAGGTAATCTAATCAATGGTGGAGAGTTTGAAGCGTGCGCAGGTTATGTGAACTAATGGCGGAGCATCTGAAGTATGCACAGGTTTTGTGAACAATCAAATAATTATTAGAATCATAGATTTCAATCGAAATTCTTTTATACGAGTGGACACTATTAATATGCATTATCCAAAAGATAAAGAGAATTAAACTATTTTGGGATATCATTGTGATGGCGGCCAAAGAAATTTTGACACTAAAGATAGCAAAGGTGCAGTAGGAATAAGTAAAAGAATAAATAAATAATTGACCTTACCGAATCCGTTCGACCTTTTGTCCTTCGGGGAGTTCCAAATTTTAAATGTCTAGCTACTTTAGGGTGTTCCCTCGAGCCTCTTCTTTGTATATAAAGGGTTTATTATTTTGTCATGGATCTAGCCCATATTTGTTTGATCAAATTTGGACCCAACTCAAGTTTTAGTTAAACTCGGGTATGAGTCAAATTTTAACTACTACGTGCAACTTGTTTAAATTTTAAGTTCAAATAAGGTTTGATTATTTTCACTTTAAGACCAGTATTGATGTACTTATACTTGACTAAATTAAATCATAACTCTTCTAACCAAGATTATAATCTCGAGAATTTGTTTATCTTAGGGTGAGTACAAAGAAACTGCCCATTTCTTGTCCTTGAATAAAAAGATAGATCCATCCATGATAGTGGATGAAATTGCCAGCATGCAAATTAAGTCTCACTCATATGTCTACAGCCACTTGCACAAACGTTTAGTTATTTTTCTTTTTCGAATTAAAAATGGGCCATCTACTCTTTTTATTAACATGAATGAAACAATAAAAGCTACACAATTAGGCACACCTCACTTATAAGAGCAAACATTTTAATTGCTCAGGTGCCATTGGACGAGTTTCTCTCTAGTTTTAAGCATCCCAAGACACAACATCCACGTTAGAAAGGATTATTTAATTGGGACCACTTTTTTTAACATTACTATATCCGAAATAAACTAAATCAAGCAATTCTTATCCCATTAAGTAAAATTGGATATATAGATATACAACGTTCTTTATTTTTATCGAGAGTCGTCGTCTCTATTAATTACATGTATATATTAAAGAATCATTATCTGTAAAAATGAAGAAAGCTATAGTTAAATGAAAATTTCTTAAAAAAAAAGAAAAGTTATTTAACATTTTAGCAAATGAAAAGATTAAAAAAAAAAAAATAACTAAATCTGTTTCATTTTAAGCAGTTTTATGTAATCTAACAAAAGGATCCCATATAAGTCTTTGGCAATCGATAATTGGGAAATAGTAAATCATTTGCTAGTTCTTTATATCAATTAATTAATCATAGAAAAGTACGAACAAGAAATTAAAAAAAAAAAAGAAAAAAAAACGTCATAACATGAGGTATCTAAATGACGTGGGCCGTATAATCCCTTAAAATGTACGTCACAAGTGAGTTCATCAGAGGTACGTGGCTTGTTACCACAAAGTCCACAGTCACATTATTTGCCTATCATGTGGGGCTCACCGCCCGCATGCAACTTTAGGCAAGTTAATTTATGCACAAATTGAAAATGACAACACTATGAAACAATTTTATTATGAATGCTCCACCCACCTTGTTCTGTATGTATGAACTGGTTCAATGGATCTAATAGCTTTTAATAAATGTGATGAGTGAAGAGAGTACGAGAGCATGCAAGATAAAGTTGTGGCTCTTGTTGTATTGATTTATTCAATTGAAATGACTTTGAAATTCAATGATTAATTCTGTCAAGAACAAATAATTTTATGTTGAAGTTAAAGGGTCGTTCTTCAAAATGACTTAATTGTATTAAAATATTTCTTAATACAATTGGGTTGTTGGCATCAATACACGCCCAATGCATCCCAATGCATTGAGAATTTGGAATGTTTTGGAAACATCCAAATTCTTGGACGTTTCCAAGAATTTTCCATAGTTAAAAAGAACATTAACATTATGTTTGGAATAGATCTTTTAAAAGGAAAAGAAAAGAATATATGGAAGGAATAAAGGAACTTCTCTTTATTAAGATAATTTAGGTTTCATTCTAAAATAAATCGATACAAAATGGAGTACTCTATGATCTTATAATGTACTTTTAGAATTTTTAATTTTTCGATATGAGACAAGTGTATATTTTAATACACTTTTCATCACGTGTGACCTGATTTAAGAGGGGTCACACGTGAAATATTGAATATATGTAGACATATTTTTGAGATGTGTCACACATAGAAGATTGAATACACATAAGACACACGTGGAAGATTAAAGATGTGTAGAATATGAGACACCCGAATATTGAACACACATGGGACACGTGAAGGATTAAACACACGTAGACTTGATTTGAGATGGGTCACACGTAGATCAATAAAACTGAACTAAGGGCCCAACTCTGATACCATATTAAGAATCACTGAGGTTCCATCATAAAACCAATTGGTGCATGTCAAGTGGAGTATCCCAGGATCTTATAAGGTGGTTTTAGAGTTTCTAATTTTCTGATGTGTGACAAGTATTTATTTTAACATTCTTGTTGCGCTTTACTCCTAAAATTCTGAATCTGCAAAGTGAGACTAATAATTTAGGTTTAATACATAACTTTTAATCATCAAATCTACAAACACAAAAGAGTAAACTCAAGTTATTACTTGCCCACATTGCTCACTTATTAACATGTCTCTCATTAAAGTAGGACATTAATTGCAAAAAAAAAAAAAGGAATATTCGTAATTGCAAAAACAATTGGAATATTATAATTATGATCTCCAGCTGAGGTCCTAAGAATGATAGCGGTTAAGTGCAAAAAATTAGAATATCTGTAATTGAAACCATTTAGCATGGCATGTTATCAAAATTGTAATTGAAATTCGATGGATTTGAAAATCACAAATCAAAAACAAGACTGTTAAGTATTCAAAAACGAACAATTAACCATACTTGTAACCGTTCACTTTGGGGGAGGAGGAGGAGGAGGAGGAGGAGGAGGGGAGAAATTAGTTTCACAGAAAACCAACCTAAAAAAAGAGAATTAAAAAAAAATTCAATTCAAATATAAAAAAGCCCAAAAATAAAACTAATATCTATACATAATAAGATGATAACTACTTCGAAATTCAATTGTATTTTTCGTAACAGTTTAAGGGCTGGTTTACTTTTAGATATGCTTCATTTGCTTTGATTTTCTTATTGGATACAACACCCTTATGTGTTTTATCAAAATTGCATTTAAAATCATGTACTTTAAAAAATCTCACAACACCCCTTGTGTTATGCAGAATATTGTACACTCGCCTCAACTAGGGCTTTGTTTAACTCAGTTAGATTAAGGTTAAAAGATGGAATTAATCCTGTAATTTTTATCTTGTTTTTTTGAATTTATTTTAATACATATTTTCTCTTCATCAATATATACCACATTATTGGAGTTTGATAAAAGAAATTTCATATCGATTTTACTTCTCCTCACTCCATTAGAAATTGTGAATCCAACAGTTCAAGTTTTATATGATTTGGACAAGAAATAAAAAATATATGAATATCTGAAGGTTTTTTTCCATGGTTGAAATTAAAATTCTTTTCAATACGAGATTAAAGACGACCAGAATGATGTCCTTTCAGCTTTTATGCAAGGCCCAATATTGTAATGACACGTGGCATAAAGCTTAGAATAAAATAAATTGATTTTGCCATTATGCTAACTATTTCGGTTAGTAATTTATGAATTGTTTTGAAAAACTTACGAAAACTGCCACCACCCCCAGCCACCTCCACGGACGAACTCTATCAAACACTTCCACCAGCCATTTCCCTTGAGCAATTCAGGTACTCAAAATTTTACCTAACTAACACACAATAATAAATAATTTATGATCTTAAAGTTTTGCAAAAAATGGGGTTTAATTTGAAAGTCATATAACTTTCTTTAAAATCTATATCGAAATGATCTATAATTTATAAGGATTTTCAAAATGTTATTAATGGTAAACTTTTAAAATGATTTATGATGGAGCTAGAGATATGGTGGTGGTGGGATGTGGATATGATAAGGAAGAGGAAGTGTGCAAACGAAAAGAAAAATAAGAAAAAAATATAAGGGTATTTTGGTCAATTTAAATGTGTTTTGATGTTTCATACAATTTTCATTTGCATTATAATGAGTGTACATGAGACTCTTTATTACTTTTGATGGAAAATTGGGTGGCATGGGTATGTTGCAATATTTTGAATAGCACAAGGGGTATTGTGAGACTTTTGAAAATACAGAGTTTTGAATGCAATTTCGAAAAAACACAAGGTGATGTTGTACATTTTACTCAAACTAAGAGTGATTAAATATTTATCCATACACACTAAAATAATAAAATTCATAATAATACATATATTTATTATTCTTATTATTAATTGGGCTAATCTTGTAAATTAAAAATACTATCGAGTTAATAAACATAGGCTTTGAAGTTAAATTTTAGGTATCAATTAGTTAGACCAATGTAAAAATTATATTTATTTTTTTTATCAATTTTAAATATTATATCATATATATGTTATGTGTGTATATATGCGCACACACACACACATATACATATATATATATATATATAAAGAAATAATCGAGTTTCCAAATTAATTCGATATTTTTAACCTCTAATATAAAAATCGATTAGATTACCTGACTATTATCCTTTAAATAAAACCCTAACGGATACTCCGTCGATTTTATTAAAGTTTGTTATGATTCAGATACCCATCGATTTGGGGCTTGAATCCTACTCGTTGCCATCTCTATGAGGTTCTGACGTAACTATCATGGACATTACACTTGAGTCGCACATTGGCTCTGACCAATTTGTCACGCCACAAACTAAGAAATCAGAACTTGCAAGGCAGACTAGCATTGTAGAATTAAGAATAACTATTTACGCCTCAATTCTACTTGTCCAAAATAGTCAATCTAAAGTTGGACATTACAATCCCCTTGTTTGGATTGTTTTTTGGGGAGGGAAGGAATTGAATAATAAAGACGGTTTTGTTTTATCTCAAATTGGGATAAAAAATTAGGAAAAGGAATGATGGTGAGAGAAAAACTAAAATGTCTCTAATTATATCTAAAATTTTACTTTCCCGTCATTTTCTTTTGTAGTTCAAACAAAAAATTATAAAAAAAATTTAATTTCCTTTATCTTCTTCGAGTTTTCTTACTCAAGCCAAAGAAATTACTTCTCCTCCCCCTTTTTCTTTCTTTCTTGATTCAAGGAAGGTTTAACTCATATCTTACATCACTTCAATATTCTATACAATAATTAATCTAGAGATATCTTGAATCTAAAATGAGAATCATACCACTAGATTAAATGACCAGTGATCTTTTTTTTCCCCCCTTATTTCATTATTCATTCATCTAACTTTGATCATTTCTTTCGTTTCCCCCACCAATATAAACAAGGGGCAAAGGCAGAGAACAAGAGAATGTCATTTTTCCCCATGAGTTTTAGCCTAAATTCTAAACTCTCCCAGGTTTTAGTTTTACTCATATTCCCCCTTGACATCAAACTTTGTCAAAAAAGCCTTATATTGAAAGATATTTTCATCTTTATATATTTCAAAACAAAGGCAAAAGAAAAAGAAAAAAATAATAGACAAAATAATTTGATAAAAAATCATTCAATAGAAAGGTCTACATTCAAATAGAAAATCATAATAATTTTAATTTAAAAAAATACAAAAATAACTTATTCTACAATATTTATGTTATGCACGAGATTAAAAACAAATAATATTTACTTTAAAACCTATAATTTTCTTATACATATATATACATCTAAAATTAAATCCGATATTTTTTTCTAACTCAATTGGCATAATTCTTTTGCATTACAAGGAGCATTTGTGAGGAATAGCCATTCTAAACAATCATTAGCTTGGTTATTGTAATCTATTTGTAACAAGCTTATAACCTTATAAAAATATATAAAAAAATAAAAAATAAAAAATAGTTTATTGTGCAAAAAATACGTTATGCGCGAGATTAGGAAAAAATTAGATTTACTTTTAAAATCTTTTTCTTCTTATACATATATATACATCTCAAATTGAATCCCATTTTTTTTTCTAACCCAACATTTAAATTTTTTGCAACGAGCTAACTTTTTAAATATATATAAAAAAATAAAGGTAATAAAATAGAATTAAATAGCTCAAAAAATAAAAATAAAAGACTAAAATGTCATATAATATTGTCTGATTAAACGTCAAGTGGAGGGGAGGAGGAAGAGGAAGAGGAAGTAATAAAAGAAGAGGTAAATTCAACTGTGCGCGGATTGAGTTCGAGAGACAAAATTATTCTCATCTCCCTTCGCTCCCCGGAGCAGATTTTTATTCCACCCCCACATTGTCGATGCATCTAATGCTTCCCCACTTCCCAAACCACCCCCCCACCCGACCCCACCCCAACACCCCCAACCTCCAACCAACAACGCTCCCCTTCGCCCTCATAGAGAAAGAAAAAAAAAGAAACAACTCACAAGCTAAAATCAGAGAATTTACATCTATATCATGGAAAAAGGTCGGACTCATTCATCTTTTTTTTTTTATAATTTTTTTCATATATAATCTTCATAATGCAAACCTGTAACATGCTTTATTTTTATATATCTATAGCTTTTACATTAACCAACTTCATTTTCATGTAATTGTTGATATTTGTGGTGAATATTTCTTGCTGGGTTGTAGTTGGTGCGAAGGATGGAGATGGAGAAGTGGAGAGTGTGCTGTTTGGATATTGTGGTATAACACCGGTGTGGCATACCAGCGAACAGTAGTATTTTTTCTTTTTACTTTTGTGGTAAGTTTTTTGGAAAATTTCACATTTAGTCCCTATTATTTATAAAAAAATTCAGTTTAATCCCTATTATTTAAAATGTCTCAATTTAGTTCCTATTATTTCACCAAAAGTTTCAATTTCGTCCATATTGTTTAAACTTTCTCAATTTCGTCTTTATTATTTTTCAAAAATTTTAATTTCATCCCTATTATTTTTTAAAAATTTCAATTTCGTCCCTATTATTTTCTTAAAGTTTCAAATTCGTCCATATAATTCAAGGACTAAATTAAAAAATTTTGAGAAACATTAGTGATAAATTTTAATTTTTTTGAAAACAATAGGGACGAAACTGAAACTTTTTGACAAACAATAATGACGAAATTGAGAAACTTTAAACAATAGAGATGAAACTGAAACTTTTGGGGAAATAATAGAGACTAAATTAATATATTTTAAATAATAGAGGTCAAACTAAATTTTTTTACAAACAATAGAGACTAAATGTGAGATTTTCTCTAAGTTTTTCATTTTTTTTCATTATATATATCAATCATTTAAATCTACATTCAACTTTGATACCTCTTATTAGAGCAATTTCAACTTTAACAGTCAACAAGATAAGTGAGCTTATCACTGGACATTTGCTCTAGTGGTACGATTCTTGTTTTGAGTGCGATAAATCTCGAAATCGATTCTCAAAATGTGCATCCTTGTGATATAATTGTTGGATTATTTGCCCTAAACGCCAATTTTAGGACATATAATATTATTTATTTAATGTGGGCAGTTTATTTAAATATAATTAATACGATTAATTATTTAAATAAGACTCCTTAAAATAATATTTATAGATTCTATCCTTAAGAGTAAGGATATGAGTGACAGAATCAATATTCATAAATATATTCTAAAATAGTCCTCGATCATAGGATAAATTAATTGGGCGTTAATTTATCCGGAAAGATCGGATTGCAGTCTACCATCCAAATAATATGAGATATTGATTTGGGCGATTAGTCTCATATCATAGGAGTAGATGTATAAGTGCTTGTTGAGAACAAGTGACTGGACATGACCGCTAGTACAACGAATTACATGGAATGGTCAATAATTCGTTATACAGTGTAATGGTACAATTAAGTCCTTAGACCTGAGACACCACAGTTATATTGTGTTAGGGATAACGTGATTTGCTGGTGCAATAAAGCTAGTCCTCATCAATGATTGGATAATGTACTCAGTGGTTATGATCTATTCCGGCATGAAGATAGGTGTGTGTAGATATGGAATCTGTCAATTAGGGATTCTATGCGATCTATTAATCGAGTAACTAGAAATCATTGGCCAAGGTAGAATGGTGGAAGTCGTTCCACAGATTATTCATAAGTTACTGATTAAATAGATTTGGACATATGATTGAGTAATATAGTTTGACGACCCTATCCATGACTTTGGCTCAATCGGGATGATTCAGATAGAAGGAATTAGTTGCATGATAATTACTAAGGGTTCGTACAATTTATACTTTATTATTAGTTGGGTAGTCGTGATATACTGTTAGGTATCACTCACGACTTGCGAAAATTAAATTAGAAGAATTTTAATTAAATATTAATTGGATTAATATTATTTCGCTGCCAATTAATTATGAACCCGAGAAGTTACACACAAAAAAGATTCGAAATTAATCAGTGAGGAAAATAAATTAAATGTTAGAAGAGTCTAATATTTAATCGGACTTAAGACTGATCAGATTAGAATATTAGTCCAATCATTTAATCAGTCCAAGTCCAATAATTAGGATTGGCCCAAAAGCTAGCCCTAATATGTCCAGGGTTTCCTATAAATAAGAAACTATGACATACATAAAAGCTAGAACAAATCCTGTCTTTCATAGCGAATATATTTTCTCTAAAACTCGTAGTGGGGGTTTTGCTGATTGATGGCTCGGATCTCATTTGGATACTTTCGGAGACTTCACAATTGGGGAACTCTGGATTCAATCAATTTCTACCACAGATTCATCATTATGGAAAGGTAATCCTAAAATCTTATTATGCGTAATTAATATCGATTATTATGCATGTATGTAATCTACGTAATTAGTCATGAACGGATGCATGTGTATTTAATTTCCGCTCCGTTTATTCTGATTATAAAAATTTTAAAATACCATGCATGATTCCCAACAATGGTATCAGAGCCACCGTTCATGACTTTTACGTGATTATTCGATTTTAGCACAAAATTGTATAGCACAATTAATAGTGTCAAATTAAATAGTTTTTGAAACTAAATTAGTAGATTTAGAATCTATCAGTTGATATGCCCATAATTTAATTAGATTAAATATTAGCCATAAGATCTCTTCCCATAATCAATTTCATAAAATAGTTTTATGGAATTATGTTGTTGTTTCAAAAGGCTGTTCTGAAACTATTTAGATTTTATTTTGAAAGTATTTAAAATATGTTTTGAACCTGTTTCAAAATCTAGAAAACAGATTTTGTAAAAGTGTTTTTACAATGTTTTTAAAAGTTGTTTTGTAAATCTTTTTTTAAAAAAAAGAATAAAAATCAGATTTTCAATTGCAAACCCCCCCCCCCCCCCACCCCTTCGCTGACGGCAGCGGCACCACTGTCGTTGCAGGGCAGTGACGGCAGCGCCGCTGTCGCTGAGAAGCAGCAATGGCTGCTCCACGAGCAGCCAACAGTGCAAGGCTTAGCCCTCGCGCTGACTGTTGCTATCACAGACAACAGCAGCAGCCGCTGCCATGGTGGCAGCGGCGATGATAGCTTAACGGTGAAGAGAAAGGGGTGGGGTAGCGGCGCAGAGGGAAGAAGAAGAAAGAAAAAAAAAAAGGAAAATGTTTTTGATTCGAGTAGGGTTTTGAACCCGACCCAAATCCTAAACAGGTTGGATCCAAATCGGAACCTAAACCCAAGGTGTTGGGTGTTGGGTTATTTCTGTTTTAATCTTTTGGGCTGGGCTCATAGTTTGGACAACTTTAAATCGAGTTTAATAAAATAAGTTGGACTTGTTTTATTGTTTGGGTTGGGCTAGCAATTAAAAGATTGAGGTTTTATTTTATTTCTACTTTGGGCTGAATAGGCATATTTGATTTGGGCTAGATTTGGCATGGACCTATTGGTGGTCTATATTGGACCAAGCTTAATTCGGACTTGGGTATAAATAGTATGGATTATTTTATTTTATTTTTTTGAATTGGGCTGTTGACTTTTGGACTTGGACTTAAATAGAATAAATTAGATTTATTTTATTTTTATAATCTAAACAAATTACTCTGTATGACAAATTAATTAAAAGAGCTCAAATTTATTCTTGACACTATAAATTAATAAATAATTTATTAATTATAATTTGATTATATTTATATTTTGTAAATATGAGATATTTATGGAATTAATTTAATAAAGAGTTTATTAAATAGAATAACTTTAATAAAGAGTTTATTAAATTGAAAAAACTAATGTAAATAGATTATATTAGAAAATTAATTGTGTTATACTTGTAGTTAATTAATAAATTATTTATTAATTAATTACTATAAATATAATGAGATTATATTTATTTAAATATGAGATATTTAAGGATCCAAATTAATAAAGGTGTTTATTAATTAGATAAACCTAATATAATGAGATTATATTGGGATACTAACTGTGCTATATTCGTGGATTACTTTTCTTTATTATTTGCTATGTTTTTGGATGATCATGGACTAGTCTTGTATGAATGAATGGATGAATGTCATTATTTATTTATTTACCCATTTTGGGTTTTATATAATTATTTTAAAAATGGGGCTTGCATGTCTCTTACCCCATTTTAAATATGTAAAACCCCTATTCTCATTTATGTATCCCCACTAGATTAGGAATCTATGTACATAAATGTAATGAAAATTCAAGATGAAGACATCAAGAGTTGGTGATCCCAGTTCGCGAAAGGAGTTTGTTGAAGCCGAGGAGGAGCAACCCATGAATCTATCATGTGGGCCTTTTATTTGATTTAGGAATTCAACCCAGTGGCTTGGGTTGATAGTGCTCCTAGTCCATGATCATCTCATTTTATTTTATGCATTTATTTATTTATTTATGCAATAAATATGTGATGAATGCATGTATATTTCTATTTTTATTTATACGATAAATTGAAATTAGAAGCATGTGAAAAGTGAGACATAAACTAAAGACTAGCAAACCTTCCCAAATTAAATATTAAGTTAATAATGGTATAGTCTTGAGAAGATTATATCATTGACTTCCGTTATCGTAAATTAGTTTATGTGTTGGGTAAGTAAGTAGCTGGCTATGGACACATAGGGGTTATTTATTTGTATCGACATATGAACTAAGTCTATATAAGCATGAGATGTAAAAAATTTGGATTCTTACTGGCAACCAAAAATCAATTATGTGAGGTGTCGATATTGCATTGATCCAAATTTACAGGATAATGGGTTTAACTTAAACAATCTTGGAGATCAAAAATCTATAATGTGAGGTCGAAAGGATTGGAGGCAAGAATAATTAGAATTTGTATGAGATACATTGAATAATAGGTTATTTACCTATTTGTTTTAACTTCACCAAAAATCTAAAATGTGAGGTGGGTTAAAGTGAATGGCCCCCCAATTCCACTAAGAAAAATACCTTATTGTTTTTTCGTTTTCCACTAGGGAAGTGTGGGATTCGAAAAATTTAGTAGGGGTTACTGTTTGATTTAAAGACCCAAATCAAATAGTTAATAATATAATTATCTAATATCCTTAGAAATTATTGCATACATAGAATATCATATATGAACCCAACCTTCTATTTTGACTAGACTAAACTTCGATGACTAGCTCAATGTTTGAGAATTGTTTTCAAATCTGAGAAAGTCATACACGTTCTAGATGCCTAAAATAAGTTGTCAAAAGAAGCAAGAGAGTATGGATAATGTATCCATCATTAACTACTTACAAGAGTTGTGAAGTAAGCAAGATAGGACAACTAGATATGAGATGTCTGATGGTAGATATGAGATATCTAGAAATTTGTTCCAAAGAATAACTAGAGGAATTGATTTGAGAGCATGTGTTCTTAGGATGAGTATCTTGAGTCCATGAGTTTATTCATGGTTTATCATAAGCAGACAAATCTAATTCTCAAAGTCAATTCTTAATTTTCTCTTGTCGTTTATAATGGATTGCTCCATGTGAGTACATTTGACACAACCCTTGGAAATGAGAGTCGTGTATCAAGGGCAAATCTGAAAAGTTGAAACTTGATTGGTAATTATTTCCACTGCAAGAAAATGAGAACTACTAGGAGAGAAAAATCCAAAGGACTTCAAAGAGTTTGAAGAAAAATGGATGTCCCCTATAAATATATCTCATATTCTCGTTTACCCATTTGGGTGTTCATTAATTTTAGAATAATTGTTGTTCATGTGTTTCATTTATTTTGGGAATAAATAAGTTGACACTAGTAAATTAATGAATAAAGTCTTATATCGATAATGACAAGATAAACGAGTAATATGAAAGATTTAGAAATACTGAAAACTCTAGATTATCGTGACATTTACGATTAGGTCATAGAGGAGAAACAATAATCACACAATTGGTGAAGAAGGACTGGTAAGCCCTTGAGGCCCCGGGATATTCCCCACACGTGAATCTTGTGTTCTTAAAAATGATCAAATCACCCTTTGTAGGACAAAGTCAAAGGACCACAAATATTTAGGATTTTATACATAAAGATGTATATGGGCCTTTTGGCGAAATAGCCCAATAAGGATTTAGCTACCTTACATATGATTGTCATAAGTATGAATCTGAATATTTTGAAGTGTTCAAGGAATTCAGAGCTAAAGTAGTAAATCAAACTAGAAATGAGAAGTGAGTATCAATGATGAGATCATGGAGAAATCTTAGCTTCAATTTCTAAATAGTATCTCAAAGGAAAATAACATAGTTACTTCATTAACTCCTTCTGGTATTCTAATGCTTGATGAAGTGTTGGAGAGAATGGGTTGGACCTTGTTGAACATGGTCTGTAATTGATAAACTATACAGATTTATAATTTAGCCTGTGAGGCTACATTCTCCTTATAGCAGTTCATCTCTTGGATAAGGTCACTTCCAAATTAATCTTAAGTACTTCATATAAGATATGAGAGAACAGGATACCTAGTCTTAAGGTGTTAAGAATGAGGGTTATCCTATTTTCAATCAAAGGCTTGAGATTGATAAATCGGAAATGAGATTGGACAACGTTAATTGGTTATTCCAAAGATTCGTTGGGATATGACTTTTATTCCCTTGCTGACTAAAGAGTCTGTTGGCAAGTACAACTTCTTCTTGGAAGAATAGTTCATCTAAAAAGATAGTATGAGAAAAAAAGTATGACTCAGTAGGAGTCACTAAACAACCAGTTGACCTGAGTCAAATCTAGGTTTCGATTCTAGAAAGCTCAATCCAAGAACAACTAATTATTTCACAATTTCACCCAGATAGTAAGATGACAATAATCATGTTGATGATTTTTGTCAGTTAGGAAAAGCTATGTTTGACATAATTTTAAATGGCTTAAGGCCATAAAATCTTAAATGGATAAAGGTGGAGACCCTTTAAAACAAACGGTGAAAGATTATAGTCATGGGTAAGGAGTTGACTATGACGAAATCTTTTCACCAATTGTTAAAATTCATTATGATTTATTGGCTATAGTTGCACACTACTGTTATGAGATATGGTAGACGGATGTCAAAATGGCATTCCATAATGACTTTATTAATGAAGACATTAATATGGGATTACCAATATGTTTTGAGTCCAGTGATGAGTCACAAAGAGTGCAAACTAAAAGGGTCCACTTATGGACTTAACCAAGTCTAAAGAATCTAGAACATTCGATTGACTTCATTGAGAATGAAGATGAATCTTGACTACACAAGTAGGTGTAGTTATTCAAATAATTTTTCCAAGTAAATTTTGGGATAATCTGTTTAAATCCTTGGAAGTTGATCTATAACGATAGATCAAAAAGGATTAATGGATTTTTCCAAAAGGGTGTTAAAGGTGTTTAACATGTACATAGATTCTAAAAGAGGGTTGTTCTCTTTTAAGACATGGCATTTATCTCTCTAGGGTTGTGAGTCCTAAGATTGCTAAAGAGAGGGAGACTGGACACATAAGGTTCTAACTACTGCAGCAATTAAGAATCTTATATACGTCATGTTGTATACAAAGGCATGATATCATAAATGTCATAAGTGTTATGAGCAGATGTCTGTCAGATCCAGGTTGGGAACGCTGGAAAGCAATTAAGACATTCTCAAGCGCTTGAGAAGCACTGAAGAAATATTCTTGATATAAGAAGAATGTGAAACTTAAAGTTTTACAAATTCAGGCTGAGAGTCTGAAATGGATTATAAGAAATCCATATATGGGTTCATACACACCTGTAACGGAAGAACAATTATTTGGAAAAGTTTCAAATATTGGTACAATTGCAAATTACAGAGGTTGAGTGTATCGTTGCATTAGATGTAACAAAAGGAAGCAGTTTGGATCTAGGAGTTCATAACTGAACTCAGGATGGTTCTTTCTATTAAGTCAAACGGGTAGTGTTGTGACGACAATAGAGTTGTAACGCAAGATAAATAACCTAGGTCTTACTAGAGATCCAAGCGCGTTAAAGAGGCATTACCACATCGATTAGAGATTATGGAAAGAATGACATTGTGCAGTAAATAACGTCAACAGTTGATGGTGCTAGTCCACTGACTAAGGCAATGATTCAACAGTCATTTGATTACCATCTTGAGAAGATGGGTATGAGATACCAGAGTAATTGGCTTTAATGCAAGAAATCCTTGGCCAAGGTAGAATGGTGGAAGTCGTTCAACAGATTATTCATAAGTTACTGATTAAATAGATTTGGACATATGATTGAGTAATATAGTCTGACGACCCTATTCATGACTTTGGCTCAATCGAGATGATTCAGATAGAAGGAACTAGTTACATGATAATTACTAAGGGTTCGTAGAATTTATAATTCATTATTAGTTGGGTAGTCGTGATATACTGCTAGGTATCACTCACGACTTGCGAGAATTAAATTAGAAGAGTTCTAATTAAATATTAATTGGATTAATATTATTTAGCTGCCAATTAATTATGAACCCGAGAGGTCACACACAAAAAAGATTCAGAATTAATCAGCGAGGAAAATATATTAAATATTAGAAGAGTCTAATATTTAATCGGACTTAAGACTGACTAGATTGAAATATTAGTCAAATCATTTAATCAGTTCAAGTCCAGTAATTAGGATTGACCCAAAAGCTAACCCTAATATGTCCAGGGTTTTCAATAAATAGGAAACTATGACAGATAGAAAAGTTAGTACAAATCCTGTATTTCATAGCAAATATATTTTCTCTAAAACTCGTAGTGGAGGTTTTGTTGATTGATGGCTCGGATCTAGTGTGGATACTTTCGGAGGTTTCACAATTGAGGAGCTCTGGATTCGATAAATTTCTACCACAGATTCGTTATCATGGAAAGGTAATCCTAAAATCTTATTATGCGTAATTAATATCGATTATTATGCATGTATGTAATTTACGTAATTAGCCATGAACGGATGTATGTGTATCTAATTTTTGATGCGTTTATTCTGATTATAAAAATTTTAAAATATCATGCACGATTCTCAACAATAATTTACTTAACCTACGCATGTATCTTTATTAACCTTTTCATTTACCTTCAATTCTCTTTTCACATTGAAATCCAACTAATCCTTTTTATACATTTTTACCTCAAACAGCCTCCATCTTCTTCACCGCGTAAGTGATATCCACAAAAATTCCTCTACAATGATAATACAAATTTAAAACATTCTCTCTTTAACATTTTCAGTTTTAAGTTGAGACCAACAATAAAGAAGTTGATAAAAATTCAAAAAGGATTCAAAAATTACAATGTGTCCTTGTAATTAATTTATCACTTCAATTATATCCTTTCAATACTTCCTTTTGGCCCTCCAAAGTTTTCAGAACATATGTTTGACTCACCTTTACTCATTCGTCATCCTTCCTGACGTAGTAAAATCTTTACCATACTTATAAAATATTTAACAACGTTCAATATAGAAATTCATGCCGTCCAAAACTAATAATTTACACCAATAGTTGAAGATTTTTAATTATTTTCATAACTTGTAATTAGTTGTTTTTTAGCTTATAAACTCATTGAATGTGTTTGATAAAACAGCTTCTAACTTAGGCTCAAAAGAGCTCTACAAATTTATCACCTAACCTATTTTGATGGATAAAATTGCATCACTCTCCTTGATCAAAGGACACCAAAACTGGCGTTGATTTGATCACCTCATCACTCCACCATCAATTGGATCTCAATCCGACGTAGCGACAGAATTGATAATGTTAACGGTAGAATTGGCCCAAAAGAATCAGATTAGTCGTACTTGATTAAGGTAAAACATGAGTGATTACTGATTAATGGTCTATTTGGTTTGGGTGTGAAATTTTAGTTGTTGAGATATAGAGTTTTTAGTAGTAAAACTTTAGTTACAGTGTGGTTGAACATAAATCGTTGACTATTTGGTCGTGTCATGTCAAAAATGCTGTTAAAATATATAGATGAGTATTTTTGAGAAATTTTAATGATAATGTTTAGTATTTTCGGGAAAAAAATTGCTTCCTAACTTTTCAAAAGCCTTTTTCGAAAAGTTTATACACAAATAGAAAATGAATCAACGTACTAATAATACGTACTAATAAATTTTTTTTTTTGATATGCATACATAGACATTGGAGAACCGCAAATTGGGATAACATATGAATTGTTCATAATAACACATTAAAATTTGCTGAAGAAGGCACACCATCCCCTACTAAAATAAACCAAGATTTGCAACAAATTTTTGACTCAATAAAGCTAACCTGGGTGAGAGTAATATGAAGATGAAGATGAACATTTCCCTCACCAGCTTAAATAAGTTGCATAAGAACACTAATATAACGTACCAGGATCCTCAATATTAAGTCCCATGGGTTCAGCTCCTACAAATATCGAAGTTCTGACAAGATGGACCCCACCCTGTAGGAACAATCTTAAGTTCAATGTTGATGCAGTTTTTCCTCTTCTTCACAGGCAGCCTTTGCAATCATTGGACGTGATCATTCGGGCCAAGTCATCTTCGGCCAGGCAGCCACAATGTGTTGCTCATCCCCTGTCGAAACAGAAGCCATTGCCATTAGAAATGCCAGTCTTGCTGCTGAGCGATTTTCGTCTTTTAACATCACCATTAAAAGTGATGCTGAAGCAGTGATTAACGCAATCAATCCTCTGTACAGTGCTCCCAACTGGCGAGTCAAAGTCATCGTAGAAGATATCAGAAAGATTGTGACAGCTGGAAGAAATTTAAACTTTCAAGCTATTAGGAGGACTGCGAATCGCCCCTCCGATTGGGTGGCTAAGAAAAAACTGAGATGAACTTTACCGCTTGACTGGGTGTCAAATATTCCACATTTGTTGTATTAACTTTTGAACTTAGATATCCACCCTTCAAAGATTGGATAATCTCTGTACTTTTTTTTCTTTAATGAAATGCCTTGTTCAAAAAAAAAAAAAAAAGGATCCTCAATATTAAGCTAATGACTAATTAAGACATGTGATACATGATACAATGACGAAATGACAGTGACATAAAGTATTATCGTACATAAATGCTGAAACAAGACACAACTCACGTATACACTTCTTCACACAGAAAAAGTAACACAGTCCAAAAGCCGCACGGTTGAAGTCACCTGAATTAACACAAATATACAAAAAAAACTCTTTCATACATCACTAGTCATCCGATTATAAATATTAGTGTGGACCCACATCATGTGGGGTTTATCTAGATCGTTTGATGTTTGAAACAATTTTCAGATCCACTAACTATGCTGATCATTCACCTTCAGGGTTGACCTTTTGCTTTTTCTTTATGTTCTTCACAGTAGAAGCACAAGCCTCACCAATTTTCTCAGCCATCATCGGCGAGACATGCTTCTTCTTCTTTGGAAACACGCTTCCTCTAATGGGGTTGTCTCCTTGCGGTCTTTCACCACTGTTATCTCCACCATATGCCTCACTGCCCATGTTAGCCCTGGAATCTGCCATTTTCTTTATCCTTATGATGTCTCACTTCAATAACTCTTAATGATCTGTGTCTTTGTGCGTTTTCTATCTATTGTATGTCTGAAGCTTTGATTTGTGTACTAAATGAAGGTATTTATAAGAAGAGGTGATTTTCAAGATTTTCTCTTCCTCTACGCGTGTTTGTGATGTTGAAATTCTACAGAAAAAGCTCAACTTTGAGATGTTGGTGTGTGGAGGAGATGAAAAGGTCGTGTTAGTAGTCTCCGTTTTTATGTTCGTTGCGTATTTCTTCTGTGGGTTTACGTTGTGATTGTGGAAGAGCAGAAGAAAGAGAAGAGTAAATTTTATAGAAGAAATTCGAAGGAAACTGTATGTGTATGCCTATGTGTGTTCTTATTCTTTTGTTGTGTTCATGTGTGTGTGCATCAGCTGCCTGCTTTCTTGCGAATATTATCTTCGTTGTATTTCACTTCTCCTAATCTTTACCTTTTTCTATATAATAGAATTTCTTTCGATTAAATGGAGGGGAAGTCATGATTGGAAATCAAATTAATTGTTTGTATTTGACCAATTACTATTTAACCATTCTATTGAACACTTGAAGAGGTCAATTTTAAGTGTTGGAAGCTACCGAATCAGTCTGATAAGAGTTCTCTGTAGAGGTAAGGCAAAGAGGGGACTTCTATAATTAAATAAATAGAACAAAACTATCTAACAACTTAAATTTTTAAATAAAATAGTAATTAAATACATTCCGACTTACCCAAAAGTTGGGTTGTATATAATAAATTTTTTACCACATTTATGAAAGATTTGATATTTAATAAACGAATTTTTATTCTAAAAAAAAGTAAAAGGTTGACATAAAACATTATTTATAAATTTCAGAATAACAATACTCTGAACTAGAACATGGAAAATGAAAAACGCGTCAAGCATGAAAATCTTCATCTCAGAATATCCGCTAAGTTCATCTTGAAATTTCCCACTTTTGTCCTACTGCAGATAGGGAGCTGAAGAGGCTTTTTTTTTTTTTTTCCTTTTTCTTTTTCTTTTTGATTGAAATTTGGAGATTAGCAAATATATATCGTAATGTATGTCATTATATTTGTTTTCTTTTTTGAGATTTAAGGAATTGGGATGGTAACAATGTGGTGCTAAATTGTAACCCCATTTAATAACCATCACATATCAGCTTGAAACCAACATTTTGTTTCATTATCTAATCACTTTTTCTGTCCTTTTTCAGATCTCGCACATAACGTGAGAGTATCATGTACCGAAATGCCATTAATCAACATCCATGTTACCTCCTTAAATACTAAGCTGCACCAAATTTTGCAAAGTATAACTCCACGGCTAGCATATTTTGATCAGTTTCATATGTAATTGTCTTTTTTTTTTTCTTTTTTTATGCGTCGTTGCATACCAATACGTTACACATTTTAATGTCACATTTGTAAATTGAATCTTAGTAATTGATGTTAATTTTCTTGCTTCTTATTCTCTCTTTTCATGGTCTATGTATGTGTGTCTTTGTGTGTGTGCTTGTGGCATTTTTGAGGTCCTTTTCGTTTCTTACAATACGCGGACCACTCGGTGCCATAATTGCCATGAAACTTAAGTTGAAAAAAGTTTTCCAGCAGTTCGCATAATCAGAAATTAAAATTGATTTAATCAAATCAATCCAAGGTTTCCTCCAAAAAAAAATGTTATTTGAAGACCAGAGCACACAGAAAAAAAAAATGAAAAAAGAAAAGACTTCACCTTACAACCTAATTGCAAGTGGGCAATAATAATATTCATGTTGGGTTTAGGCAAAAATTAATTTTCTTTCATAATATTATAATATTATACGAAAGAATTCAATTCGATTTGTAATTAGTGGGCAATCTGCTTCTGAGTCCAACTTCCAGTTATCAAAGTAAAGCCTTTACCCAACAATATCGTCGATTGAACAATGAACAATCCGTTAAAATATTCACGGTCAAGAAGTACTATGGAAAAACTTTTTCAAGTTTTTTTTTTTTTTTTGGTAATTTTCTGAAATGAAGTCCTACAATATTTCAATTAATTTTTTCTATTTGTTTTCATTTTTACTTTTTAATATAATGAGGCAAAAATCATAATTCGAATTCAAAACTTCTTATTATAATACGTCATTACCTAAGCATGTGACCCAACTCTTGAGTTTTATTTGTTAAGAGTATAGTTTATACTGAAGTGCATCCACACCATATGGACTTAATACTCGCAACAACAACAAATAATAACACGTACACACATACACACAAAATTTAAGATTTTAACTTGAGAATTAGAATGACCAAAAAAAAAAAAACTTGAGAATTAGAAAAAACACACACGCACAATGAAGTGATTTCCTATGTTTTTCTTCTTTAAAACTTGATCTCTCTTTGACCTGTTCCCCCCGCTTCACCACACCAAACCACACATGACCACATTAAGCAAAGGCATATACATAAAATTGGAGAGATCTATATTGGATGAAAAAATTGAATAGTGACTTATTATAATTAAAAATTTCAAGAACAAATTGTAGATTCCACCTCTATTATACTCAAGCAAATGGCTAAAAAACTAACGCACGAGATAGTCATCTCTCCCTCACACCCACACCACAAACAAGACAAACTTGAGTTTTCTTGAGCTGCTTCCATTGAATTTAAACAAAGCAAGAACGCGCATAGGGGAGTGAGACAACTCTCTCTCTCTCTCCCTATAAATACTTCATTATAGGCCTTAGAGAAGTCATCACACACACATAGTACACATAGTATACATAAGTACATAGACCTCAAAGAGATTGAGAGGGATGGATGAGAGTAAGAATATGGCGGATAAGGGGGTTGATGTCAAAGAGAAGAGAGGAAACCTGTTTCCAGATAAGAAGAAGCACGTCTCGACGATGATGGCTGAGAAAATATGGTCATGCTTGTGCTTCTGCAGAGAAGAACATAAAGAAGAACCGAAAGATCACTCTGCGAAATGATTGATGAGCTTGCTTGGTCAAGTTGTCTATGAGGACTGGACTGTGGAGTATTATTTTGTAATAGGTTACAGTATTAATTAAGAAAATTAAAGGTCTTGGGTCCGGCTGTGAATATAGATGTGTATGTGGGTTGACACGTGTAAGGTTTACATTATAATTTGTTAAAGTCGGTTCATCCGGCAGCCAGACGTACAATATAACTCATTAGTTAATAGTAGGTTGTGTGTCCTGCTTTTATATTATGTGTATGCAGGCCATTTTAGTGGGAGATAAATATGTTAATTATGATTTGGTGATGAGATTCACAAATCAAATGATTGCACACGGAAAGAATGTTATAATTTTTATATCAGGTTACAACCAACCATTATATTAAAAAAAGCATGTTTACGCGTTTATAAGATTTATATGCTCCTCTAATATGCAGTTTCGATCATCCAAACATTTTTTTAAGTTTTTCCCTCTTATTCTCTATATATTACAATGTTGGAGGGCATCTCTCTCCCTCTCTCTCTCCTCTTTCTCTCTCTTCTCTCTCACACACAGAGGGATTTATGTGGGGAGCAAATGTTAGGCCAGTTTTGTGCAAATGATTTGACTTCTATCACTATCACTATTATAAATCATGTAACCATTATTGATTCAAGCTCATATAGAGATAGCTAGGTCTTTGACCACTTTATCTAAATATGAAAACCTAGTTGATTTCACATTGATCAGTTTACTCAATGTTAGTTGCAAAATTTGGACCATCTTTTAACCTTTTTTTTTTTTTTTTTAATAATAGAGGTTGAAATTATTATTTAAATATAATATTTTAATTAAAAAATATTATTATTCGATCATATATTAAACACTAATTCCTAAGACAATTTTAACTCTAGCATAACACTATATTAGCTATGTGATACCAACCATAAATTTTTCTTCTTCCTTGAGTCTTTTCGGTTTGCCATTTTCATTACGTCCCGTTAGAGTTAGGATCCGTGCTAAATAATGATGGCCTTCTCTAAAGATTTTGCTAATATTAGAATACACAATTCTCTTCATGAAAACACTTATAGATTTTAATACTATTTGTATAAGATCTTTGACTATTACTCTTGGTATCAATTAGTATGAAGATAACATTTTATAATTTTTAAGATGGTATCCGATGTGTGATAAACATGACCCAATGTGAATTACCAACTTTGCCCCTACATGAAAGGATGGCATCGCATTAGTTCCCGTAAGGCCGGGTATGCCTGACCCAAGGTGGTCAAGCATCTAAGGTCAAGATTGCCCAACCACATTCCGGACCTCGAGACAATCTCAAGAAATCTAGAAGAATATTCTAAGGAAGGTATAAATACCCATTCTCTTACAAAGCAAAAGTAACTCATACTCACTAAACACTCATTTTCTATACTTTCTCATCAAGTCATTTAAAAACTAACTTGACAGTCAAAATGCTCACGCGAGAAGACCCCGCAGTTTGTTCTTTGGTTGCAAGTTGAGCTCGGAGTTCCATCGAAAGTTCCTACTTCCAGTGTTCCAAATTTCTATCTTAACAATATCAAAGTGGGTCTCGATCTAGTATTGTCCATATACCCACGAGTGACCTTTCGCCTTTTTCACAGTAAGCTGCTTCTTCAAATTAATTCGCACGTGAAGAAAGTATTAAGATATACAATTATTTCACATAAAAAAAATTATAAATTTCAAGATTATCATATAAGATCATGAATTACTCTTTTTAATACTAATTACTTTTAAAGTAAAACCTCAATTTTCTCAACAGCTACGAAATTAGCCCCAGTTTATCTCTAGAAAACACTAAGGACAGTTCCTCCACTCTGGTTTATGCTAGTTTTTGTTCTCTGAAAAGTGGCAAGAGATAGATTATGAAATGTATAGCCTCTATGTTAAATGCAAAATAATTGTATTAATTGCATATAGTTACTGAAATATTTAAGTTTGTTCTTTGACTTAATTGTCCCAAGTTTTTTACTACTCATTTTAGTCGTTGTAGTTCTACAAAATACCCATGTTGTCCCTTGGTGATGGTTGGCTATCATTCTAGAGCCACTTTGGAAATCTAGTCTTTGGGCAAGAAGATCTCATCTACCATGTCAATTAGCCTTCGAAGTTGAAGCTAGAGCATTATAGGGAAAAGTGATGCAGAGGCAGCTAAGTTTTGTTGGCATCACAGTGAAAAGTGATGGAAAGACAGTTTTTCCGATCTTGCTAATAATAAGAGAGCAACATCTATTGTGATGAATATCAAAAGGTCAGTGCTAAACTCTTGAATGTGAGGCTCCAATATATAAGAAAAAATATCAATCAAACGTGAGTAAATTGTGAAAAATAAAGCTAAGAACGTTTTATCTATTGATTAGATTTTAAATATCCCTTCTTACTTGTACCACGTTTTATCCATAGACTTTGATCCATTTGGCATTGGAAGATTCCTTGTTACTATTCTTTCATTAAGGAATGTTTATTTAGTCCCAAAAAGAAAAGGTCTACCACCATACCTTTGGTTTAATAATATGCTCTTCGCTATAAGTGCAAGAGATTGTGAAATTAATTTTCGTTAGTCACATTTTTTTTTTATATGTATTGCACGACTTAAACCTCATTTTAATAGAAAAAACAAAAAAAGGTCTGAAACCTTTTTAATAGGGGTAATATTATGGACAACCCTAAAGTATAAGGTTTTCTCACTTTAATCTAAAAAGTTTATGGCCTCTACAATTCTTCTCAACAGTTTGTGTAGCCATAAATCAATCCAAATCTGTCGACTCACTTATGTCATGATCATTTACATCCTAGATCTTCCTGTTCCGTCATCTAACTTATGTTCTTTGTGGCATCTAGACCGAATGACTATGAAATTACGTTGATATTTCCAACTTCCACATATTATGAGTAAATGATACACCATATGGAAATATCATCATAAGGAACATTTAATGTTCGCAACTCTATTATCATAAAAACACTTAATGTGTGCAACTTTCTCCCTCTCATATAACTAAAGGACCTTAACACTGTTGTATGTCAGTTCAAACCCAGAAATGGTCCTCTCTTAGCAGAAAAAGTTTACGGGTGTTGATTCCGCTGTGCTGTGTGATTTATAGGTGTGTGTGTCATTTCTACCAACAATAAGCTTACGAGCTCGGTATTACTTTTGCTCCTATCGTAATTGAATTCACATGCATGGATTTAAGTTTTTCTTCTTATACTTGTTTTCTTTGTCACTAATTTTGTCACATTTATAATGCCGATGACCAACTTCCTTGCCCTAACTTCATTAATATTCGAAAGATATACCTAAAAACTTCTCTAGTTCTTTCATTGCTTAATATTTTATCTCATTTTTAATCTTATCCTTTCTATTTTTGTAAATTACGTCTATTGTCCCTTTCTCCTCATGCATGTATTTGTTCGTTTGGCTTGCCAGTTTAAACAAAACATGTCCTTTGTACATATTTCAAATGACAATGTCACCTTTGACCAAAAAAAATATGACAATGTCACCCAGCAAAGTTAATGACAGGCTAAATGTACTAATTAATTCTACTGTTTCTATTTAATTCTAAATAGTGTTCATATAGAATTATATTTGTGTTTTTTTAACCATAATTATGTTCATATGTAACTAAAATTTGATATGCAAACTAGAAAAATTGCTTCACTAATTAATGGCGAAAGATAAATTAGATAAATGAAAAGGCATTGAAGTTTGCCTTGAGATGTTTATAGGAAAAGTTAAATTTTGAGCAAAAGAAAACATAATGGAAAATTATACATATCATGGACTACCTGCAACAAATATAATTTTCCTCTAACTAACTGGAGCCAAATTTAGAGACTAATAGATACAAAACAAAATATAAAGAATTAAATTGAGATTTTTGGCAAATGGCCAAGGTTCAATTTTGTGAAAAAGACAAAACTCTAGAAGGCAATTGGAAAAGTAAAAGTAAATATCTTTCTCTTTATCTTATTGACATATAGTTATTTATCATGACTTGAACTGTAAGAAGTCAGACTTTATTCTCTTCTGTTATATGCTGTCAATTATAGATACAACAAGGAAAAAACAAAAATATAAAAATAAGATATCAACCTATATATGATCATTTTGAAAATAAGAGATCAAACAAATAAAATTAGAAAATATAAGAGATTATCTGTTACGTTTATTCATTTGAGATATACTCACCTTTTATGTCATCTAGCAATTTAAGTTGTATGCGCTAGTAGTAGTACTAGCTACATTATATTGTACCTGCCTTAGTTTTATCTACAAATAGGCTCAACAGTGCTGCACATCTGGGAAAGAGACGACTAGCTAGTTAAAGGATGAATAAGCAGATGGTTGTAATGATTAAAATTGGGCTTAGAACTAAAGGCTTACCTCGATAGATCGATTAGTAGTTGAACTTCGCTCATAAGTGTAGGGCCACAATCGATGTACACCCATACAACTCACGAGCACCTTGTAAGGGGCGGCGATCACCCCGAGCCTAGGCCCTTCGATGGGTCCAACCTCCATCTTTTGACCTTGGAAAGATAGCTCAGTTATCTAACCGTCAAGTGCAGATAACTAATTATGATAGACTTGGATAGGATTCGACCTTATCAAATCTCAAGAGATGAGTAATCATGAACTCTTGAAAATTCATATGAAACAAGTACCAAGAATCTACCGACAACAATAAGTATGCCGCGCTTACCCGAGGGAAGATCATCAAGTATTCGCCACTCTAAGCAACTTAATGCTCTCCCTTCTTCCCTCAATGGTTGGATAGAGTACTAAAGTAATGGCTCATGAGAGTCGTTTCTGATTCAAAGTCTTTATCTTTTATAATTCTTGACGACAGACTTGAACATACATTAGTATAGATCCTTACGTCACAATATTTTTAATTAGGGTGGATCGAATGAGATGGATTCAAAAGATCCTGTCTAAAACGGTACAGGGTAGATGTATAGACAGTACAACTTCACTAAATAAATAGATTTCCTCAGGAAGCATGGATAGGCCATGACCATGAGAGCTAGCCACAAAAACAAGCAAAGATCGATATATACACATCCATGAAAACGTAAAACATACACAAACATGTATATATATAATTAGACCTAATTTCATATATCAACTGTTAGAAGATGGAGATCCGGTAAAATCAGCCACAATCTTTTTCAACACGGCGCCTCTTTTAGGTTGCTGAAATGTTCTTGATTCTTCTCTGGTCGACACTGCAGCCTGGCGGCCTGAACCGGATCTATCTTGCCGAGATTCAGTAAAATCAGCCACAATCTTTTTCAACACGGCGCCTCTTTTAGGTTGTTGAAATGTTCTTGATCCTTCTCTGGTCGGCGCTGCAGCTTGGCGGCCTGAACCGGATCCATCTTGCCCACCTCTATTGGACTGTATGTTCCTAGCAGCTCCACTTGCTTCACTCATTTTGACTACTCTCCTTTCTTTCTTCTCCTTTCCTTCGTTAAAGTAACCACTTGCTTGTTATATTGGAAGCTATAACAAGACGTCAATTTTTATAAATACAGACAAGACGTCAAGAGCCCACTTGCTGAATCCAGCCATACATTTTCCTTTTCTTGCACTTAATCCAGTTAGCTTGTAATCTTAGATGTTACTTTATTTTTATGATTCAACCTTGTAATTCTAGATGTTACTTTATTTTTATGATTCAACCTAGTTGGCACGTTAAAATAAGAGATAATTAAAAAAAATATTCTTAAATTAATATGGTAACTAGACATACACGTTAGATCTGGTACATTATTTGGATTATAAGAATAATGTGACATCAAACAATTTACTCTTTTGTTAAGAGAACATGACTAATTAATAAGCTTCAAATTGGGAAAAGTGTATATGCGAGAACAATGTTAGTAACGATTTGTGGCACATAAAGGTAATCTAACCAATGGTGGAGAGTTTGAAGCGTGCGCAAATTATGTAAATAATTAGATAATTATTAGGATTATAGATTTCGATCGAAATTCTTTTGTAAGAGTGAACACCATTAATATGCATTATCCAAAAGATAAGGAGAATTAAACTATTTTGGTATATCATTGTGATGGCGGCGACAGAAATTTTGACACTAAAGAGAGCAAAGGTGCAGTAGGAGTATGTAAAAGAATAGGTAAGGAAAGTATATAGTCAAAATAAATAATTGACCTTACCTAATCCGTTCGACCCTTTGTCCTTCGGGGAGCTCTAAATTTTAAATGGCTGGCTACTTTAGGGTGTTCCCTCGAACCCCTTCTTTGCCTATAACGGGTTTATTATTTTGTCATGGATCTAGCCCATATTCGTTTGATCAAATTTGGACCCAACTCAAGCTTTAGTTAAACTTGGATATGAGTCAAATTTTGACTACTACGTGCAACTTGCTCAAATTTTAAATTTAAATAAAGTTTGATTCTTTTCACTTTAAGACCAGTGTTAATGTACTTATATTAGACTAAATCGAATCATAACTCTTCTAAACAAGATTATGATCTTGAAAAACTGTATGTTCCTTGTCTTTGATTAAAAAGGTAGATCTATCCATGATAGTGGATGAAATTGCCAGCATGCATGTTAAGTCTCAATCATATGTCTGCACCCACTTGCACAAACGTTTAATTATTTTTCTTTTTCAAAATTAAAAATGGGGCATCTACTCTTTTTATTAACATGAATGAAACAGTAAAAGCTACACAAGTAGGCACACCTCACTTATAAGAGCAAACATTTTAATTGCTCAGGTGCCATTGGACGAGTTTCTCTCTAGTTCTAAGCATCCCAAGACACAACATCCACATTAGAAAGGAATATTTTGGGACCCCTTTTTTTTTAACATTATTATATCTGAAATAAATTAAATCAAGTAATATCTTATCTCATTAAATAAAATCAGATATAGAGATGTACAACATTATTCATTTCTATTGAGAGTCGTTGTCTCTATTAACTCCATATATACATTAAAAAATCATCATCTGTAAAAATGAAGAAAGCTATAGTTAAATGAAAATTTCTTTTAAAAAAAATAAATAAATAAAGTTATTTAACATTTTAGCAAATCAAAAGATTAAAAAAATAATAACTAAATCTGTTTCATTTTAAGCAGTTTTATGTAATCTAACAAAAGGATCCTATATAAGTCTTTGGCAATCGATAATTGGGAAATAGTAAATCATTTGCTAGTTCTTAATATCAATTAGTTAATCATGGAAAAGTATGAACAATAAATTTTTTTTTATAAAAAACGTCATAATATGAGGTCACCAAAAGACGTGGGCTGTATAATCTCTTAAAATTTACGTCACAAGTGAGTTCATCAGAGATACGTGGCAAAGTCCTAACTTGAAAAGGACATACACTATGAAACAACTTTACTATGAATGCTCCACCCACCTTGTTCTGTATGTGTGAACTGGTTCAATGGATCTAATAGCTTTTAATAAATGTGGATGAGTCAAAGAGAGTACGAGCGCATGCAAGATAAAGTTGTGGCTTTTGTTGAAATGGCATTGAAATTCAATGATTAATTAATTCTATCAAGACCATATAATTTTATGTTGTAGTAAAAAAGAACACTCACTTATACTTGGAATACATCTTTTTTAAAAGGAAAAGAAAAGAATGGAAGGGATAAAGGAATTTTTCCTGTTACGCCTTACTCCTAAAATTTTGAATCTGTAATGTGTGACTAATAATTTAGATTTCATACATAGCTATTTAATCATCAAATCTACGGACCCAAAGGAGTAAACCTAAGTTATTATTTGCCCACAATGCTTACTTATTAACATGTTTTTTTTTTTTTTTTTATCAAAGTGGGACATTAATTGCAAAAAATTGGAATATTCGTAATCGCAAAAACAATTGGAATATTACAATTATCACCAGCTGAGGTCTTAAGAATGACAGCAGGTCGGTTAATCGCAAAAAAATGAAATATCTATAATTGAAACCATTTAGTATGACATGTTATCAAAATCGTAACTTGAACGTGATGGGTTTGAAAATCATAAATCAATAACAAAATCGTTAAGTATTCAAAAACTAACAGTTAAAAAGCAGCCTAAAAAAAGAGAAGTAAAAAAAAAAAAAATCAATTCAAATATAAAAAAGCCTAAAAATAAAACGAATCAAAATCTATACATAATAAGATGATAACTACTTTAAAATTCAATTGTGTTTTTCGTAGCAGTCTAAGGGCTGGTTTCCTTTTGTATATGTTTCATTTGCTTTATTTTCTTATTTGGACACAACACCCTTATGTGTTTTTATCAAAATTTCATTTAAAATCATGTACTTTCAAAAGTCTCACAACAGACCTTGTGTTATACGTAACGTTGCACACTCACCCCACTAAGACTCTGTTTAACTCAGTTCGATTATAAAAGATGGAATTAATCATGTATTTTTACTTTGCTTTTCTGAATTTATTTTAACACATGCTTTCTCTTCATTAATATGTACCACATAATTATCGGAGTTTGATAAAAGAAATTTCATATCAATTTTACTTCTCCTTATTCCATTTGAAATTATGAATCCAACAGTTCAAATTTCATGTGATTTGGACAAGAAATAAAAAAAATATAAATATTTGAAGTTTTTTTTCCATGGCTGAAAATTCTTTTCGATACCAGATTAAAGATGACAAGAATGACATCGTTTTAGCTTTTTATGCAAGGGCCAATATTGTAATGACACGTATGGATTAAGACAAAAATTTAAGATTATGCTGCTGCAAGGATTCGTACCCATATAGCTCAGAATAAAATAAATTGATATCGCCATTATGCTAACTATTTGGGCTAGAGCCAAAATACCAACCATGAATTATTTTGAAAACTTACAAAAAGCACCTCCAGCCACCTCCACGGACCAAATCTATCAACCACTTCCACCAACCAGTTTCTCGAAAATTCAACTAATACACAACAATAAATAATTTAAGATCTTAAAGTTTTGCGAAAAATGGGGTTTGATTTGAAACTCATATGACCTTCTTTAAAATCTATATTAAAATGATTTATAAGTTATAAGGATTTTCAAAATGTTATTTATGATAAACTTCTAAAATGATTTATGATAGAGAGATGTGGTGGTGGTGGGATGTGGATACGGTAAGGAAGAAGAAGAGTGAAAAAAGAAAAGAAAAAATATAAGGGTATTTTGGTCTATTTAAATGTGTTTTGATGTTTCGTACAATTTTCATTTGCATTAGACGGGTGTGTATGACACTCTCTGTTACTTTTGATGGAAAATTGGTCGTCATGGGGTATGTAACAATATTTTGAATACCATAGGAGGTATTGTGCGACTTTTAAAAATACAGAGTTTTGGATGCAATTTTAGAAAAACACAAGGTGGTGTTGTATATTTGACTCAAACTAAAAGTGAATAAATATTTATCCATATGCAGTAAGATAATAAAATTTATAACAATACATATATTTATTCTTCTTATTATTAATTGGGCTAATCTTGTAAATTAAAAATACTATCGGGTGAATAAACATAGGCTTAGAAGTTAGATTTTAGGTATTAATTAGTTAGACTAATATAAAAAAATTATATATATATATATATATATATATATATATATATATATATATATTTATCATTTTTAAATATTATATCATATATATGTCATGTGTGTATATATATGCGCACACACACACACACACACACACACACACACATATATATATATCCCCTTTATAAATTAAACCCTAACGGATACTTCGTCGATTTCGTTAAGGTTTGTTATGATTCAGATACCCGTCAATTTGGGGTTTGAACCCTACTCGCTACCATCTCTATAAGGTTGTCCTAACGTTCCTGTCATGGACATTACACTTGAGTGAACATTGGCTCTAACCAATCTATCACGCCATAGACTAAAAAACTAAAACTTAGAAGCGAGACTAGTATTGTGGAATTAAGAATAACTATTTATGCCTCAATTCTACTCACCCAAAATAGTCAACCTAATGTTGGATATTACAATCCCCTTGTTTGGATTGTTTTTTGAGAAAATATCACGTTACCCCCCTGTGTTCGTAAAACTACAAGAAAGTCCTATGTATTATTAAAAAGTCCTCACACTACTCCCTTCATATCTCTTTTAAGCTATTAAATGGCGTTTTTGTTGTTTTATAATGCATATATTTTTTTCCCTTCATCTCCACCTATTTACCACCAAATAAAAAAAATAAAAAAATCATCTTCCCTAACCCCCCTCCCCAACCCCCCACCTCCACCCGACAGCTTCCACCTTCCCGACCTCGAGCCCCACCTCCAACCCTTCCCCACCCCCATGCGAGGTGCAGCAGCGTTTTGCTGCTTTGCCAGATCTGGCAACAACGTGGGAGTGAGTGATGGGTGATGGGTAGTGGGTGGTAAAGGGTGGGGAAGGTGGTGGCCGACGGGCGTGGGGGTGAGGAAGGGTAGCCAACGGGGGTGGGGGTAGAAGGGGGGAAGAGGGGTTGGGGAAGTTGATTTTTTTTTTTTTAATTTTTTTATTTAGTGGTAAATCGGTAGAGATGAAAGGAATATATATATATATATATGCATTATAAAAGGGTAAAAATGTCATTTAATAGCTTAAAAAAGAAATGAAGGGGGTAGTGTAAGGAATTTTTAATAATATATGAGACTTGTTTGGAGTTTTATGAACACAGAATGTAGAATGATAATTTTACATATCACAAGGGGATAACGTGATATTTTCTCTTTTTTTTTTTGGGAGAGAAGGAAAGGAATTAATGAAGATGGTTTTGTTTTATCTCACTTTGGGATAAAATGAAATTAGGAAAAAGGAAGGATGGTGAGTGAAAAACTAATTATATCTAAAATTATACTTTCCCATCATTTTCTTTTTCAGTTCAAACAAAAAGTTATAAAATATTTTTATTTCCTTTATCTTTTTCAAGTTTTGTTACTCAACTCCCCCGTTTTTTTCCTTCTTTTTTTATTTAAAGAAGGTCTAACTCATCTTAAATCCCTTTTTTTCCCCTTCTTTCTTGATTCAAAGAAGGTCTAGTTAACTCATCTTAAATCACTTCAATATTCTATACAAAAATTAATTTTGAGCTCTCTCAAATTTAAAACAAGACTCATACCACTAGCTAAACTAAATGACCAGTGATTGGACGAGGTCAAGTGGAGGTAAAATTCCGGTTCCATGGTATCCCTCCTCCACATCAGCAAATTGTAATCGTACATGAACTGTGTGCGAATTGAGTTCGAGAGACAAAATTATTCTCATCTCCCTTTCCTCCCCGGAAATACAGATTGTTATTCCACCACCACATTGTCGACGCAACTAATGAATGCTACCCTACTTTCCAAATATAACAACCCCCCACCCCACCAAACACCCCCAACCTCCAACCAACAACGCTCCCCTTCGCCCTCACAGAAAAAGAAAAAAAAAGAAGAAACAACTCGCAAGCTAAAATCAGAGAATTTACATCGATATCATGGAAAAAGGTGGGACTCATTCATCTTTTTTTTTAATTTTTTTTTTCATATATAATCTTCATAATGCAAACCTGTAACATGCTTTATTTTTATATATCTATAGCTTTTACATTAACCAACTTCATTTTCATGTAATTGTTGATATTTGTGGTGAATATTTCTTGCTGGGTTGCAGTTGTTGCGAAGGATGGAGATGGAGAACTGGAGAGTGTGCTGTTTGGATCTTGTGGCATACCACCGAACAGTAGCTGTTTTTACTGTTTTCCCTTTTAACGTTTGTGGTAAGTTTTTCGTTTGTTTCATTATATATCTCAATCATTTGAGTCTAGTGACCTTATGATAGAACATTTGTTTTAATGGTATGATTCTCGCTTTAGAAATAAGAAGTTACATCTGTGTGTGATGTAATTTACTTAACCTACGCATGTATCTTTATTAACCTTTTCATTTACCTTAAATTCCCTTTTGACATTGAAATTCAACTAATCCTTTTTATACATTTTTACCTCAAACAGCCTCCATCTTCACCCCGTAAGTGATATCCACAAAAATTCCTCTACAAAGATAATACAAATTTAAAACATTCTTTCTTTAACATTTTAAGTTTTAAGTTGAGACCAACAAGAAAGAAGTTGATAAAAATTCAAAAATTACAATGTGTCCTTGTAATTAATTTATCACTTCAATTATATCCTTTCGATACTTCCTTTTGGCCTTCCAAAGTTTTCGGAACATATGTTTGACTCACCTTTACTCATGATTCGTCCTTCGTGACGTAGTAAAATCTTTACCATACATATAAAAGATTTAACAACATTCAATATAGAAATTCTTACTGTCCAAAACTAATAATTTACACCAATAGTTGAAGATTTTTAATTATTTTCATAATTGACATATATATATATATATATATATATATTTTCAGGATAAATATTTTTTGTATGAAGAAAAAAATGTGTGAGTTTAATTTTAAATATAAGCCAATAGTGAGGTGTGCAAATATGATTCTTAATTTTAAGTGGGTGTTATATATCTCTCAGTTTTTTAAATCAATTTTTAATGAAGAAGTACAAATTACGTCGTGTTGGTGTCAAATATAAATAAGTAGTGAGATGGCAGAAATTTAACCATTTATTTTAAATAGATGTGATATATTGGATAAGTGAAAGACTTTTCAATAACTCCCTAATTGAAAGAATTCAAATCCTGGTATAAAGCATTAATCCTTTGACTGCCATTGACCCAAAACATATTGTATGATCGATCCATTATTGAAGACATGATTCATAACTAGTTGGGTCCTACGTATACCTACATATTTTTTGCTAAGCTCCTATGTACATATTATATAATTATAGGCTCGACTAATTTGTTGGTCGTTGAAACAATCCCATCCCAGAGGGCAAGATTCAAATACTATTACAGAGGGTCCCAAGTTCACATATGTTGTATCAACTTATTACCCGAAATATTTGGCCTATGTATTTGTGCAGTTTCATGTACACAAGGGCGGAGTCAGAATTTGTCATCAGCAGGGGCTAAAATCAAACAATTAGACACTCATGTATAGTTAATTTTTTTTTTTTTCAGTGGAGGTTAAATTAATTTTTTAATCTAAAAATAATTTAAAAATACACATATTTTGAAATAAAATTTGAATTGAGTGGAAACTACAACCCTCACGCTCTTAGAAGTGGCTCCGCCACTGCATGTACAAGGTGCCCCACTTGCCAAAAAACAAAATTTTAAGGCAATGACTAATATATTATTTAAAAAGTAAAACTTGAAAAAACAAAATCAAAGAGAGAAGACTCACTATATTTTGCCAACATGTTCATCACATTCTTGACCATGAAATATAGATTGGTGGCCTTGGATCTCCTGCAACGTTTCCGTGGAGTTTAACAGGTGGTTTTCTAAGCTTACGAGCTAGTCGAAACAACATATAATTAGTTGTTTTTTAGTTTATAAACTCATTGAATGTGTTTGATAAAACAGCTTCTAACTTAAGTTCAAAAGAGCTCTACATATTTATCACTTAACCTATTTTGATGGATAAAATTGCATCACTCTCCTTGATAAAAGGACACCAAAACTGGCGTTGATTTGATCACTTCATCACTCCACCAGAATTTTACCAAAAAAAATAATAATAATAACTCCACCAAAAGTGGCATTGATTAAGTCGTACTTGATTAAGGTAAAACATAAGTGATTACTGATTAATGGTCTTTTTGGTTTGGGTGTGAAATTTTTGTTGTTGAGATATAGAGCTTTTAGTAGAAAAACTCTGGTTACAGTGTAGTTAAAGATAAGCCGTTGACTATTTGGTCGTGTCATGTCAAAAATGCTGTTAAAATATATAGATGAGTATTTTTGAGAAATTTTAATGATAATGTTTAGTATTTTCGGGAAAAAAATTGCTTCCTAACTTTTCAAAAGCCTTTTTCGAAAAGTTTATACACAAATAGAAAATGAATGAACGTACTAATTATTATTATTATTTTTATATGCATACGTAGACATTGGAGAACCGCAAAGATGAGATGGGATAACATATGAATTGTTCATAATAACACATTAAAATTTGCTGAAGAAGGCACACCATCCCCTACAAAAATAAACCAAGATTTGCGACAAATTTTTGACTCAATAAAGCTAACCTGGTTGAGAGTAATATGAAGAAGAAGAAGATGAACGTGAACATATCCCTCACCAGCTTAAACAAGTTGCATATATAAGAACACTAATATAACATACCAGGATCCTATATTAAGCTAATGACTAAGACATGTGATACATGATATCAATACAATGGTCAAATGACCCAAGTGACATAAAGTATTATCGTACATAAATGCTGAAACAAGACACAACTCACGTATACAATTCTTAACACAGAAAAAGTAACACAGCCCCAAAGCTGCTTTATCAAGCACAGTCATTTTCTCCAGGATTAATTTTCCTGTTCTTCTTCACATGCTTCACAGTAGATGCACAAGCTTCTCCAATCTTTTCAACCATCATGGTTGAGACATACTTCTTCTTCTTGGGAAACACGCTTCCACTCTTGGCTGTAAAGCCTGGCCATGCATCACCATTGTTATCTCCATTTAAAGCCTCGCTCTTGATAACCCCATTATCTGCCATGTTCTCTCTCTCTCTCTCTCTCTCTCTCTCTTTGATATTATTTCCTCTATCTATCTCTTTTTGTATTGTGTTTGTGTATTTGTTTTATGCGTTTGATGCCTTGTGCTAATGCATAAATGGAGATTTATAGTGGGAGAGATGTTTTTAGTATCGAATTTTTTTTCCCTCTTTGCGCGTGATTTTCTTGATGAAATTCAATGGAATCCCAAGAGAAGACTCGATTAATTTTCTCGATTGAAAGTTTAGGCGTGTGGGAAAGATGAAATTTTCACGATAGAATTGTTCATTTTATATTTGAGCCTTTTGTGTGTGTGTGTGTGTGGATGTGTAGATGTGTGGGTTTAGTGTTATGAAGGTTGGGAAGTAGAAGTTGAAATCACAATTATATTTTTAAAATTGAAATCTACTCTCTTTGTGTGCGAATTTGAGTATGTTTCTTAAGTTAAAATCATTTTGTCAGTGTATGCTGTTGTGTGTATTATCTGGATTGCAGCAATATATTTGTTAGAAATATCAAATTAATTACGTATACACTTTCTATAGTTTAAACTCCAATATGCTCACTTGATTTGAAAATTTAGACTATTAGACTATATGTATTTAATTAATTTGATACCTCTAACGTTATTTGCACATCACTATTCCTTGAAACCGGAAAATATCGAATGTGAAACGCGTCTTGCTGGAAAACTTTTCCGATGTTTTTCCTGTAGGCAGCGTGGAATAGAAGGTTTTGCTTTGTGGTTCTATATTATATCTGCCATTTGAAACTAAAATTATTCAATCTTTGCAGGATAGCAGATTAATTGAAACTAAATTCCATGTTATCACCAAATTAAAATTCATGTACTTCACAAATCCTATATATGATACACCAAGCTCCCCCACCCCCCTCCCCCGGTGCTCGGGCCCGGCCCGTGCACCCGGTTCTCTTATTGGGTTCCCGGGGCAGTGCTCTGGCCAGTAACAATCGAATCTCATCTCAGAAGTGAACTGAGGAACACCTTTTGGCTAATTAATGAATTTTCTTCCTCAGTACGCAGAAGCATCAACTTTGACTAAGTTTATGTAATAATGGTGACGAAGCGTCAAGCTACTTTGCATAATCGGAAGAAATTTGCTTGAAACTTTCTGATTTTTTTCTGATCTAATTTTAGGTACCCCGATCTTAATTAGTTTTTCATTTTCAAATTTTTTATCTTCATTTACGTGTGCTTGTGTAGTGCCCTCGTAAATCTCTAGAACCTCAACTTGTGTTGCTTTTTACTCTGTGTGTGTGTGTGTGTATGTTGGGGTGGGGGGGGGGGGGGGGGGGGGGGGGGGGGGGGCGCGCGGTGGTGGGGCGGTGTGTGGTGTGTGTTTCTTGGAGAAGGGGATAAATATTTTGAAATCTCCTTTGCTGTGTAGCCCTGTACATTTGTGTTGTAAGTGAAGGTTACGGCAAAGAAAGAGACGTCTAAATTTCTACAAAACAACTCAAAGGAAAGCTCTTTACTGTTTGTATACGCGTTCCCTTTCTTGGGTGTGAATATAACATTCTCTATCGGCAAATTTTTGGCTGATTTAAGATCATATGTGGAGATATGATCTTAGTCAATAAAATTTTGTTACATCATCATAATATCAGTAATTTCAGTTTTTATTATTCCAAAGCTGAATAAGCTAACTATGGTTAGATATAATTTACGTGATTTTTTGTAATTAGATTCCTTTGAGTTGCTTTGTAGAAATTTAGTCATCTCTTCTTTCTTTGCTCCGTAACCTTCACTTACAACACAAATCTACAGAGCTACACAGCAAAGGAGATTTCAGGTAATAAATTGCTTATTGTCATTCTGCTTTTTCCTTTTACTTGATTTCATTTTATTTTTAGGGTAGAAGAGAGAAGAATTATTTTTCTATATTAGCAAAAAGCATCGTTACAACAGTATTTGTAGTACAACACTTGTGCATCACATTGACACAAATAAAGATAATAATGATTGCAAGTCAAGATAATGATTGGTGTGACAATATTCGTACTACATATCTCACTATCAATCCGGTATATCACGCGCATACAAAGTTTATTGAAATAAATGTTTACTTTGTTCGGAAAAAAGTTTCTGCTAATGAGCTACAAGTTCGCTTTATCTCTACGGTCGATCAAATTACTGACATTATGACCAAAGGACTTTCTATTACTTGGTTTCGACGCTTACAATCCAAGCTCATTGTTCATGATATTGTTTTGTTAGTTTCTGGCTCTTAATCAATTTGATAATTAAACAAATCAACTAAGTAAATTTGCAAGAAAGTAAATTTGTTGCAACAAAAGTGAGGACACATAAATTTTAACGTGGTTCAACCAACTTGGTCTACGTCCACGCAGTCACTCCCTGGCCAACAAACCAATCCACTAAGTTTCAAAAGATTACAAACACTAATAGAAACTTACGCAATTGAAGACTCTCTCTTAACCCATGCCGCCTAGGTGTAAGACTCCCTTACTAGATTCTCTAGTTTGGCGACCTCCCCTCGACTTATAAAGTTCTCTCCCGAAGAATGTATACTAAAAACATAATAAAAAGAGTCTTGAAACTCTAGATGGATTGGTCAATACATATGACAAAAAAACAGACTGTGTTGCAACACTAAATAGAACATTCAGTACACTCTGTTACACAGTATGTTACAACACGACTTGACACAGACAGCTTACACCTAACTCACAATTTTGGTGCTATTTTTCTGCTCACTGCTCGCCCTATATTTTCTGAGACTTAAGACGCCTATTTATGAAGCTTTGGTGTAGACGTCAAGTATAGGTAGGAGTGTCTTCAAGGTTATCTCTTTTGCACAAGAGTTCTTGCTAACTTGAACTTTATCACCTTATCACCTTATCACATTATCCCCAAAGATATTGAAACTCTTCACACCAACAACTCTACTTGAACTTAGACACTTCAAGGCATGAAATCTTCTTTCATTCGGACTCCTCATAATCGATCACCTACAATAGTCAAACAACTACACAAAATATCCACACAATATTTTTACTAAAACATAGCCAATAAAATAATTAAAATCAGATCCTAACAATCTCCCTCTTTGGTTTTGTTTTGGCAAAAAATCGCAAGCAATGGGTAGCATAAAAAAAACAATGTAAACATTCTCCCCCTTAGCAAGGTAACTCATAATTGAGCAAAGTTCAAAACATAAACCAAATAATTATAAATCATCCTACCAAATTCAATCATCATCCTACCACTGTCAACCATTGAATCAACCATTGTCATGGAAACAAAGCTTTAAAAACCATAAACATAAACCATTTTTCTTGTGTTTCCCCCTTTGACAAAAGAAACCAAAGCAGTAGAATAGAGTATTAGAGCAATATAAGCATAACATAAAACATCAAATAGAAATATGGATCCAGAGCAAAGTAGCAGAATGTAAACATAGCAAACTATCAGAGCAAAAACAAAACCAGTAAAGTAGCATAGCAATAATCATCAAGCAAATGAACATTCAAACAGCGGATTTGGAGACGAAAACAAGTAGGGTCTGTTGTCATTCTATCAACTTCTCAAGATCAGCCATGATTTTCTACTGATTAGCTTTAACAGTGGCTTGATCGTTGCACATCTCATAGACTTCACTCTGATGTTTCTACAACTATTGCAGCAACACATCAGAAGCTGTTACAGAAGTTAATCCAACATGCCCTTCAGCTCGAGGCTCCCCCTGAATATCTACTTTATGCTAACCCTGCAAAAACTTACCCTAGCAATTTCTCAAGAAGCTGAAGTGGTGAGTAGAAAATAGATGAGAGAGAAATTTGTATGAGACAAAAAGAACCTTAGTTGAACAAACTTTATAAAAGAAATAGTTTTTCAATGATTAGAGTCCTAAATTAACATGCAACAATGTTACAAGTTTATTGGAACTTATACTCTCTTGAATAGTCACAACTTTTTAGCTTACCAATGCCAACACATATATGTCATGTCAACCAACAGATTTGACGCCAAAGAAAAAACTTATTTTCCCATTTTTTTCTCTTACGGCACAAGTTTAGTTGAAAAAATATTGTTTTAATCCATGTTGTAACATTACTTCACCAATCAGCCACTTAAGCACTCAAACTTATGAATTATTTCATGAACATAAAACAATGAATGTCATACAAAATCCACATTGATTGTGATGTCATCATCAAGAAATTAGATTTATTCAATACTTAAATCACACAATAATTTATAACTTGAATCATGTGTGTGTGTGTGTGAAAGCTATATAAAGATCTTTCTTGAAATTCATCAAAATCAGGCTTTGCAAGATTTAGAATTTAAAACAACCTGTTCAAACAACCTGATCGTCTAATCACATTACGAAAATTTTCCACGTGAATATTGGACTTGTTAGCTTTCACTCTAGAACCTTCAATCTAGTTTAGGTAGCTTTTTCCAGTTTCACCTTTTTTTTCCTTTTTTTCACGTTTGTTTGTTTTTTTTTTCCTTTCTTTTTTTTCTTTTATTTTCATGAGTGACTAGAGTACAAGATTGGATAAAGAGACTTTTATTTATATCCAAAGTCACTAGGAAGTTCAATCCTGCACTTGCAAACCATTAAAATCAGTTTCTCAATCAGATCAAAAATATAGTGTGCACAAGAAGTATGGTTCAAATAATAAATCTCCAGTTGGTTTAATTATTAAACTTTCACATCTCTTGAGACTTATCACTTTCATGTGTCAATGCATGTGCCACCATTAATTGGTACAAATACCAATAGCTTTTCTCAAAACTTCAAATTTCACAGAGTCAAGTGCCTTAGTGAAAATGTCTGCTAGTTGATGTTCTGTTGCAACATACTCTAGAACAATATTTTTTGTTTTAACTACACCATTTTTTTATTTTTTATTTTTTTGGTGTTGAAAACTCATGTGTCATTCATTGTTCAGTGTAAAATTTAGAAAATGCAAAGTTCTCAAATTCCCTACCATTATCATTTTTTATTCTAACAACCTTTCCTATGTTGTAACTTTTCTCTGTTTTTAACCTTAAGTACAAATCTTTGAATGCATCAAATGTGTCAGATTATCTTATCCATATCTGTTTTAAGTTTTGTTACGACAAATCAACCCTTTCTTTTGGTGATTTCTTAGGCTTATCATAAAAGAAGGGATTGACAAAGATACGTCTTTTCAGATCATCAATATACCTATAGCATCGTGGTCTGTTGTGTCCAGGAATGCTGCAGTAGTGACAGATTGGAACAAATCTCCTTTGTTATCCTTCTAAATTTTTTGTCTTTGTCGCAGGGGATGTTGCAACATGCAGTTCCAGCTTCGACTCCTTAGATTCTTTGACAAAAATAGTTTTTTCCGTTAAAAGACCTTCTTGGAACCCAAGTCCAGTGTGATCTCCATTTGGCTTTTGAATTGACAACATATGATCAAGTTTCAAAGTTCCTGAATTCAGTATCTTCACATTCCACTAAGTTTGTTTCGGCTCACGTTGCAACTCTTCAATCTTCAGATGACTTTTGGCTGCATGGATCTGATGGTTTTTCCCAGATTTTGTCAAGTTAGCCTTTTGTTCCTCCAGTTCATTGATCTTTTCTTCTAACTCTTTATTCTTCTTGCATACATTCAGCCATTTTTCATACATCTCCTTGTATGCTTTCATGATTCCTTCTTCATCCAAATCATCGTCACTCTCTGTTTTAGAATTTGTGTTGTTGTATTCCGATAACACATGTTCTGTTGTGGACGTTGTTGCAACAGATGGTGCGACATTAGCAGAAACAGTCTTTCCGCCATTCTATCATGTTGCAACAGCGAATGCAACATTGTTGCTAGTGTATCCTTCATCACCTTCAGAAACATCATCTGAATCTTCATCACTCCAAGTGGTGTTCATGGCTCTGTTCTTTTTCTTCAAGTATTTGTACATTCATCTTGTATATGACCAAAACCTTCGCACTCCCTGCACTAAATGCCTTTATTTTTCTTTTTCTCCTTGAACAATTTTCCATTTTGCCTTCTGAATATCTCAAGATTTGTTGTAACAGTCTGCTTCCTTTCAAAAGTTGCTGGCCTATATCCACTTCTCTGCTTCTTCCATTTTTTCAGCACTTTGTTGAAATTCTTCGTGAGCAATGCTAAAGATTCAATAATTTCTGCATCTTCATCATGGTAAGAGTTTTGATCATTTTGACTTTGAACTTTAGCTTGGAATGCAATATTTTTCTCCTTTCTTTTCTGTTTATATTTCATCTCACATGTCTAAAGTGAACCCATTAATTCATCCAGCTTCATGTCATCAACAACTTTTGCTTCTTCGATGGCAGCAACCTTGATGGCAAATCTTTCGGGAAGTGATCGTAAAACCTTCCTCACAAGCTTTGAATCTGAGTATTTTTCACCTAGTGCAAATGCCTCATTTGTAATGCCACACAACTTGCCATTGAATCAGCTATGGTTTCATCCTCTTACATCTTCAATTCCTCAAATCTTGTTGCAAGGATTTGAAGTTTGGACACTTTAACCGTTGTTGTTCCTTCATACGCAGTCTGTAAAATAGTCCAAGCATCTTTAGTAGTTTCGCAAGTTGAAATCAGTTTAAATTGATTTAGATCTACAGCATTGAAAATCGTATTTAAAGCCTTAGAATTATTGTTAGCCAAATGATTTTCATTTGCGGTCCACTGATCATTAGTTTTCGACACATTAATTCCTTCATCATTCTTCATTGTAGGATACACCCATCCTACGACAACCGCCCTTCAAGCTTCTTTATCAATGGATTTGATAAATGTTCTCATTCAAACCTTCCAATATGAGTAGTTTGAACCATCCAATAGTGGTGGTTTGGTAATTGAACTTTTATCCCAAAATGTGTCAATATCTGCAAAACAGCCAGAAAAAAAAAACTTTCCCAAAGATCTAACTGAGTTAGTTCAGTAACCTGTTCTTGATGCCAATTGTTAGTTTTTGGTTCTTAATCAATTTGATAATTAAACAAATCAATTAAGTAAATTTGCAAGAAAGTAAATTTGTTGCAATAAAAGTAATGACACATAAATGTTAACGTGGTTCAACCAACTTGGTCTACGGCCATGCGGCCACTCCCTGGCCAACAAACCAATCCACTAAGTTTCAAGAGATTACAGGCACCAATGGAAACTTACGCAATTGAAGACTCCCTCTTAACCATTGTCGCCTAGGTGTAAGACTCCCTTAGTAGATTCTCTAGTTTGGCGAGCTTCCCTCGACTTACAAAGTTCTCTCCCGAGAATACACCTTTTTCTCCCGATATACTAAAAACATAATAAAAAGAGTCTTGAAACTCTAGATGGATTGGTCAATACATATGACAAAAAAACAGACTGTGTTGCAACACTAAATAGAACATTCAGTATACTCTATTACACAGTATGTTGCAATACGACTTGACACAGACAACCTATACCTAACTCACGATTCTGGTGCTACTTTTTTGCTCACTGCTCGCCCTATATTTTCTGAGACTTAAGACGCCTATTTATGGAGCTTTGGAGTAGACGTCAAGTATAGGTAGGAGTGCCTTCAAGGTTATCTCTTTTGCACAAGAGTTCTTGATAACTTGAACTTTATCACCTTATCACATTATCCCCAAAGATATTGAAACTCTTCACACCAACAACTCTACTTGAAGTTAGACACTTCAAGGCATGAAATCTTCTTTCATTCAGACTCCTCATAATCGATTACCTACAATAGTCAAACAACTACACAAAATATCCACACAATATTTTTGCTAAAACATAGCCAATAAAATAATTAAAATCAGATCCTAAAATGTTTCGCTTGAGGTGATGTGACAAAAGATTCAATAAGCTTAGATAGTTATACACAAGTTTTGTACTACAAATACTGTTATAACGATGCTTTTAGTTAATATAGAAAAATAATTCTTCTCTCATTGTATCAGTTGTTTATAGACTTCCGTCAATATATTTCATGTCCCACCTACTTTCTTTCTCTTTGTCGATCTGTGCATCCTTTTTTCTAGCCGTTATCATGGCCACACTACATTCTTCAGCTTTTTCTTTTCCCACTTACAACGTGAAAGTTTATGTCACCATCACTCTTGATCACTCAAATTATCTCACATGGAAAACACAGATCACCACATTCTTTCGCTTTAATGGTCTTTTAGGCTATGTTGATGGTAGCATTCCGTCACCAAAAAAAATCCACCTCCACTACTGATTTATCTTCTACCTCATTTGCTTCATCTCTCTCTCTTGACGACTGGCAAAAATATGACAGCTTCGTCACGGCATGCATCACAGCCACCTTGTCTGAATCCCTCGTTCACCAAGCCTTTGGCTATGAATCTGCTCACTCTTTGTGGACTACTCTCGAAGAGTCCTTTCTGCAACAATCCATGGCGCGAAAATCTCTACTTCGTGACCAGCTTCGTGCTGTCAATATAGGTTCCTTGTCTATTGTAGACTATCTCCATCATATTTGTTACATGTCTTCATCTTTGGCTACTATAGGGGAACTACTCTCTGATTCTGATTTAGTGCTCACTAGTCTTGAAGGTCTTCCTCGTCATTACAGGCCGTTTGTCACCTCTGTCGAGAATCTTGTCACCCCTTGACATTTTCTCAGCTTTGTGCCAAGTTATTAACCTATGAACAACGACTTGTTCTTGATGGGGATGATTTGGATTCGAAGGATTCTTCCATTGTTCATGCTCTGATACCATGAGAGAATAATTATTTTTCTATATTAGCAAAAAGCATCGTTATAACAGTATTTGTAGTACAACACTTGTGTATCATACACAAATAAAGGTAATGATTACAAGAATTGAAAATTCAAAAATTAAACAAATGTAAACTATCTAAGCTTACGAATCTTTTATCAGTAGAAAAGAAGGACTTTGGTTCTTTCTTTGGTTTCATGCAGGGCTAAAAGCAATGAAGTGAAAGTGTAATCTAGCTTTTTTAAGACCTTGTTTGAGTTTGGGAAAATGGGAGGAAAGAGATGGTTGGCGAGGGATTTTTTTAATTTTTTTTAAAGTATAATGAAAGTTAAAATCGTAATTTAAATTCAAAATTTTTTATTGTAACATATCATTATTTAACCATTCCATTCAACTATATATTAGTTGAAATCTTTTAATTCTTTCTCTTAATCAATTGATCCTTAACATGATATCAATATCTTTAATTGGTCTTTTAGGCATTCTCTTAGGTAGCAATATTCAAGTGTCATTTCACAAGTGATTTACTAATTGCATCTTTTGGATAATAAGTACAACACAATTTTTTTTTCTTTGTTTGTCATTGAAATACTTTATTTAAAGGAAACAAATTACACAGATACATCAGCCGTCTCCTGTGGGTTCAACATCCCTAGCTAAAAGTAAGGTGAGTTGGGAAGGAGCATTAAGAAAACAATTGGTAAAGATTGTTCTGGATGCATATGATCTAGCGACCTAATTTGCAGCCTGATTGGTTGTTCTCCTAATAGAAACTCGAAACAATAGTCTTGACGATATTAGAAATCTAAGTGGCTTTTTTTTGGGTCAAATTATGAGGTTATCAATTTCTTGTCGACCTTCTACTTTTTCCTCTTACTTTCATTCTCTTTTTAGGCTAGAAAAAGACGCAGGTACTTTCTTTCGTTTTTAGGCTTGAAGGCGATGAAGAGATAGTGGAATCTAGATCTTTTACATCTTGTTTGGGTTTAGAATGGTTAGCGAGGGACCTTCTAATTGTTCGTGTTGGACAATCTAATGTCTCACATAGAAAATTAGAACATTTAAGATTAGTATATAACATTTTGCACTATTTCATTTATTACCAATTGATTTTAACATAAAATTCCCCTACTAATATAGTATTAGAGCTAGATGTTGATCTTATGTTAGATGCTCGAATATTCCTCCTAATTTCAATTAATTTTAGGATGAGACATCAGCTATAATTGACTTCAGTATATAACTTTTCCAAATTCATTGCTTATTCATCCCTTCTTATTGAAGATGGGTTGTTAGAGAATCTAATTGTAGAGAATCAATCTGTGATCCCACACAGATAAATCAGGATACTCAAGACTAGTATATAAGATTATGGACTAATTCATGTTGCACTAATTGATTTTAGGATGAAACCTCAGGTTGACTAACAATTCATTTTGGACAACTTCATAAAAAAAATGATAAGAAGATGATCATTTACATATGCCAAAATGTAATTAGAGATGGAATGGTCAAATTGTAACCAATTATAATAAGAGACTCTAAGTTCAAACTACGGTTTTGATCTCAATTGTAAATAAATAAATAAATATGTATTTCCCAAATTTTGGGGTCAAATGAAGGGAAAAAATTTCCCAAAATTTTTTTATGTCCATTTTGTCCAAATTTTTTATGTCCATTTAACTTAACACCAAATCTACCCTTATCCAAGAAAGAAGAACAAACGAGGGGAGATGATGACATGGAAAAGGGAATTTCAAGGCCAAGCAACTGGGTCTGTGTTTTTGTGTGTGCTCTTTGTTTTTTTGGTGAATTGGTCTGTATGTGTTCAATTGTGTCTGTGTGTGCAAATGTGTATGTGTGTGCTTGCCATCAATTTTGCGTATGCGTCAAATGTGTATCTGTGTGTGTTGCCCAAAAAATGAAATGTTAAGAACAAAAATGCAAACCAAAAGCCAACTAAACCCCTTCTCCTCCCCCCCCCCCCCCCCCCCCCCCCCCCAACCTCCCAAAAATATATATATTTAATGGAATTTAAAAAAAAAATTATATTTGGTCCCCCCCAATAAATATCTAAAAGGTGATAAAAGCTTTCAAAAATATGGGGTTGGTTTGATGGTTAGTCACAAATAGCACTATGTTATTGGTTGGTGGGGGGGGGAGGGGGGGGGGGTGGTTTCAAGTCACTATAATTGCATTTATTTTTATAGTTTTAGTTATGGATAAAAAAGAATTAATATATAAAGAACATGATTTCTAATTAGGTTCGAACTCATAACATAAACTATTTAAGTTGTACCATAAATAAGAACTAACAGTTAAATATGCAATTTAAAATTATTATAATATTTTGGTGCATTTAAAGTGTAAACTAGTTGATATTAGAAAAAATGTTCAAAATGATTATTTTACTTACCAAATCTTTTAAAGTACCATAACATGAAACCGTAACCAAATTTTCTTTAATAAAACTATATAAAAAAAATTAAAACTGTAAAAATTGAATCTTTTTTCTACTAGATCAAAAAATATTGTACAAAAAGCACTGTACCAAAAAATAATTCAGCCCCCTAACGTTATATTTCTAACTCCATGTGCGAGCCTGAGCTTGACTTTCTGACAATCAGTGATGACAAAGAAGAAAAGGCAAGGGAAAAAGAAAAGATAAAATAAAAAAGTAAAAAGAAAAGAAAAAGAAAATTAAAAAGGAAATATGTGTCAATTTTTATATAATATTTATATATCCCTCCTTTTTTATTTACTTTTCAATCTAAATGAGAAAATACAAAAAAAAAAAAAAATCATTCGTGATTCTTTCCTTTATAATTTTATCCGATTCATATAAGAATATTACCCTTCTTTTTTTTTCTTTTCTATTTTAATCCTTTTCTTTCCTTTATTATTTTTTTCCTTATGAATCCAAATGAACACTTAACGTACTGACATTGTAAATGTAGATTCCGGAGTGAAAAGTAGAAACGTCTCTTATGTTACCTAAAATATGTGATCACTTTGAGAAAGAACAAAAAACAAATTAAACTTCAAAGTCATTGGAATGATTATTTGATCTATCACTAATCAGCTAGACCAAGGTACTGCAATATTCACTTCTTTTATAAAATAGTTGTTCTGAGTAATCAAAATTGGCAACAATTATTTGATATATCCCTATATAATCAACTAGACCAAAAGGTACAACTTGTGATAATTAAAGTATTGCATTGCTACACAATTGACGCTGTTAGAGCAAATCTAACAGCCTCTTCATTTTTTTTTTCTAAAATAGCTAATGAAATTGATTCTCTCTATTTCTACAAACTCTCTATTTCAGTTTTACTCTAACAACACTCTCTATTTAATTTCACTCCAATAACTCTCTATATTTTATCTAAACTCATTATTTAATAATTTTTTTATCTTTTATATTTAATTACTAACGACTATATTCTAACAAAAAATTGTAAGATTTATATAATTAATTAAGAAGTTGAATTTTATTATTATTATTTTTCCAATACTTATTAAGGAGAAAGAGCTTGACAAAAAAAATCTTTTAATTCTCATGTACGCCATAATATTTATTTGAAAGAGCTTGACAAAACCTTTTAATTCTCATGTGCGCCAAAATGTTTGTTTGAAAGAGTTTGACAAAAGAAATATAAAAAAAAAAAAAGAAGAAGCAGCGAGCTATCTTTCACTAATTGCTTGTAGCGAGCAAAAGCATCAAAATGGCAAGATCAATAATTTGGCAAACTTGATAGCTAATCTGTTGGAGCTTAATTTTTGGTTTTAGCTCTCTATTTTGACTATAAAAAAATCAAAATAGAAAGCATTGTTCGAGATGCTTTTTAGTCGTAGTCTATAAATGGCTAACCAGAAAGCTCACATGTCGAATCTTTAGTCTAGATGACCATTCTTGGAGATTAATGTTAGTCCTTCATTTGTTTATTTTCTATTTTCTCCTTATAATAGATAGAAAAGAAAAAAAAAAAAAGACTCTTTATTTGTAAAGACTCACTATTTCAGTTTTAATCCAACAATACGTTTTATTTTTAATCATTCTCTATTTCAATTTCACTCCAACACCACTCCCCATATACACAAAAAGTAGAAGCTCCCAATTTTAGAGAATACTTGACAGAGAGGTTGTTAAAGAAGATTTTGAGATCCGGCTCCGTATAATGACTCCTTAGCCATTTTAGAAGCCTATTAGAGATGACCTAATACTTGGAAAACTTACAAATTTGGCCCTATCTGCAAGCTTAGATAGAATAAAATTTGGGATAATTATCCCAGAGATAAAAATCAACCAAATTTTGCAACTCATTTCATATAAACTAGAAAAGTGGGGTTATATGATCAATTCTAACAGAAGTAAAATCTTACTAGCTAGGTTTGGTTATCAAGATGAAATGATCAAAGATCTGTGTTCTTTATGAGATTGTGAGTGTGAGAGGGATGCCTACTAACTTTATCAAAGTTCCTAAATATGAGCATCTGGAACATTGAAAAGATAGCTCATGAATAAGACATGCTTGAAGTATAAAGTGCTAAGAGAAAAAAAAGAGAGATAGAAGAGAAAGAAAGAGAAAGTAGATTTCATTATCGGGTTCATCTTCCATGAGACTGCTGATGTGGAAGCCTCATAAATATAGATCGTTGATATAGTGGGATAGACATCTAACGGCTGATGTTCATCCTTTTTTTTTTTAAATGTCATTTTCTTTGCAATTACAAATGTACCCTTTACAGAATTAAAGTAAGTCTGCAAAGTCTTTTTACCCTTCCCCTGCACAATTACTAAAGTACCCTCATCTTCTTCCCCTTTCGTCTCACACACACCAACACACCAAGATATACACACACAAAATACCAACACACGGTATACACACAGACACACACCAACACACACAGACACACACCAACACACGAAGTACAGACACATACATACAGTACACACACCAACATACATAGACATACACCAATAGCATAGGCATACACCATCACACACACACACACACACACCAACACATACCCATGCACACAATACAAGACGCACACACACAATTCATATAGTGACCCATACACTAAATGCACATAGCAACACATACAAGGAATAGAGTAGGGTTACGGGTAAGGTGTGGGGCTTGGGTGGGGTGTAGGGATGGTGGCGTGGGAAAGTAGGGAAGAGATGGGATAGGGGTAGGTTGGAAAAAAGGGGGTGGGGGTCACGGGTAAGGGGTGGGTGTGGTTTAGTCTGGCTGAAGAAAAGAAAAAAAAAGAATTTTTAAAAGAAGTAAAAAGACATTTGGCAAATTTTTATATTTCACTTTGTGCCCATTTAGGTCATTTTATATATATACTATTTTTTATTCATGTCTAATTTAATCAATTTTGCACATCTTTGGTTGGATCATATTAAGACTAAGTTGGTATTTTAACTCAATATTATAACTTCATTTATGACAATTAGTTAGCACGTGACTGTGCCACAGCCTCATAGAAGAAAAATCCTTCATTATCAACAATATGTAACTTGCACATGTAACAATGAGACAGACCAACAATGATTTCTTTCACATTCTTTTTCAGATAAAATGTATAAAAAGACTACACGGTTGAAGTCACCTGAATTAACACAAATAATACAAAAAACAAGACAAAACCTAGAAGTATTGTAAGCTATAGAATTATAGATTCCATAGGCCATATGATTCACCGAAAAACTCTTTTATACGTAGTCCGACTATAAATATTAGTGTGGACCCACATTATGTGGGGTTTAGTCAGAGTCTGACTAGATCCTTTGATGTATGAAATTTTTTTCCGATCCACTAACTATGCTGATCATTCACCTTCAGGGTTGACCTTTTGCTTTTTCTTTATGTTCTTCACAGTAGAAGCACATGCCTCACCAATTTTCTCAGCCATCATCGTCGAGACATGCTTCTTCTTCTTTGGAAACACGCTTCCTCTAATGGGGTTGTCTCCTTGCGGTCTTTCACCACTGTTATCTCCACCATATGCCCCACTGCCCATGTTAGCCCTGGAATCTGCCATTTTCTTTATCCTTGTGATGTCTCACTTCAATAACTCTTAATGATCTGTGTCTTTGTCGTTTTCTATCTATTGTATGTCTGATGCTTTGATTTGTGTACTAAATGAAGGTATTTATAAGAAGAGGTCGTGTTGATTTTCAAGATTTTCTCTTCCTCTACACGTGTTTGTGATGTTGAAATTCTACAGAAAAATCTCAACTTTGAGATGTTGGTGTGTGGAGGAGATGAAAAGGTCGTGTTAGTAGTCTCCATTTTTATGTTCGTTGCGTATTTCTTGTGTGGGTTTGTGGGTTTATGTTGTGATTGTGGAAGAGCAGAAGAAAGAGAAGAGTAAATTTTAGAGAAGAAATTCGAAGGAAACTGTATATGTATGCCTATGTGTGTTCTTATTCTTTTGTTGTGTTCATGTGTGTGTGCATCAGCTGCCTGCTTTCTTGCGAATATTATCTTCGTTGTATTTCACTTCTCCACTTCTTTAACCTTTTCTATATAATAGAATGTCTTTTAATAAAATGAAGGCGAAGTCATGGTTGAAAATCAAATTAATTATTTGTATATGACCAATTACTATTTGACCATTCTATTGAACACTTGAGGAGGTCAATTTTAAGTGTTGGAAGCCACCGGTCAGTCTGATAAGAGTTCCCTGTAGAAGTAAGGCAAAGAGGGGACTTCTAAAATTAAATAAATAGAACAAAATCATCTAACAATTTAAATTTTTAAATAAGATAGTAATTTAATACATTTCGGCCCACCTAACTTTTGGGTTGTATATAATAAAATTTTTACCATATTTATGAAAGATTTGACATTTAATAAATGAATTTTTATCCTAAAAAAAATAAAGAATTGACATAAAACATTATTTATAAATTTCAGAATAACAATACTCTGAACTAGAACATGGAAAATGAAAAACGCGTCAAGCATGAAAATCTTCATCTCAGAATATCCACTAAGTTCATCTTGAAATTTCCGACTTTTGTCCTACAGCAGATAGGGAGCTGAAGAGGCTTTTTTTTCCCCTTTTTCTTTTTCTTTTTGATTGAAATTTGGAGATTAGCAAATATATATCGTAATGTATTTCATTATATTTGTTTTCTTTTTTGAGATTTATCTCATTGAAGGAATTGGGATGGTAACAATGTGGTTCTAAATTGTAACCCCGTTTAATAACCATCACATATCAGCTTGAAACCATCATTTTGCTTCATTATCTATTCACTTTTTCCGCCCTTTTTCAGATCTCGCACATAACGTGAGAGTATCATGCACCGAAATATCTTTAATCAACATCCATGTTACCTCCTTAAATACTAAGCTGCACCAAATTTTGCAAAGTATAACTCCACGGCTAGCATATTTTGATCAGTTTTCATATGTAATTGTCTTTCTCAATACCCAAAAACAGTCCATAACATCTTTTTTTTTTCTTTTTTTATGCGTCGTTACATAACAATACGTTACACATTTTAATGTCACATTTGTAAATTGAATCTTAGTAATTGATGTTAATTTTCTTGCTTCTTATTCTCTCTTTTCATGGTCTATGTATGTGTGTCTTTGTGTGTGTGCTTGTGGCATTTTTGAGGTCCTTTCCGTTTCTTACAATACGCGGACCACTCGGTCCCATAATTGCCATGAAACTTTGGTTGAAAAAAGTTTTCCAGCAGTTCGCATAATCAGAAATTAAAATTGATTTAATCAAATCAATCCAAGGTTTCCTCCAAAAAAAAAAAAAAATGTTATTTGAAGACCAGTGCACACAGAAAAAAAATGAAAAAAGAAAAGACTTCACCTTACAACCAAATTGCAAGTGGGCAATAATAATATTCATGCTGTGGGTTTAGGTAAGAATTAGCTTTCTTTCATAATATTATAATATTATAAGAAAGAATTCAAATCCGATTTGTAAGTGGGCAATCTGCTTCTGAGTCCAACTTCCAGTTCTCAAAGTAAAACCTTTACCCAACAATATCGTAGATTGAACAATGAACAACCCGTTAAAATATTCACGGTCAAGAAGTACTATGGAAAAACTTTTTCGAGTTAATTTTTTTTTTTTTTTTGTAATTTTCTGAAATGAAGTCCTATAATATTTCAATTAATTTTTTTCTATTTGTTTTCATTTTTACTTTTAATATAATGAGGCTAAAATCATAATTCGAATTCAAAACTTCTTATTATAACACGTCACTACCTAAATATGTCACCCAACTCTTGAGTTTTATTTGTTAAGAATATAGTTTATACTGAACTGTATCCACACCATATGGACTTAATACTCGCAACAACAACAAATAATAACACCACATAGACATACAATTAATCACTCACAATCACACGTACACACATACACACAAAATTTAAGATTTTAACTTGAGAATTAGAAAAAAAACACACACGCACAATGAAGTGATTTCCTATGATTTTCTTCTTTAAAACTTGATCTCTCTTTGACCTATTCCCCCCGCTTCACCACACCAAACCACACATGACCACATTAAGCAAAGGCATATACATAAAATTGGAAAGATCTATATTGGATGAAAAAATCGAGTAGTGACTTATTATAATTAAAAGTTTCAAGAGCAAATCATAGATTCCACCTCTATTATACTCAAGCAAATGGCTAAAAAACTAACGCGCGAGACAGTCATCTCTCCCTCACACCCACACCACAAACAAGACAAACTTGAGTTTTCTTGAGCTGCTTCCATTGAATTTCAACAAAGCAAGCACGCGCATAGGGGAGAGAGACAACTCTCTCTCTCCCTATAAATACTTCATTATAGGCCTTAGAGAAGTCATCACACACATAGTACACATAGTATACATAAGTACATAGACCTCAAAGAGATTGAGAGGGATGGATGAGAGTAAGAATATGGCGGATAAGGGGGTTGATGTCAAAGAGAAGAGAGGAAACGTGTTTCCAGATAAGAAGAAGCACGTCTCGACGATGATGGCTGAGAAAATATGGGCATGCTTGTGCTTCTGCAGAGAAGAACATAAAGAAGAACCGAAAGATCACTCTGCGAAATGATTGATGAGCTTGCTTGGTCAAGTTGTCTATGGAGACTGGACTCTGGAGTATTATTTTGTAATAGGTTACAGTATTAATTAAGAAAATTAAAGGTCTTGGGTCCGGCTGTGAATATGGATGTGCATGTGGGTTGACACGTGTAAGGTATATATTATAATTTGTTAAAGTCGATTCATCCGGCAGCCGGACGAATAATATAACTCATTAGTTAATAGTAGGTTGCTCTTATATTATGTGTATGCAGGCCACTTTACTGGGGGATAAATATGTTAATTATGATTTGGTGATGAGATTCACAAATCAAATGATTGCACACAGAAGGAATGTTATAATTTTTATATCAGCGTTACAACCAACCATTATATTAAAAAAAGTATGTTTACGCGTTTATAAAGTTTATATGCTCCTTTAATATACAGTTTCGATCATCCAAACATTTTTTTAAGTTTTTCCCTCTTATTCTCTATATATTACAATGTTGGAGGGCATCACTCTCCCTCTTTCTCTCCTCTTTCTCTCTCTTCTCTCTCACACACACACAGATTTATATGGGGAGCAAATGTTAGGCCAGTTTTGTGCAAATGATTTGACTTCTATCACTATCAGTATTATAAATCATGTAACCATTATTGATTCAAGCTCATATAGAGATAGCTAGGTCTTTGACCACTTTATCTAAATATGAAAACCTAGTTGATTTCACATTGATCAGTTTAATCAATGTTAGTTGCAAAATTTGGACCATCTTTTAACTTTTTTTTTTTTTTTTAAACAATAGAGGTTGAAATTATAATTTAAATATAATATTTTAATTAAAAAAGATTATTATTCGACCATATATTAAACACTAATTCCTAAGACAATTTTAACTCTAGCATAACACTGTATTGGCTATCTGATACCAACATTAAATTTTTCTTCTTCCTTGTGTCTTTTCAGTCTGCCATTTTCATTACGTCCCGTTAGAGTTGGAATCCGTTCTAAATAATGATGGCCTTCTCTAAAGATTTTGCTAATATTAGAATACACAATTCTCTTCATGAAAACAATTATAGATTTTAATACTATTTGTATAAGATCTTTGACTATTACTCTTGGTATCAATAAGTATGAAGATAACATTTTATAATTTTTAAGATGGTATCTCATGTGGGATAAACATGACCCAATGTGAATTACCGACTTTGCCCCTACATGAAAGGATGGCATCACATTAGTTCCTGTATGGCCGGGTATGCCTGACCCAAGGTGGTCAAGCATCTGAGGTCAAGATTGCCCAACCACATTCCGGACCTCGGGACAATCTCAACAAATTTGGAAGAATATTCTAAGGAAGTTATAAATACCCCATTCCCTTACAAAGCAAAGGTAACTCATACTCACTGAACACTCATTTTCTTTGCTTTCTCATCAAGTCATTTAAAAACTAACTTGAGCGTCAGAATGTTCATGCAAGAAGACGCCGCAGTTTGTTCTCTGGTTGCAAGTCAAGCTCGGAGTTCCATCGAAAGTTCCCACTTCCAGTGTTCCAATTTTCTATCTTAATAGTATCAAAGTGGGTCTCGATCTAGTATTGTCCATATACCCACGAGTGACCTTTTACCTTTTTCACAGTAAGCTGTTTTTTCAAATTAATTCACACGTGAAGAAAGTATTAAGATATACAATTATTACACATAAAAAAATTATAAATTTCAAGATTATCATATAAGATCAAGAAATACTATTTTTAATACCAATTACTTTTAAAGTGAAACCTCATTTTCCTCAACAGCTATGAAATTAGCCCCAGTTTATATCTAGAAAACACAAAGGACAGTTCCTCCACTCTGGTTTATGCTAGTTTTTGTTCTCTGAAAAGTGGCAAGAGATAGATTATGAAATGTATAGCCTCTATGTTAAATGCAAAAGAATTGTATTAATTGCATATAGTTACTGAAATATTTAAGTTTGTTCTTTGACTTAATTGTCCCAAGTTTTTTACTACTCATTTTAGTCGTTGTAGTTCTACAAAATACCCATGTTGTCCCTTGGTGATGGTTGGCTATCATTCTAGAGCCATTTTGGAAATCTAGTCTTTGGGCAAGAAGATCTCATCTACTATGTCAATTAGCCTTCGAAGTTGAAGCTAGAGCATTATAGGGAAAAGTGATGCAGAGGCAGCTAAGTTTTGTTGGCATCACAGTGAAAAGTGATGGAAAGACAGTTTCTAAAGTAATCAGTTTTTCAGATCTCGTTAATAATAAGAGAGCAAAATCTATTGTGAAGAATATCAAAAGGCCATGTTAAACTCTCGAATGTGAGGCTCCAATATATAAGAAAAGATATCAATCAAACGTGAGAAAATTGCAAAAAATAAAGCTAAAAACATCTTATCTATTGATTAGATTTCAAATGTCTCTCTTTACTTGTACCACGTTTGTCCATAGACTTTGATCCATTTGGCATTGGAAGATTCCTTGTTACTATTCTTTCATTAAGGAATGTTTCTCTAGTCCCAAAAAGAAAAGGTCTACCACCAAACATTTGGTCTAATAGTAAATTTTTCGCTATAAGTGCAAGAGATTGTGATATCAATTTTCGTTGACCACATTTTTAGATATGTATTGCATGACTTAAACCTCGTTTGAATAGAAAATAAAAAAACAAAAAAAAAGTCTAAAACCTTTTTAATAGGGCTAATATTACGGATAACCCTAAAGTATAAGGTTTTCTCACTTTAATCTAAAAAGTTTTATGGCCTCTACAACTCTTCTCAACAGTTTGTGTAGCCATAAATCAATCCAAATCTGCCAAATCACTTATGTCATGATCATGTACATTCTAATCTTCATCTGGCTTATGTTCTTCGTGACATTTAGACCGAATGACTATGAAATTATGTTGATATTTCCAAATTCCTCATATGAGTAACTGATACACCATATGGAAATATCATCACAAGGAACATTTAATGTTCGCAACTCCATTATCATAAAAAACACTTAATGTGTGCAACTATATCCCTCTCATATAACTAAAGGACCTTAACACTGTTGTATGTCTGTTCAAACCCAGAAATGGTCCTCTCTTAGCAGAAAAAGTAATGCATATATACATAAAACCTGCAGAGAAGTATAAAATTTGTATTGCGTCAGGGCGCTTCAGCCTTATCCTGAACTAAGAAACGATTCTGACTAGTACTCAAGCCTGTCGAGTGCAGTTGTTTTCGCCTCTTTACAAGATGGGACGCTGTTTGTCTATCCTCTCGTGCCTCAACAGAATCTGGCTGCAAACAGAGAAGTCTAGATGGTTGGGTGAAACGATAATATAATTAAGAGAAAGTGATACAGCTAAGCAATAAATGACAAGAATATCATACTTGCATGCCCTCAAACGCGAAATAGTTCTCCATAAAGTTGCAAACGCAATTTGGCGTGATCATAGGTTAAATGAATTTGGTAAATAAAAAGTGAACGTTGTGGAGCCTAGAGCCCGGGAAGCTCTAAAGGTAAGTTCAAGTTGGAAACTAAGTTCCCAATCACGACCCATGTAACAAGCTACAAGGATGCTTTAATCCGAAATATGTTCATGCGATGTATCAAATGTGTTGAGGAGTTAGACCAAAGCATATACTTTAGGGGGATGGTTTCTATTAGTTTATTGGCGAAAAATGCAATAATGGACAGCATAGAAGAAACATCTTTCATAGCCTACCTTGATAGCTAATGCTCTGTCAAAGCTTTCCATAGCTTGATCAGGCTCTCCGAAGTTTAACTGCGCTCTACCAAGTGTGATCCACGCCTACAAAGAAAATAAAATAAGTCAACTCCTTGGAGAGTCACGGAACTATTTTCAGCACACTCCCCACAATATTTAATGCAAACTTGGACATTAGCTACACTACAATCAAATTGAGTTTTAACATCATGATTCAGAAGAATGAACATATTAATAGAAATACATACAGGAGCACAACAAAACAGTGGTAAAATGATGTATTTTGTTCTTGGTGGACGTACATGCCAAATGTACAAAGCTTTAAGCTGCAATGCCCACCTATTGAAGTTGCGATGGGGGAAACAGTTTTGTGTTTAAAAAGAAATGCACAAACATCCAAAGAGAACAGCTTTTTTTAAAAAAATCCGTGGGTATCCGGGCTTTGTCCGACTAATCCCACGAGGTCCAGAAATTAATAGTCGAGTAAACCTACAGTGGCCCTGAGAGGACTCGAACTGGCGACCTATGGGTATAGCTTTTAATTGTCACAAGACAAAATTAAACATGAAGAGTGAAATGCATAAAAGATACACGACAGAAAAAATTCATAAATGTGTGATCAATATAAATAAGCTTAACTACCATAACACAGGTGACAACTAGTGTTTACATACCTACTACAGTTGCTAATAATCTGTATCATGTAAGCATAATAAAGGGCTTGAAGGCCTTGACAATTGTACTCCAATAATATCCTACGGGCTTATTTTCAGTTCCACAATTCCCCTGCAACATATTACACTATTTGCAGAAAAACCCTTCATTTAGATGTAATATGCCATTATTAACATGAAATAACGGTGGTTGTCAGAAACTATTCTACTTCTACCATCCATAGTTGTGAAAGGCTAAGCATACAATGAGGCCCAAAGAGCTCCTGAGACTATGACACAATGTGCAAAGGTGTGTCTTACAGTGCCTCTGGGCCATGTTGCGTGCCACGTAGAAAGCATAAGGTGTGGTAATCTTTCAAAAGCTTAATAATCTTTCATACAATTTTATATGTACACACAAGTTAAAAACATTTAGTAACAACCACCAGAATAATTTCCAAAGGGTGAACTACATAGGACCCCCTGTACTTTTGTAAAGTTGCACAATACCCCCTATAGTTTTAAAAGTGCACGGTACCCCCCTGTGGTTTTTGAAACTAAGCACAATAGTCCCCTGTGATTTTAAAAGTGCACGGTACCCCCTGTGGTTTTTGAAACTAAGCACAACAGCCCCCTCTGTCAAAAAATTCGTCTATTTTAACAGAAAGTATGATGCACACGCGTCAAATGAGCTTTTTTTGCTTAAATTATTAATTGTTTGGACAAAAATACTCATTTTTCCCAAGCCTAAAGAGAAAAATAAGTGTCATACAAGGGTATTTTTGTCTGAATAATTAATAATTTAAGGAAAAAAAACCTTGAATAATAGCATTTGACGCACGTGGATCACATTTTTCGTTAAAATAAACGGATTTTTTGACAGATGGGGACTATTGTGCTTATTTCAGAAACCACATGGGGGTACCGTGCACTTTTAAAACCACAAGGGGCTATTGTGCTTAGTTTCAGAAACCATTGGGGGGTATTGTACACTTTTAAAACCACAGGAGGTATTGTGCAACTTTACAAAAGCACAAGGGGATCCTGTGCACTTCACCCATTTCCAAAAGGAGAAAGTTACATTGGGAAATAGACATCTTTACATTTAAGGCAAGATAGGCACTAGTTCCTGAAAATTCTAACTATTTTAAAACGTTGTTCAACTACAAATATTAATACGAGACTCTTTTTTACTATTCAATAATGAGAACAACCAATAGATCTACTTGATTTGAACCGAGAAGTTTGGTAGTTAAACTTGCCACGACTTAGCTTTTCTAATTCCAACAACTATTTGACCAAACAAAATGGAGAAAGCAAAGATAATGAGAGGAACAAATAACCAAAAAGAAAAGGGAAGAGGGAAATAAAAGCAAAAATAGGCATGACACAGACAAGCATCCATTTTTTCAAACATGCATAACAAAATGTGTAGTAAATGTTAAGGAGGTCAAGTTATAAGAAACTGCGTAACACTATAGCCAGAACTTGATACTACAGAATGTGATACATACACATACACAAATATGTCTGATGAAAGGAACAGTAAAAAGCAGACTGCATCATCTAGAAGGTCACTAAATGGTATAGATAGTAGCAGATCTTAAGGGTTAAAACACAACAAACCTCTGCCCATGTCGGTTCCAGTTCAGTAGCTCCTGAAATGAAAATGAAAAGTAGTGAGCATCAAGATCAGAAACTAACATATCATTGTCTAAAGAGTACCTGAAAGAACAGAAATTATAGTCTTTATGAACTTTACAACAAATAACTTATTCAAAAAGATATAAAAACAAATATTTTATCAGGACAGGTTTATAGCAAATCGAGATATTGATTGGCGAGATGTTTTCTCATGATCAAAACAACTAAAATCTAAAGCAAACTTGAACCGGAGCCAGGACACACGAGTTGCAGCCTTCAAAGCGCTCCATGCTTCCCCAAGTTCAAGTAAAACCTGAGCTTTTTGTTCATGTAAAACTGCTTGCTGTGGTAACAAAGTAAGAGCAGCCTCCCACTTCCCAAGTGCTTCCCGGAATTTACCATCCTTTAGAAAAAAGAAGAGTATGTATAAGTGTATATATATTATATAACACATTAGGGGTAATGCAATTTGTAGGATATGAATATATGCTAATGTAGGATACAGGAATATTTGTTGTCAAATCCCTCATATTTTCTACATGCAATGCCTTTTCCAATGTGGATGAAATTCTTCGAAATCGGAGTAATCCTCCTGGCTCGGAAAGTATCAGAATGGAGGAAATTAAGCAAATGTGCAGAGATTAAATGTATCTATATTATTCAATCATGTAAAAACGACAACAAAAGTTTTAGCTATTGGTTTCATTGATGTACTCACAAGAAAAGCACCTACGCTGTCTCAGACATCAGTGTATCTGTATTCAGTTCATTCAGATTCTATCTCAATGCATATCAGGCATATTTTCATTCGTCCACATCTTTCTTTTCTGGTCACTGCTCCATTTATTTTGAAACAGAATATAAGCCCCTCTCAAAAGAAACTCTCTTATTATGGTGAAATTGAAGAAGAAATGGGCGGGAAGCTTAGACTCTTTCCCGAAGAGAGCTCCAACTCCTCTAACATAAAGGAGCCCTCCCGAATAATCTAAATACTAACTTACATGAGGGAGTGAATGAAGAATCTTTAAAGATGTGTCCAGTTTGCTTGCCAGGGAGTGAGCAATCTTTAAAGATGCATCCACTTTCATGGTCCCAATATCAAGAAAATTTTATATGGAGGTAGTTTTCCATTTCAAGTAGGATTCAATTAAAATCCTGGTGTGCTTCTTGTCAACAAAAATGTTTTGATTTTAGTCTTTTATTCCTGCAGATATGAAACCCTGTAACTGCATGTGTGTATTTTAATCAAGTTAAAAACCCAACAGATCCTCTGATCTATGTGTGCTACCTGGACACATGGGCATAGTTGATTTAGCTAAGGAAAGTGAATGAACAATGGAAGGACATCAGCTTTTGACTTACAAATTTAACGGACAGGTGAAGAACTAAGATTGAGGAAAGCATCTTCTTCGTATTAATTAAAAACTTTGAGTCTTGAGAGAATCCCTTACTAAAATAACTACTTAGAAAGCAATAAAGAGGTACATAATTTGTGATGGCTGAAAAGTTCGCTTTGATGGTGACCTATCTGCAGTGCATATTATGCACGACGTAACCTAAAGCAGCTCAAAAAATGAAGAGATTTCATTTGCCCCAGTTAAAGTCATTCCTACATACCCACCACTACGATGGGCAAGCAAGGGGAAAATATCATACATATGTATTGTTGAAGAACCCATTTTCACCTTTTTCAAGCTACCCTATATCTCCTAAACTTGGCTTGATCAAGACTGTGCTTCCATCATCTAAAACATTTTATCCATGGGTTTCATCCGCTTAATAAAATACTTAAAGAACCTATAAACAAAATAACAACCCTTTTCCAAAAATTATAACAAAACAAAACAAAGCAAATAGAAATCCACTGAATAAGCCAATTCACACATCATTTCTTTATCATCTATCTATGATATAACTCCAACATATACATAGATCAAACACATATGAAAAACAACAAAAAGATTCAATCTTTCATTTTCTTCTCTTTGATTTCCTATTATGTAAAGCTTTCCAACATTCATTTGATAAATAAACAACTAATTAAATTCTCAAACCATGTAAGATGAATTTCCATCTATAACTCGCTTCCAAATAATTAGGCCAAGGACACCTATCGTCCCCAGCCCCTGTTATTTACAACGGCATGAGAGCCTTATGCATTGAGTATAACCCAATTCCAAACAACATTAATAAATAAAGGGATTCTTTAATCCCAAGAGCACGAGAGCTTTATGCACTGGGTAAGACACACTTCCAAATAGAATTAATCAATAAAGATTCCAACTTTAATCGTGAGAGCACGAGAGCCTTATGCACTAGGTACGACACACTTCCAAATAGAATATATAAATGAGCATTCCAACTTTAATTGAGAGAGCAAGATGAGCCTTATGCACCGGGTATAATACATTTCCAAATGGAATAAATAAATAAATATTTCAACTTTAATTGCAAGAGTAGGAGAGCCTTGTGCACTGAGTACGACCCACTTCAAAATTAAATTAATGAATAAAGATCACAACTTTAACACTATTATGTAATACTATTGACAAAAAAAAAAAAAAAAAACCCACAAGGTAATGGAAAAAGATAAAAGAAATAATACCCATGTGTGAAAAATAAGAGATAAGTACCTCAGCAAGCTTGTTGCCCTGTTCCTCAAAGGCCTTAGCAAGCTTTGTATTGTCATCAAAATCAGAAACTGAGGTGGGTTGTTGCTGCTGTACGTCGTCGTTTTGAGCAGGCTTAGTGTTAGTACTAGTGGTGTTAGTGTTGAGTTGGTCTTGATCATAATCATCATCTTTGTCAAAAGGGAGGTTTGGGTACTGAGAAATTGGACGCTTGTTGTTCTTGTTTGTGCTCTGTTTCTTCCATGTCATCTTCATCTTTCTTTTTTTCTTTTTTTTTTGCTTTTTTCTTTCAATTATTTTCAATTTTGCTTTGCGAGAATGATGGAAACTAGTGTGTGTGTTTTTCTTTTTCTAGTAGAACGAAGGTTGAGTTTCTTTTTTCTTTCTAGTGTGTGTTGTGTGTGTTTTTATGTTTCTCTTTTTCTAGAGAATTGTAATTTGACCTTTGACAATGTTTGAAGCTCTCAATTTGGTCCCTCAAACAAATTACTCTCTAGTATTACCCCTTTGAGTTTTTTTTTTTTTTTTTTTTTTTTTTGCTAATCAAGCAAAGTATTCTCATAAAGATCAAAAACTTACACAATCATATCGCTAAGATCCTAGTTTTTACCAATTATGGAAAATGCGGTAGCCCTTATGTGACGACTTGTAAAAACATAAAAATAAAAAAAGAGGGTTGGCCTTAATAGGCCCAAATATGTAATTAAAACTACATTAATGGGAATCAGGATTTATATACAATTGTGTGAGAGCCCAAGGGAAAAAGAGAGAGAGAAAACAAAAATTAATTGCAGGCAAAATCTCCCCAAATAAAAGAAGTTGGAAATGTGTAAAGAAATGAGCAAATTTTGCTGTTAGTTCTTAATATTTACTTTCAATTTAGTCCCCTTTGTTTCAAAACTAATGCAAATGGTCTCCAATATTTACAAACAGTAACGCGATAAGTTATTTCCGTTAAATGCATGTTAAAAGCAAGGACTAACAAGGACACTTCTTTAAGCAAAATTTAACACCCTTCTAGAATGGACCACATGCTAGGATAGGCCCTTTAACTTTGTGAAGTATGACATTTTGGTCACTTATGTTCTAAAAAATGTGTACTTTCTGTTGTGGTATAAAATTGAGTTTACTTGACCTCATATCTTGACCGAGCTCCTCAAATATCTTGCGATCAATTAACAAATTGCGGGTATGTCCAGCACGAGCATTCCAACGCTTAAATTAGTAATTTAATTGAAGGAATAACCAAATACTAAAAGTTGAGTGTTTTTTAATGAAGATACCTTATCAGTGTATGTGAGATGCATATTTATGCCTTTCCTGTAGACAACTTTTCGGATTTGGCCAGATCCTATTTGTACGACCTAGGTCTGTAAAAATTGGTCGAAGGTCGGGTGTAATTAACTCGGGTTGGAATGTCCCGACCATGTTAATTACTGTGCGCCCTACCGCTTATGTGACTTCATCTATAAATAGAGTCTTATTTCAAAACCAATTCTTCACTTTTTGCTTGTCATTCTTTCTAGCAATCTTTTTCCTTTCTTCTGCTTTTGGTTCTCGCCAAGCTTTAGATCTTCTCATCCCACCTTCATCTTTTAGGTACATATCTGATAAGGGGGTATACCGAGCCAAGAAGAGCATAAATGGGTTTTTCCGATCTGAACTGCATGACCCGTTCCCTATTTGACCCGTACAATTCCCATCCAGCCTGGCCGTCACATCAGACAAGACATAGAGTTAGACCCCCAGCTCGGACCAAAGAATAATATATTTGTCCACTAGGTAATAGCTTTGTCTAGTGGGTACACGGCTCGGGCAGCTGGTTGCATGCCGGGCAGCATTAAGTATTAATTGCTGCCCGGCACCTATGATTAGTATAAATAGAGCCTTCCCTGCATTAATGAAGGGACTTGTGCATATATTTATTGCTCTCAACTACCCTTTATTCAACTCAGACATACTAATTACTCTTACACCTGAGGAGAAACACGGGTCGCAACCCCCGCGATTCCTTCTCTTGTTTGCAAGTCGGACCGTTGAGGTCGAAAGTACTGAGCTCGAGCAGACACATATTTTCCACCCTTTTCAGTATCATTTTCTTATCTTATGGCTAGATCTGAATCAAGATCCGATTCCCAAAATGAACCAATTCGTTCTTACGATCACCACGGGGGTGAGGAGAATAATAGTGACACCATGCCAGAACTAGATGTCGTTGAGCTTGGTAAGGTCAGGTTTGTTAATAGAGCCACGTTGTTCAAAGGCTTAGAAGGCCTAAATGATGTTGGTCCGAGCACTCCTAGTGCTGAGCTTTATAGGAGAATTCTTATTAGAGCCATCCCTATTAGTCAAGTTCCTGCTTCTGGCATTTTCTCAGATACTAAGCCTTCTTGTTCTAGACCCTGTACCAATGTTCGGGCATATCTTGAAGTTAGGTTTGACCCTACTTCTAGCGCTACTCTAGTAGGCGAGACTCCGTCCTCTGTCGATATTTCCAAGGTCCCTCAGTTTGATGCTCTTGAAAAGCTCCCTTTAAAGAAGTTTGTTTTCATAGTACTCAAATTACATCATTTAAGTATTTTCCCCAAGGGATATGAGATTAGACTACCCAAAAGCGAGGATAGGGTTGTTTTACTAGGAGAGGGGAAGATGACTTTCTATTATGACATGCTTCAAATACCTTTTCATTCCCCTCCCGAAGTACATCGAGGATATTCTCAACTTCTTTGATTTAAGCCCAGGCTAGCTTGTTCCAAATAGTTGGCTTATAGTAGTTGCCTTTTATATTTATGTCAACAACTTAGGTAAGAAACCATCGGCCAACCTATTCTTGAACTTTTACTCTATTAATCCCACTGGATGCGACTGGTATTATTTGTCAGCCAATAGTCGTTGTAATGGTTTCACTGCCTGGCCCACCTTAAACAAGGGATAGCACAACAAGTTTTTCTTTGTGAAGTCTCCGTTACGTTGGGGGGTTAGGAAAGTTTAGAGGATCCTTCTCGAGCCTTACCCTTGTCCACCATCTCTTCTGAAATCCCTGGGGAAGTTTGTCCAAGTTATCCTAAAATTAGATCCCATTGCTAGTCAACCCCTCCTCGACCTTGACCAGCTCGCCTCCTCGAGTATGTATGATGTTGGGTCCGAGGTAGAGCATGTCGGTGAAGTTGGGAACCCTTCAATCCCAGCCCCTTCAAATGGTGAGGATACAATCATTTGAGTCCTGACCCAAAGTGTCAGTTGCATATATAAGGCCCAGCCCGAGACCACATGTGCATATAGATCATATCATATATAATTAAATCATCTTATATGCATTTACCATGTTTTATGTGCTTTAAAATTGATTTATGTGAATTTATCTCGATTTACGTGTATGTCATCGTTTCACATATATTTGAGTCATTTATATCGTGTAGCTAGTAATTGGAACAAGTTCAATAGCTAACTAGAATAATTGAATTAGAACCAAGACAATTAGAATTAACACTAGAATGACAAACTAATAATATACAAGTCAGTTGGAGGGCACTCTCGTCATTAGGCAACTTAGATATTATCTATCAACACACACTACACCACCCACACACACCAAATCTCTACAACACACACTACACCACCTACACATACCAAATCTCTACACACACACATACTAGAGAACTCAACCAAGAGAAGATAGGAAGAGGAAGAAGAAGATCTCCAAGCTATTCTTAGCATCTTTCTTTGTGTTTTCCTAGTTTTCTTCAAGTGATTCTTGCTCCAATTTCATCTAGCACACAAGAGCAAAGGTGAGGGTTCTTTCAAAATGGATATTTATGATATATAAATGCATATTGATGGATTTATGAAGCTTGTATAGTGTTATAATTGCAAATCTATGACTGAAATGTTGTTGGTGCTTGTTGATGATGATTTAAATCAAAGATATAGTTGTTGGAATTTTTGAGTGTTCTTCATGATCAAGTTTGTATCTAGCTATGTAAATATGGTTGATTGTTGCTTATTTAGGTTGTTAAAGATTGTTGGGTTGTATAGTAGTTGTTGTTGATGATTTAGAAGCAAAAACATGCAAAGATTTTCAGAATGACTTTACTGGACAGATTTGCCCAACCAGAAATTTTATCCCGTTTTTATAGCTGGATGATTTTATAAAAATCTGAAAAATTCAGGAATTGTAGAAAACTCATAGAGGAACATTTATTATGTTGGCTATGTCATGAGAAAAAATCATTTTCATACTCAAAAACACACAAGACAGTAGGTATTAGAAATTTTGCTGCCACTAGATAGATTTGTACAAACTCAAAATTTTAGCCCATTTTTATGGCTGGATGATTTTATAAAAACCGGGAAAATTCAGAAAATGTAGAAAACTCATAAAATAACATTTCTTCAGTTGTCCATACCATGAGAAAAAATCATTTACATGCTAAAAAACACTTAAGATAGTCAGTTTTGTGGATTTGGCCGCCACTGGACAGGCTACTGCCCGCATAGTGTTTTGTGTGTTAAAAATAGTAAACGAACTTGGAATTGGACGAAATTTTCAAAGTAGCTAGATTAAGTAGTTAGGAACAAACTTTGTGTTTTCTGGATCGTCAAATTCTATCATTAAAATGCTCTGAATTTTCCATTTCCAAAATGATGCAAGAATAGCTTGCAATCTAGATAGAAAAACATAGTTGCACGAAATAGGTTATAACTTAGTTGCATGATATAGGTTATAACTCAGTCGTTTTAGATCGAAATTGAGCGTTTCTTGATTCTAGAATCATCTACACTCGAAGATATTTAATTCTATACCCAAAACAGAGTAATTGGAGTTCAGAAAGGTAGTTAACTGATTTGCTAAAGTTGGGTCAATGCAGTGACATAAACAGTGGCTTAAATGAATTATTTAAGTGCCAAGGCTTAGCCTATTGACGAAATGGCTACGTTGCTTGTTCTTACTCATGTGAAATGATATTATCTAACTTCTAGAGATGTTAGTACACTTGTGTGATCATTTATATGGATTATATTGCTTCTTGCTCGATAATTACCCGGTTTGCTAGAAATGTATAACTATGTGAATGTTATGAACTCGATGTCTATTTGAATGCTATAAATGTTCGTGTTACTTGAACTTGAATTTGAAATGGTGTCAAAAAGGGTTGCAACCACCTAGTCTTAGCATGGTAGTGTGCATATTACGCCGGACATCATCGGGGTGTCGGTGATCTTATGTCTACCATGGTCCGTATTCCCCTCTCGCTTGGGAACTTTGATTTCCTTGAAGAATCGGGTTGTAGGATTCAAGTATTATCCGGAATACTCTATTTGGGTGAGATAAGGAAAGAGATGTTGAACATCTCAGTTACTATTGCTTGAATTAGAGTCGCTTGTAAAAAGTAAGTTGTTCCTTACTACATATGTGATATATGACTTGAATACGTGCACTTGAATTATTTCTTGACTGCAGATCTTGCTTGCATTGCATCCACGGATTTACAAAAAAGTTTATGAAAAGGAAAAATTGTATTCGAAAACCCTTCCCAAATTCTCCCTCGTTGAGCTTAGTGTTGTTATAAGCTCACCCTCTTTGTTCCCCTTTTCAGGCAATGATGAAAGGTTTGTAGAATACTATGAGGATAATGCTCAGCATACTGGACCGGAAGCGCCCGATACGTGATATACACCTCTCTTAGGTGTATTGTTGACTTAGATGACTTGAACAATTAAATGTATATATTACTTTGTGTATACGGATAGTTTTAATATCATGTTCTTGTATAAGTGAACTAACTTAGTCATTGGTCATAATTGGTCAAGGAATTGGTTTAATGACTTAGTTAGCCATTATACAAGTGACTCACGTAGCCGGTTTTGTTTTTGGGCACTTGGCTACGTATCGGCTATTAGGAGGTAATTTGGATGTGGTTAAGACCTTCTCTTAATGCAAGTAACAGATGTATATTTTCATGTTGAACTTCTAATTGATTATGTCATGTTGATGAATGAATGAATTGTGTTGGAGTTTTGAATTGTGACATTGGAAGGAGTAGATGGTGGTTTTTCTATTTGCAGATTGAAGAAAAAAAAAACTATTTTGGCCACCGTACAGCCGTTATACTGCCCAATTTTTTAGAAAACTAATAATAAGTTGAAAATTTTGACTAAGTATGGATTGGTAATTGAATTAACGGTCACCCTCGGACTTAGTCCCACGCAGGTTGGGTTCGGGGCGTGACAGCATACCTCTTATTTTCCTTGTGTCTTTTTATAGGCATGGACCTTGGGGCAAGAATGGAAGTCAGACGCAAAAAGACTGAGGAGACTCAGTAGCCTAAACGTAAGGCTATTCAACAACTTTCTCGAGCGACTAAGAAGGCCTCGGTATCGCGCTCAACTACTGGAACTAGCAAAGTTCCCCAGGTTACCTTTGGTCGGGGCAAGAGTCCGAAATCCAAATTTGGAGCAGCTATAAATTTGTTTCCACATCAACTGATGACGCATCAACCTTGAGAGAAACCAAAGTTTTGTTGCAATAATAGGCAATTTCTTCAACTATTCGAACATCATATTTAGCTAGGTGTCATAGAGTCCTTGACGTCTTTAACATCAAATACGGCACTGTGGAAGGAATTAATAGCTTCATTATATTGACCAACACAATCATTAAGAGCTTCTTTGTATAAAGGTTCAATATCGTGATCATGTTGAAGTTTGTCCTTCATGTATGCTCTCGTATTAGCGTCGTTGATAATTCATGTCTCGATAATTCCAATTGCTAGTGAGACGAGTTTTTTTGCTGATAAAATTCTATGCTCATATTCAAGTGCTTTGATGTAGAACGTTTGATTCCAATTTTCTTCATTACACTATTGCATATTTCTTCATGCGTTTTTGAAGACCATGTAGCATCAACATTGTTTAATGAAGGGAAAGGAAAGAATGATAACAGAAGGGTCACAAGAATTGAATATGCATTTTTTTGGGTTAAAGAAGACTCGAAAGATGAGTAAGAAATCACTAAGTATGAAGGTGAGTTATATGAATAATACAAGAGCATATATATAGACTTTATGACTTGCTAATCAAGAATAAAGTATAACAAAAATAATCAAACTTGCAAACTATCTACAGACTCTACATTTTAAAGTAATAAAAAAAGAGTAAAGTACACCATACCCACTGTGTTTTTGTAAAGTTGCAACATAAATCCTGTGTTTTCAAAAGTCGCATTGATGGGTGCTTAGCTTAGGGAATAAAAAGTAAGATCAATTCTAAGCCAAGTTTTAACTCGCAAGTGCACAAGTGATTGCAGTATAGTGTGCTTAGTGCGAGGTCGAATCTACAATGAGGCAATTTGAAAGTTCTATGAAAAAGTGTAAGTAAAGTGCCTAAGTGATTAAGTTAAATTAAGTGATGAATTGAAGTTTTCAATTAAAACTAATGAAAAATAAAGAAAAACTAAAATTAAATGCAAAATCTGAAATTGAGATTTAATGACAATTGAGAAGGTTTAGGGATCAGATTCCTATGAAAAGCTTGAATTCTAGGCTCGAATTTAGGATTTTCCTATTCTAATGCAGAATTAGACTACATGCCTAATTAATTAATTAATCACCTATGTCTAATTAATTAACAAGTCAAATATAGTTTAAAGGTGCAACGCTATCTCCAAGTCATTTATTTAGCTGGAGTGTAGATTTATCCTAAAATCCTAGGATGACACATTAATAAATTAAGTGCAGAAAAACTATGGTACAACCTATAGTTTTTGTAATAAAACCCAAATATATATTTTATATGATTTAGCATAAGAATATCTATCGCGCATTAGCTACAAGCATAACGAAATAATAGACAATAAATATTGAAGAACATAAATCATAAAAATATATAAAGCATCAAAATAGTAAATCCAAGTCCAAGACCATAGAATCAAGACTATTACATAGAAATCCTACCCAAAATAATAAATTATTCGTTCATATTCAAAAGAATTAAACTGAAATTAAGAAAAGAAATTGAAGTAAACTTCCCCTAAAATAAGTTTAATCTGTTGAAAATGATGTTAAGAGATTAATTCGTGTCCTAATCATACATTAAATCCTCAATCCCGAGCTCTTCTTTTCCTTTTTCTCTCTGTTGCGCAGCTCCTATTTTTTGGCTCTTCTGTTTCGTTCTTTTTTCAACTGCCAGAGCCCTCCTTATTTATAACAAGGTCAACCGACCTTGTTTTAACAAACCCTGTTGGGCTTTGCATGGCCAAGTCCACGTTGGACTTGGCTTATTTTCTTTTTGTCCTTTCAATGCCAAGTCCAACGTGGAATTGGCATATATATATATATATATATATATATATATATATATATGTCGAGGTCGGATTCTCGCAGTTGAGTTGGTCGGCTACGCTTGCCAAGCTGAACTTTTAGGTTGGCCCCCGAGTTGAACTTTTCAGGTCGGCTACCTGACCTGCACAAGGAAAAGGCAGGATGACGACCCGAATTTTCCCCTCGGGCGTGCGAATAATTAGTATATCCGAACTGGCAAGGTAGCTGAGAGCATTTAATGACGAGTTACCTCTGAAATGAAGGGGGTGGAGCTCTATTTATACTAAATTCAAGTCTGACAGCATTTAATGCAGTGCAGCTTTATGTCCCATCAATGCTTTATGTCCCATCGGAACAGCTGGCACTGAGGTCGGGATTTTTCGGGGTCGGATCAGCATCCAGGTTGGGCATTTAGCTAAAATGCGCTGGGCTTGGCTCTGATTAGCCCGTCTCAGCTCGGCGTGGGTAACTCACCTCAGCTCGGGGACCCCTCGTCAATCCTCCCCTCTAAGTCGAGGTCGAGGGGGGTGAGATCTAGAATTGGGAGTTTTTTCCGAGCTAGAGGTGCCCGACCCCGGTAGAGTAGGGATAGCCACGTCAGCGATGCATGCCCTTCCGATGGCTGACACGTCACCTGACGGTTCTGACAAGATGCGACGTTTGGGCTCCCCGAGGTGATTTTCAGAAGTGCCTATAAATAGGGCCTTGACATCCGAGATTCATTTCACACTTCGCTTTCAACTTTTAAGAGTTTTAGGTCGGATACCAGAGTGGTCAGAGCATTTAGCTCGAAAAGAATCTTTTCAGGATTTTCAGCTCAGAGCCAGCTAGGTCGGGTCATATTCCGCAGCCAAGAGCAGTAGGTACGTCCCGACTCCTTTTAGTCATTCATGTACATTTATATTTAGTCTGTAGACAGGATGAGGAGGTCGGAGTCAGAAGATTCTCAAGCAATGGAGGTGAGGTCCTATGGTGGGGATGAGAGTCCGTCGAGCTCAGAGTCCACCTCGAATAGAGACCAAGATGGAGAGAGCACCAGTGAGTCTCAAGGATCGGCTCAAAAATCTGGGCCCGGGGAGAGCGATGATGATTGCCAAGTAATCAGGGTCAGACTGGCGCAAGAGGAGGCTGAAGCGGATCCTTTGGCCGACCTGGGAGACTTAGAAGATAGGGAAGATGAGGAGTCACTGAATCAACTGGAGGGGGTCGAGATGGCACAAGAGTACCTAGTTGGAGTTTCTGCCGCCGAGCCGATCGAAGTGGTCCCGGTTAGTGCTGTTCGACCTCGAAGCTCGTCCACAGCTAGCGCTTCTTCGACTCGGGGGAAGAGGATTGAGCAGCTGTTCACCTGTTGCAAATGTGAGTGTCATTCCACGGTGCAAATGGCCAATGCCAGGCTGAAGAACTGGTCAGTGGATCGTCATCACAAGCTGAAGGTTCCAAGTCAGAACGAATCGGCTTGCTATCCTCTGGCTGACAACTTTACCATATACGACCTTGCGTTTGACGTTATCCAGCTCCCCCTCCCCGGCTTTGTTGTCAATATCTTGAACTACTTTGAGCTCAGCCCAGGTCAAATGTCGCCGAATGGTTGGGTCGTGATGGCGGCCTCTATGTGTTCTGCCTTGAGAAGAAAGTGGAGCCGACCTTGCGTAGGTTCAGGCATTTTTTTGTGTGCAAACCCAACCCAAAACAGCCAGGGTGGTTCCACTTCGCAGCTCGGGTCGGCAATTTCATATTCACCAAGTGGCACTCTTCTAACAAGGGATGGCATAATAACTATTATTGGGTGAAGCCGGCTGTGAACTCCAGGTACAGGTTGGTCTGGATTCCAAGCTTGAGGAAGACCGTCAATGATGACCCCAAGCTCTCAGAGGAGGAACTTGAGGAAGTCGTGGTGCTCAGGTCTGCGCCCGGGACGCTGATAGATATTGACAATATGCTCAAATGGGAGCGGATATGGGATTCCAAGCTATTTGGTAGGGAACCTGACCTCTCAAGGGATCATCCTAGCTTACTTCCCGAGTTTGAGGAGGACGCAGAGCCAAGTTCAGAAGAGGGTCAGTTCGCGAGATCAACGCCCGACCTCCTAATTAAACTGATTGTAGTGGCCTTTTCAAGTGGGCTTTTGGCTATTTCTTACTCCTTTTATCTCTTTTGCAGGTATGGCGGATATGAAAAAGCTCGCGTACGCCCAGGTGAGAAGGAAGAACGAGGCCAGCGGCAAAGCCTCAGCTCGGTCTGGCTTGGGAAGTACTACTCAGGGTCAGAGGCAGCGGCCCAATGGCCAAGTGCGGGAGGTCGGCACCGAGGTCTCTTCCAAGGGGGCGTCGGGGTCTCCCCTGCCTAAGAGATCGAGCTCGGGAGTGGCGTTCCTGGAGCGCTTAACGTCCCGTCCTGAGAGTAAGAAGCGGCCTCGGGCCGAGTACTCCGGGAAAGGTAAGTCCGCGGAGGTGAGCCCTCCCAACAAGGACTTCATGGAAGCGACCAATGTGGCTCGCGACCCCAAACTGGCAATGGTCCCGGCGAAGCAGCTCTCGCTCGACCTGAGGACGGCCATAGTCACGGTGAGTCTTATCAGACTTTTGACATGGTTATGTTTTTTTTAGCTCGGCTGATCGTTTTGCTCTCTTTTACGTAGGCCGAGTCCCACATCCTTTCAGCTCCTAGCTTTCTTGCCAGGGCCCAGACTCATTGCGTCGAGCTCGAGCAGCGATACATAGATGCCCGAGTCGAGCTCGAGACTCTGAGGGAGGAGGCCACCCAGAGGCGCAAGGCGGATGCGACAGAGATCAACCGTCTGCAGAAGGAGCTTGATGTGAAGAAGTCCCGACGCGAAGCCACGGCCAAGGACGTCGAACGCTACAAGCTAGAGAGGCGTGAAGCCGAGACGAAGCTCCGGGATCTACTAGACCGGGTCGGCCCTGAAGGAGAGAAGGCAGTGGAAGCCTTCAAATCCAGTGATGCAGTCGTGGATTGGTTGGCCACGGAATGTGGGGCCATGGCCAAGTATGCCGAGCTGGAGTGCTATTCCGGGGTCAAGTCGTAGCTCGGGAGAGAGCGAAGACCTTCTTCTCTGCCACCAAGAATGACTATATTAAAATCTTGGAGGCTCCGCCGCCGGAGTTCTAGGAGATTCCTGAGCTTCCGGCCGACCTGATGTCCCGAGCTAAAGAGGTGATCAAATTTGTCCAAGAAGGCATGGACCAGGTCGGGGATGAGACTGATGCAACCAACGCCGCTCCTCCAAAATAGATTTTTGTAAATTAGCCCGAGTAGGACTTTGTAATTTCGCCCAAGTTGGGCTCATTATAATTGTTTTGTTTTTAATTCTAATGGAATTTATTATTTTGTATTTTATTCGAGTTCGTACTTGTGTACTTTTCCCTTCGCAAATTTTTCTTAAGTTAGTGGGGTCGGGCCAATGTAATGGACCATTCGAACTTAAGTAAAAAGAACCGAGTTGGACGCGATTAATGAATTGTCATCCTAATTCGAGCTGGTTAACCGGGCAACTTTATAATCGTCGCCAACCTGGACTCGTCAGTTCGATTTAAAATGATCAAACTAATGTTGACGAATGTTGAGTTCGAGTTTAGACCCAAACTAATATACCGACCGAAGCCGGATTACACCGAGTTGGACCTTAATCCGAACTGGCAAAGCTAATCAAATTGTTGTTGATTATTCCCGAGCCGGAACATAGTCCGAACTGGTTTACTTGATCATTAGCTCGTGATTAAGCGTGACCACTGTGTTAATCCGAGTTGGTAGTAGCTTTGTAGCTGAGGCACTTGGGCCCGGGTTGGGCATTGCACTGATTTACAAAATGTATTGTATTGAATTTGTATACGAAGTACTTAGGCTCGGTGGCCGATTACAAGTAATGTTTTGCTCGGGGCCTTAACAAGAGATTTTGGCTCAGGGCCATAACAAAATATTTCGACTCGGTGCCGTAACAAGAGATTTTAGCTCGGGGCTGTTACAAAATATTTCGGCTCGGGGCCGTTACAAGAAATTTTGGCTCAGGGCCATTTAGACAAAATACCGCTTCAGGTGTTCTGAGTGCCATGCGTTCTTCAATAGTTTCCCGTTCTTGTCGCGGAGATAGAAGGTCCCAGGTCGTACTTCTTTCACGACTTCTTCGGCGAGGTCGAGCTCTTCACGGATCCGTGCTTTGTTTATTTCTGGATCATGGTGGAGGGTTCTACTAGTAGGGGACCCAATCTCCACTGGCAGCACAGCTTGAGTACCGAAGGTCAGCTTGAAGGGCGATTCTCCCGTTGTCGAGCTGGTGGTGGTCCGCTGAGCCCATAACACCTCGGGAAGAATCGATGCCCACTGGCCTTCTACTTCATCCAGCTTGGTTTTCAGGCCCTACAAAATGATTTGGTTAGTCCTTTCAACTTGGCCATTACTTTGAGGATGAGCAATAGACGAGAATCTAAGGTCGATCCTAATCTCAGCACATTTGCCTCGAAAGTATGCACTGTCGAATTGCTTGCCGTGGTCAGTAATGATAACCTTTGGTACCCCGAACCGGCAAATGATATTTTTTCACACAAAATCCCAAGTTGCCTTTTCTATTATTCTAGCAACACCTTCAGCCTCAGGCCATTTGGTGAAGTGGTCTACCGCTACGAAGGCGTGCTTCTTTTGGCCAACACTGGTTGGCAATGGGTCGATGATATCTAAACCCCACTGGTAAAATGGCCATGAGCTTATCATCACCGTGAGGTCTACCGCAGGCTTCCTTTGTACGTTGGCGAACCTTTGGCAGGTGTCGCACTTTTTTACATACTCTTTGGCATCTTGTTCTAAGGTTGGCCAAATATAGCCTTGCCTCAATGCCTTTCGAGCCAGAGCTTTACCTCCCAAGTGGTTTCTACATACCCCTTCATAGATCTCCCGGAGTACATAGTTTCCCTCCTCGGGTCCAACACATTTTAAGAGAGGCCAAGTGTAGGCTCTCTCATAGAGTTGTCTGGCAATTATGACAAATCTTGAGGCATGTTTCATGAGTTTCTGAGCTGCTTTTTCATCCTCTGGGGTCATACTCCCCTCCAAGTAGTCCACGATTGGTTTGGTCTAATCTGGACTTAGATTGAGCTCGACTACGGCTTGCAACCCCAACTGAATACTCGGTTCGAATACTTCTTCCACATGGACCAGGGTAGGTCAGCTCTCGCCCAAGGCCAACCTGGATAGGGCATCAGCCTTCATATTCTCTACCCTCGGAATTTGCTGTATCGTGAACCTTTTGAACCGTAAGGTCAAATCCTTGACTTTGTTGAGATAGGCCAGCATAGTACTGTCCTTGGCTTCGAACTCTCCCGATATCTGACTAGAAATCAATTGAGAGTCGGTGCTCAGATCGACTGTTTGTGCTCTGAGCTGAGCTGCAATTTTCAGCCTTGCAATCACCGCTTCATACTCCGCTTCATTGTTGGACGCCGAAAAGGTGAACTTGAGGGAGTATTGGTGTTCATACCGGGTCAGGTTGAGGATGACTACCTCGGTTCCACTGCCAGACTTCCCTGAGGTCCCATCCACATGGACCTTCCACACATCCTCTAGGTCATGCTCGGCTCGGCTAGTGCATTCCACCACAAAGTTCGCGATAGCTTGGGCTTTGATAGCTGTTCTGGGCTGGTAGGTGATGTTAAATTGACTCAGCTCAACTGCCCATTTCAGCAGCCTGCCCGACGCCTCCGGCTTGTGCATGATGGACTTGAGTGGGGCATCCGTCATGACCTTAATCGGATGAGCGTCAAAGTATGGCTTCAACTTTCTTGCCGCTGTGATGAGCGTGATGGCGAGCTTTTTCAAGAAGGAGTACCTCACCTCGGCCCCTTGCAAGGTTTTACTGACATAGTAGACCGGCTTCTGCTCCTTTCCTTCTTCTCGGACTAGTGTCGCTGCCACTGCTGTCCCCAAGCATGCTATGTATAGTACCAGCTCCTCCCCCACCTCGGGTCGGGATAACAGGGGTGGCGAAGCTAAATACCTTTTCAACTCGTGGAAGGCGTTTTGGCATTCTCTAGTCCATTCAAAGTTCTTAAGATTCCTCAATATTTTAAACAGGAGAGCACACTTATTAGCCGATCTGGACATGAATCTGCTAAGTACCGCGACCTTGCCTGTCAACACTTGGACGTCTTTCACTCAGGTCGGCGGCGCCAGGTCAAGTATCGCCTGAACCTTCTCCAGGTTGGCTTCTATTCCACGGGCTGTGACCATGAAGTCCAGAAACTTTCCCGCCTTGACGCCGAATGTGCACTTTTTCAGGTTCAGTTTTATCCCAAAGTACCCCATTACGGCGAAGACTTCAGCCAAGTCGGCTACATGATCTTCCGCCCTTCTGCTCTTGACCAGCATGTCATCTACATAGATCTTCATATTTCAGCCAATCTAATTTTTAAAAACCTTGTTCACCATCCGAGTGTAGGTAGCTCCAGCATTCTTGAGGCCAAATAGTATGACCTCATAGTAGTAGAGACCTTTATCGGTGGTGAAGGCAGTCTTCTCCTTGTCTCCGGGAGCTATCTTGATTTAGTTGTAGCCTTTGAAGGCATCCATGAAGGAGAGTAGCTCGAACCCAGAGGTGGCATCCACCATCTGATCAATCTGAGGTAGGGGATAACAGTCCTTGGGGCAGGCTTTGTTAAGGTCGGTAAAGTCAATACACAGTCTCCATCCACCTGAGGACTTGGTCACTAGGACCACGTTGGATAACCAGGTTGGGTACTGAATTTCCTTTATGTGGCCGGCGTCTACCAATTTGTCCACCTCTTCTGTTATGATTTGTTGCTTATCATAATAGAAATGCTTGCATTTCTGCTTCACTGGATGGTGATCCGGGTCGGTATTTAAGTGATATTCGATCACTCCCGGGTCAATACCTATCATGTCAGAGGCAGACCATGCAAATATGTGTTCATTTTTCAGAAGAAATTGGATTATACCTTTCTTGAGGTCATCAGAGAGTTCATTTCCGATCTTTGCTTTCTTTGTTTTATCGGAGAGTTCCACCTCTTGAAGGTTTTCAGTTGGGCTTCCTCTCTTAGCATCCCTCATCTCTTCGGGCAAATATGTTCCCTAACCAACCTGATACTTAGGTCGGAGGGAGTTTTCATAACATTCCTGGGCTGAGAGCTGGGCTCTGCGGATGGTGGCTGTGCCGGCCGGGGTCGGGAATTTTAGGGCCTGGTGGTAGGTGGAAGGGACGGCCCTGAAATGGTTGAGTGCTACTCGACCTAAAATTTCGTTGTAAGTAGAGTTGCAATCCATCATAATGAAGTTAGCTTGCATTGAAACCCGCTTATCTCCGTCTTCCAGCTTTAGTGGAAGGTTAATGACTCCTTCAGCTCAGTGGGCTTGCCCGGTGAAACCAGCTAAAGTACCCCTCAATGGCCTGAGTCGGCTCCTGTCCAACCCCATTTGCTCAAAAGCACTGAGGAATAAGACTTCCGCCGAGCTCCCGATGTCCACCATTAGCCTCTTTACAGTGAAGTTAGCTATTTCAGTACTGATCACCAGTGGGTCATCGTGGGGCGATATTACCCCTTCCAAGTCTTATGAGGAAAAGGTAAGCTCCTCCACCTCAAGGGCCGAACCCCGCACCGGTCCATACCCCCTTCCAGCCCGAACATAACCCTTCCTATCTGCCGAGGTCTCCCCTCCCCAAACCAGTCCTCCTGCAATGGTTTCAATCACAGCCAAACGTCCGCCCCCAGCTGGGCGCCTGGGTGGACTCCTCTCTCTATCTTTTTGATTATGATTCCGGGTCAGCTGCGGGTCTACGTACTTTCGGAGGTGACCTTGGGCTATCAGTGCCTCGATCTCCTGTTTCAAGTCTTTGTACTCTTCAGTGGTATGGTCGTAGTCCATATGGTAGCGACAATATTTGGTTCTATTGCTCTTCTCGGGTCGGCCTTTCATCCTTGGAGCTGGAGGCAAGTGGTTCTGGTGCTGGATCTCCATCAGGATCTGTTCCCTTGTGGTGTTGAGGGGAGTGAACATAGTGAACCGGGGGTTCTGCTTTGGTTGTTGGGGCTGCTTGCCTCGGTCGATTTGGACTTTACCCCCAGGTTAGGCTCGGGAGGTCTCTCCCTTCCTGCTAGCTTCCTTTTCCTTGTCATTATCCCTCTTTGCCTAATGGATTTCTTCCGAGTGTATGTACCCTTCTGCTCGTACCATCAGCTCGGATACAGTATCCACGGGGTCGATTGCCAATGAGGATGTAAGGGGACCTGAGCCCACTCTGGTATATGATCAACGCCATTGAGTCCTCCAGATTGAGGATTCGGAGGGACTCTTCATTGAATCTGGTGGTATAAGCCCTCAAACTTTCCCTTCTATGTTGCTTCACCAGCAGTAATGTAGAAGTGTGGCAGGTGGCGCGCCGGCTCCCCATGAAGCGGGAGAGGAAAGCCTCAGCCAGCTGATGGAAACTTGTAATTGAACCGGAACGAAGTTTCTGGAACCAATCCAAAGCATTGCTAACTAGGGTGGTCGGGAATATTTTCGTCTTCATGAGGTCGGACATGTCATGCAGAGTCATGTGGTGATCGAAGTTGAGCAGGTGGCTGGTTGGGTCTCCATCTCCATTATAGACGGCCAGGTTGGGCATCCGGTTGCCAATGGGTAGTGGCATGGCTAATACCTCGGGTGTGAGTGGGCTTACGCTGAGATGGTTGATGACCTTGGCTATGGCGGCCGCAGTCTTGTCCTGCTCGGGGTCGGCTTGAGCCACCCTTTGACCTCTCGCCTCACCGGGTCTGGCCACCGGCTCTAGAAAGCCATCTTCGTCCTGCATCCGCTTTGGCCTTGGGTTTGGGATGTGGAACTGTGGGCGCAAGGGCCGCGGCATAGCTTCTTACAGAGCCAGGGAGCCCTCAGCTAGCCGGGCTACCTGCTCCTTAAGTTCTTCAAATATCCTCAGCATCATCCTTATCTCCGGTGACAGGCTGGAGTTGAGGTCTCCATCTACCGTGGGGTTGGTTTAAGTGGCTAAGTGTATACGTCGGTTCGTCCTAACGTCGGTTGAGATTGGGTTTTGGCTAGGCACCTGCGTGGTTTCGAGGTCCCCATCTGGGTTAGGCCAATCCTCTACTGGTGCGCTGTGGCTTCTCGTTTGTACCATAATGGTTTCTCAGTGAGTGGTAAAGGAGAGTGATAGAAAGAACTCGTTTCCCACAAATGGCGTTAAACTGTCGAGGTCAGATTTTCGCAGTTGAGTTGGTCGGCTACGCTTGCCAATCTGAACTTTCAGATTGGCCCCTGAGTTGAACTTTTTAGGTCGGCTACCTGACCTGCACAAGGAAAAGGAAGGAAAAGGCGGGGTGACGACCCGAATTTTCCCCTCGGGCGTGCGAATGATTAGTATGTCCGAGCTGGCAAGGTAGCTGAGAGCATTTAATGACGAGTTACCTCTAAAATGAAGGGAGTGGAGCTCTATTTATACTAAATTCAGGTCTGACAGCATTTAATGCGGTGCAGCTTTATGTCCTATCAATGCTTAATGTCCTATCGGAACAGCTGGCACTGAGGTCGGGGTTTTCCGGGGTCGAATCAGCATCCAGGTTGGGCATTTAGCTGAAAGCGCTGGGCTTGGCTCTGATTAGCCCATCTCAGCTCGGTGTGGGTAACTCACCTCCGCTTGGGGACCCCTCATCAATATATATATATATATATATATATATATATATTTATATTTTTTATTATTTTTTTATTAATTTTTTTATAATGTTTTCTTTCTTTCTTTTTTCCTTCATTTTAATTTCCTTCAAGAATTTTTTCAATAATACACTTCGCCCCTTTCTTCACCTCAATTGCTCCAAATGCCCTTTCATCATTCAACTCTTACATGCACAAAAACACAATTAAAGTGATCAAACATTATAATAAATGTGCATAACTAATTCTAAAAAGCAAAGAAATAGGCCTAAAAATATAAATACATCAACACCCCCAAACCTACCTCTTACTTGTCCCCAAGCAAGACTAGGATCTAAGCAAATCTTCAAGTTCTCAAGAGGTTATTCTAACGAATCAATCAACTCTAATAAAAGGACAATGGTTCGGGGAACGATTGATCTTCTGGTGTAGTAATGAAGTGAACTCATTCAGATATCTCTCTTTAAAGGCAAAACATGTTCACTACAAAATTACACTAAACACTATCAAGTCTCCACGTAGCTAAGTAGCAAGACAACTCAATATAAGTAGATCATAATACTCGCGCCCCCATTGCCTTTATAATCCTTCAAACCCGCCTTTCACCCTTTTATTCAACCTAAAACATAAAAGTAAACACATTTCATCTCTTTTTATTAGGTGGTTAGTCCCAGGCGGTAACACCCAACACCCCATGTAACAAGCTTCCGAGATCATCAATCCCAACCACTTAAGGCTTAGGTTGATAGGCTTTGAAAGGCCCCGTGCGTACCCTACTTGCTCGAAGAAGTGTTGAACACCGAAACACTGTACACCTTAAGCACATATTCCTAAAGATACACAGTGAATACAAGGATAGTGCTGCTAAGAGATAGAAGTAAATGATTTTTTTCTTCTTTTTTCCTCTTTTTTTTCGTTCTTTTTTTCTTTTTTTTGTTTTGATTTTTTTTGTTTCTTTTTCATCATGTTTTTGCTTTTTTCTTCTTTTTTTTTACTATAAGGGCTCAGGCACGTAAACAAGACTATTTAAGCGAGAGCACTTATATCACAACCATATCATATTTCATCATCTCACAACCAAGCCATGAGACCACAATAGCCTAGGCATAATCTCACAGTACCCACGCCTCGACTTCATCAAAATCAATCCTGAAAGTTCAACTCAAAACTACCTCATAAAATCAAGAACCACCTACTCTCCTCAATTACTTCATAAGAGCTAATCAATACGTCATCACAACTCCTTAATTACCATAAAATCCACCACAAATCCACAAAAAAGCATAAAGATCAAAAACTTTTTCAAAACAAAAAAATTTCACATTTTATTCAGATTTCCCCAAAACAACAATCGACACAATTAAACACCCGCACCCCCAAACCTAAAGTTTGCTTGTCCTCAAGCAAATAAAATTAAAACATGCTAAGGGTATGCGAAAGGGAAAATAGCATATAATGAGAACACAATAGTGAAAGTGCATGAAAAGAAAGCAATTAAGAGAAATAGAGAGAGTAGATAGACATACCTGAAAAGAGCAATAGTGAGAAGAAATGTAACACTTCAAATCTACGGCTTTGAATTAAGCTTAAGAGGAAATTAAAAAAAAAACACCAAAAGGCAATGAATTAGAGAAATGATAAAAAACAAAAGAATAAAAATACATTTTTTTATTTATTTTTTATTTTTTATTTTTTTGTTGGCCAACCCTATTTATATCCCCATACAAAGGCTCCGAACTCTGGGAGGCACTAAAGCCGACTCACTACAATCATAAAGACAAGGAAACAATTTAAATAAGGAGAGATAGAATGCAAATACCTGGATCCATTTAATGTCAGCCAGTAAGACAAATCTTGTGAAACTTCAAAAATAGAGTTAACTAAGTACATTAAAAATGCGGAGGAGAGACCATTAATTTCAAACCACCAACGTACTCAAACCCTAGACATTTTCCCTTACTTATGAGGGAAAGCCAGGCATTATGCTTTCGGCCAATGGTTTTACTTTCATAGTATCCATCCTAGTTAACCCTAAGACTTCCATTACACAAGATAATTCATTTTCGAGAAAATGGTAAAGCCCACTATAACCCAGTGGAGGTTCAACCTAAAAGTTGGGAAATAGAGCCTAGAGAAAAACCACCTACTATGTAGCAACCCTTCTGATAGAGATGTATTTGAGGGCATCTTCAACCTCTCTTGTCTCATACTACATGTTATATAACCAAAACTCACGGGAAGTCATTAGATGTAGTAGTAATATCTTTCATCAACTCTAAAGAAAGAAGCACAAACAACTAGAATGGAACAAAATGTAGGATTGGAACGCAAGCTATAACATCTAAAAACTAATAAATAAACTAAAAACAAAATATAATACTAGAGCAAACATGAAAGAAATTGACATAAAAAAAAAATCCTAATAACTACGTCTAGGGTGCCTCCTAGCAGCGCTGAGTTTAATGCCCTCAGCCCCGCGCCAATGTTAGAGCAAAATGCTCTTAAATTCTTTCGGCACAAATAACCAAATGATGATTTCATAACAGAATTTGAGAGGACCCTTCCACAAATATTGTTTCATAAGTGGCATGAAACGATCCTTCTCAAGCTCATCTTGATGAGGTGAGAACTCCCATCCCGGGATCATGTGAATGCATTTGTGCTCTAACTTATTAGTAACCACATGAAGTCCAATAAGATCAAACTCTACTTGCCCAGGGTCAACCCAAGAACTATAAGGAAAGGGGTCTCTGCTAGTAGGGTCAAACAATATAGTCCCCTCCCTATACATCATTGTGTTCAATTTTGGATCGAGCCCTAAATATTCTTCTTTGGAGGAAAGATTTTTTTCTTCCTTTATTAACCACCTAATGGCCATCTTTTGATGATCAAGGACTATCAACACACGCTCCTCATTTACTGGTGAAATATTATACACTATAATGACAGGAGAAGTGTGGTACGGTTCTACATGTGCATGCTCAGGTATGAGCTCTAAAATAGGGGGAGCATCATCCATAAGTGGTTCAGGACAAGGAATACAAGGGGAAAAATAAGTTGACTCAAAAGACTCATCTAAATAACAAGCAGGATCTAAGGAGTTGTGTGCACCCAACTTTCTTAAAAAGGTAAAAGAGTCAAATTGAGCCATTATGACATCAAGCTCATCCTCTAAACATGATCGGGGCTCAGGGATTGAAGGAGAAGGTACATCAAACTCAGAAGGCTTAACAAAATTAGAACTAGGCATGAGAGAATTGGAGACAACCAACTTCTCTAGTATAGGAGCCAAGTCAAATTGAATCGTAGAATCATGAAGCTCGTCCTCTCCCTCGAAACAACAAATGACCTTTTCTACCTCATTCTCTCTCTCATTCCCACTATCATTCCCTCGTATTTTTCACTCTCTTCATGTCCCCTAGTTTCTACCAAACCTATGTCATGGTCACACAAAGTTTCACCACTAACAAAACTATCTTGATCAAATTGGTTTGTCACAGGTTGAATAGAGTGCTCATCATCAGTCCAACTATTTATGCTCTCAGCTAGTTGACCAATTTGGTCTTGTAGCCTATCTAAGGATTGGTGGTTAGATTCGACGAGCTGGACAAGTTGACTGATCTTGTTATCGAAATTTGATTCAGGAGAAGTAAGTTCAGTTGAGTTAGGATGACAAATATTTTGATTGAAAGAATTGCATTCAAAGTCTTGACAAAACTCAGAAGGATCGAGGTTGGGGAATCGAGATACATTATTCTGATTTTGAAAACTATGAGGCAGAAAAGATGAATTGCTTTGATCCCAAAATGAATTTTGACGATTCTGCTACTCAGGGTTATATGCATTAGAGTACAAACCATTTTTTGAAAAATAACCCTGAGTGGTGGTTACATTACTATGAAAAAACTCAGAATATTGAGGACAATTAATAATGGCATGCCCAAATTGAGAACATAAAATACAAATTTCACATGTATTTGGGATAAGGGATAAGGTTATATCCTTAAAAGGCCAATGATTGGGTGACTCACTAGATAGATTAAGAAAAACATTCACATCAAAAGAAGTCATATTCTAATCAACAAAATTTCCCTTATATTTTTTTGAAGTTTTTTTCAAAAAATAAAGAAAAAAAGAAATAAAATAAAATAAGATAAAGAATAGACAAAATAAACACTTAAACAAATTATTACACTAATCCAAAACCAATGCCATGCCTCTCCGGCAACAGCGTCAAAAACTTGATAGGTGCTTAGCTTAGGGTATAAAAAGTAAGATCAATTTTAAACCAAGTTTTAACTCGCAAGTGCATGAGTGAATGCAGTGTAGTGTGCTTAGTGCAAGGTCGAATCCACGGGGAGACAATTTGAAAGTTTTATGGAAAAGTGTAAGTAAAGTGCCTAAGTGATTAAGTTAAATTAAGTGATGAATTGAAGTTTTCAATTAAAACTAATGAAAAATAAAGTAAAACTAAAATTAAATGCAAAAGCTAAAATTGAGATTTAAAGACAATTAAGAAGCTTTAGGGATCAGATTCCTATGAAAAGCTTGAATTTTAGGCTCGAATTTAGGATTTTTCTATTCTAATGCGGAATTAGACTACAAGCCTAATTAATTAATTAATCACCTATGTCTAATTAATTAACGAGTCAAATATAATTTAAAGGTTCAATGCTATCTCCAAGTCATTTATTTAGCTAGAATGTAGATTTGTTCTAAAATCCTAGGATGACGAGTTAATAAATTAAGTGCAGAAAAACTATGGTACAACCTATAGTTTTTGTAATAAAATCCAAATATATATTTTATATGATTTAGCATAAGAATATCTACCACGCATTAGCTACAAGTATAATGAAATAATAGACAATAAATATTGAAAAACATAAATCATAAAAATATATAAAGTATCAAAATAGTAAATTCAAGTCTAAGACCATAGAATCAAGACTATTACATAGAAATTCTACCCTAAATAATAAATTATTCATTCATATTCAAAAGAATTAAACTGAAATTAGGAAAAGACATTGAAGTAAACTTCCCCTAAAATAAGTTTAATTTGTTGAAAACGCTGTTAAGAGATTAATTCGTGTCCCAATCATACGTTAAATCCTCAATCCAGAGCTCTTCTTTTCCTTTTTCTCTCTGTCGCGCAGCTCCTATTTTTTGGCTCTTCTTTTTCTCTCTGTCATTCTCTTCAGCCGCCAGAGCCCCCCTTATTTATAACAAGGTCAACCGACTTTGTTTTAACAAACCCTGTTGGGCCTTGTATGGCCAAGTCCACATTGGTCTTGGCTTAATTTTTTGTCCTTTCAATGCCAAGTCTAACGTGGACTTGGCATATATATATATATATATATATATATATATATATATATATTCTTTTTCCTTCATTTTAATTTTCTTCAAGAATTTTTTAATTAATACACTTCGCCCCTTTCTTCACCTCAATTGCTCCAAATGCCCTTTCATCATTCAACTCTTACATGCACAAAAACACAATTAAAGTGATCAAACATTATAATAAATGTGCATAACTAATTCTAAAAAGCAAAAAAATAGGCCTAAAAATATAAATACATCACGCATTATAAACTTTGTGTTACCAAAAATGTTGCATATTTCCCCTGCCGTCTATTTTTCTGTTAATTTTAACGTTGGATGTAACACGCATCTATGATGCAAATATGACATTTATCAAGATGTAAAATATATGAATAAAGATGAAAATACTATATTTTTCAAACATATTACAAAATGAAGAATGTTATAAATACCTCCATCTAATGTTAAAAACGTTGCAAATACCCCCTTCTGATATTAAAAAGGTTACAAATATCCCTTCCGACTAATTTATTTTCACAGGAAACTCAACGAAAGGTTGAAGCAAACTTTTTATTTAGTATCATTCTTTATGCACAACTTAATAATGAGTGTTTGGTTCAAAGAAACAACAAAATATACACATTCACTTTAAAATAGATCGAAAAATATGCCAAAAAGTAAAGAAATATGAGCGCTTTCAATCATCTATAACCAATATTATATAGCGTGAATCGTCTCAAGACTTGGCTCTGTTTGGCCTAATTGTGAAATTATTAAATTAGACTAAACCTTGCACCAACAAATAAACATATATAAAATATGAAATTTGAGTGCCTAAGCATGGATAAGAAGTTGTACGAAATAAAGAGAGTCAAATTGAGGTTGTCTACATTTAAGAAACAAAGTAAATAAATATATAAAACTTAAATTGATACATAAAAAATCACATGCAAATTGAGATTTATTAGTACTGTGAGAGTGAGCAATCAGAATTTGCACGAACTCTAGATCTTCAACAAGCTCAAATGCTTCTTTCTTCACTTCAGCCACTAGTTTACCAATTTTTTCCTCTTTTTGTATGATGGCATCGATGAAACATGAATTGAGCTTTTTCTTCTGAGTCTCTTTCTTCATTGAATTGGAAATGTCCTTCAAAATTTTGAGTCGTTCATCGGAATAACGAGTTGCTATGATCATTTGATTTGCGACAATCGAAAACATCTCAGACCTTTTTCCGTCTATAATGAAATTATTAGCATGAAAAAAATGCAATGAAGTTCAAATTTATAATAAATTCGATGTAGACACTCACTTGCAGTGAAAGAGTAGCAGAAAGCCATTTAAAAAGAGTTGCATAAAGCGATTTTGCAGAGAGAGCAGAAAGCGAGTTTGGAGGGAGAATAAAAATGATTTGAAATGGCGGAGAGCTCACGTGCTTGTATTTGGCTACGCCATCTCTGTATTGTAAATCATTTAGAGAATAGAATATACACAAATGATTCAAATATTTTCTAGTTTTCTCTCTCTTTAGGGGGGTTCAAAAAGAATGCCATATTAAACTCTTTAAGTTTACCTTTCAATATTTTTTCCTTATAGAAAAGTCTGTACATTGGAGTCCCACTTATCTCACAGCTCCACGCATTCTCAATGACAACCTTAAATCACTCATACTAGATCCAAGCATTGAAGAACTTGAAGGGAGGTTTCTTCAGAGGTCTATGGATAGATGCACAAAAAAAATAGAGTATGGTCCGAAACACCTTGAGGGAGGATCTTAAGCTGAAAATTAATGAAGACGTCAAGCCATCCATCATTGATAAGCATGCGGTTCAATTTAGAAGCTTTAAGTCCGACCCCTAAGCTTATGTTATCCCAAGTGAAGGGTGGACCCAAACATCTATGCTCATTGAGATTAGCCTGCTCGATACACCAAATAAAGTCTTTAGCCCCAGACACCTCAAACGATCTTCAATCCCAATAATCTCATTAAAGTCCTCAACAACACACCATGAGTGTTTTCCTATGGAGCTAGAGATAGATTCAATCGCAGACCACAAGCTATTCCTCAACCTATCCTCATTATGGCCATACACAAAAATTGCAAACAGCTTCTCGTTATCACATTGAGATTGAACCAAACAGTGTAAAACTTAATCAGTAATAACAATCTTTGTCACTTCATAAGAAGCTGTAAACAGGCAAAATCAACACAAACTAACTCGTGCAAAGTAAAGAATCAACAGAAACTCAAATAGTCAGAGAATTCAAGAACATGCTTAAGCACAAATAACTGTTGAACTATTGAAGAATCAATAACATACTTTTGACAATAATTTCGGGTAAATAACTAAGTAGTTAGGGTTTCCAATTACCCGAAATTCGAAGCCCTCAAGGTTTCCAATTTCGAGTAAATGAAACCCCCAGTTCTTTTATATTCTTACATATAAAAGAATATTGACATTCAAAAAAAAAAAAAATATATATATATATATATATAGACACACACCATCTCACGCACACAGGAACACCAATATACATACACATATAGACACACTAAACACACACAAAGACAAATCAAACACATATACAGACACATCATACACATACACATCTGTCGCAGCTGTGGGATTGTGGGGATGGGGGTGGGGATATGGAGCGTGGCTGTGGGAGGTGGAGAAGAGGATGGCGCGCGGCTATAGGGGTGGGGATCGCACGGCTGTGGGAGGTGGGGGTGGGGATCGTGCTGCTGTGGGGTGTAAAGGGTGGTGTCCGCGGCTGAGGTGTGGGTGGGTAGGTCAGCCGAGGTAAGGGGGAGGGGTGAGGGGTGAGGGGTGGGGGTTGTAGTTTGAGATATGTTAGAAATTTTTTTGTGAAGGGTAAATCAATCAATGATTATTATTAGAAGGGTAATTTAGCCATTACAAATTGTTTTATTTAACAGAATTAGAAGGGTGTTAAAATTGATTCAAGTCAAGGGTTAATAAATAGAGTTTTTAAACATAAGGGTTAATAAGTGTCATTTTAGGTATAGTCAGGGGTACAAACTGGATTTAAACCTAAATTATATGTATAGGTCTTTTAGGGTTAAAAAGTTAAAAATTACATTAACTAGCTGTTTATTGATTTTAATTTTAAATTTGTAAAATTGTATTTAAGTCACAATAATTTTGAAATTATGAATTAGATAGAATTAAATAACACTATTTTAGTGTTAAATATGATTTAATTCTTGAATTAAAGAGTAAAATAAGAAAATATAGAGTGCATAATTAACATTTTTTGCTTAGGACCAAATAGGTCTTGAGTTTTTCTTTTATATCTTATGAGGTCCCTCAAGTTTAAAGGTGTTTTTTAATTTTTACAAATAGTGGGTATTATATTCATTTCAGTATTACTAAAAAAATAAATGGACATAAATAAATCACTTTCATTATAGAAATTTTAGTATTAATAAAAAATAAATGAATGTATATATAGGCATTATAGTGGGTATTATAGTCATTTGAATTAATGAAAGTTGATAATTAAAAAAATACAAATTTGAACAAAAAAGTTTATATATAGAGAAAATTGAAATTGTTATAATAATTGAGCTCGAACAAGAACTAAATATTAGTTAAAAAAATTAGTTAAGAATGATTGGCGTTTTTGAAAAAAATAGAAAAAATAATTTGAACATAAACAATATATGATTTACCAAAATTGAATAGAATTTGACAAAAAAAATAGTATATGAATTATTAAAAATCATATTTGGATAAAAACTAATATATAATATATATAAGAATGCGTTGGAAGCATGTCAGATTCCACTACCGGCTATGATTGTCATAAAATAAAGTGTACAAAATTGTTAGCACATAGTACAATCCTTCACATGCATTGATGGCCACAAATGTGTATGTTGGGACTATTTTTGTCCCTGTATATTATGGCCATAGAATATAAAATGTACCAAACTGTTAGCACATAGTACAAGTAACTTAATGCATAAGCGAGCTACAAATATTCATGTGTTGACAATTTTGCCCCTTCATATTCTTTTATGTATTATTATATATATAGATAAAAATGTATTGGGTTAAAAAATGTAAAAGTCCCTTACTTTTTTGCTTAGGACCAAATAGGTCCTTCAGTCTTTTTTCTATATCTTCTTATGTCTCTCAAGTTTAAAGGTGTTGAGTATTATAGTCATTTCAATATTAATAAAAAATAAATGAATAACTTTCATTTTAGACATTTCAGTATTAATAAAAAAATGAATGTATACATAAGCATTATATTTAGCGGTTGTAAAAAGTATAATTAACTTAATTACAAAAACATAGATATATATATAAAGATATAGTGTATTGGTTAATGAAAAATGTAAAAAATACATATGAATTAATAAAAATTGTTATTAAATGAAATACAAATTTGAATAAAAAGGTTTATATATAGAGAAAATTTAAAATTATTATGATAATTGAACTTGAACAAGAACTAAATATGAGTTAAAAAAAAAGTAGTTATGAATGATTGGTGATTTTGAAAAAGTATTTAAAATCATCATCTATCACATTTATAGATTTTTCTTTTTTAAACATTATTCTATGTGAAGTATATTATGTGTGTCATTAGATTTTTCTTTTTAAACATCATCCATCATGTTTATAGATCTTTTAAAAAGTATTTAAAATAAATGGTTACAATTTAAAAAGATTAAATCTTATTTACCATAATACACTTCATATAGAAGATGAGAAAATTAATAGAGAATACGATCGAAATACCTAATATAAGCCTTCTAACTTCCATACCCCTTTATCCTTTTATCAAATAATTAGTATGCATATATAATTAAAAATTTATCTAAAATAATATTGTTGCTAATAAATTACTATTATATTCTAAAAACTCTAGTAATATTATAACATATATTAAAATTTTCTTTAATTATAAAACAAATTCGACAAATTATATTTTTATAAATTATCAAGAAACAATTTTGCGACAAATATTTAATATGAAACCATCAATTTTTGCGTGACAAATATTTAATTCTAAAACTTCATCGCTAACTCGTTGCTGTTTGAGACATATTAGCGGCGCATGTTAATTTCAACCCTTTTGTCGCTAAGTTGTCTCAATTGGAAACCAATTAGCTACGAAATTTTGACAAATATTTTTTTGTCAAATTTCGTCACTAACTCGTTGTTATTTTATGCGTATTAGTGACGCATGTTAATTTGAAACTTTTTGTCGCTAAGTTGTCTCTATTTGAAACCAATTAGCGACGAAATTTTGACAAATAATTTTCTCTAAAACTTCATTGCTAACTCGTTGCTATTTGAGGCGTATTAGAGTCGAAATTAGCGGCGCATGTTAATTTGCAACCTTTTGTCGTTAAGTTATCCCTATTTGAAACCAATTAACGACGAACTTTTGACGAATATTTTTTTTTGTCAAATTTCGTTGCCAACTCGTTGCTATTTGAGACGTATTAGAGATAAAATTTCTTCTACGTCGCTAACTCACAGCAAAATCGTCTCAAAGTTTGCACCAATATACTTTCGTCTCAAGTCGTCACACTATCATCTCTATTGGCGACCAAAATTTTTCGTCGCTAATTTTAGTTTTTCTTGATGTCGTACCAATATTGTTTATATGTCAAATTTAACTAAATCTTTTGACTACATGCTACATGTCATGTCATATGTCATCAAATTATGGATTTGATGGCATCTGCTTCTAAGCATGCCTTGGTATTATTCGATAGGGATATTCTTGGTATTCTTCGAGGAAACATTAATCACCCATGAATCTAAAAATTTAAGAATCTCTTTCTGAAACACCACCATGTCCAAATAGAGAAATTCTAATGACGTGGGAAGATTGGAATATGAATAGTCATCTGGATTATTAGGTACGTACTTATATTAGTGGAATATTAAGGATCTTGAGACTTTGTGTTTATGGAGAAGTTCGTGAAAGCAACTTGGAGTACTTTAAGTTCCCAAATCATACAACTTTCTCAACAACTACTATTTATTATTTATTTCATATCTCCGTCCAGACTTATCTCCGAATTCGAAATATTGAACAAGAGTAAGATCAAGTGGAAATGAAGCATTAGTAAATGATTCTATGATCTAAGCTTATTTCTTCACTCGCGTCATGGTGTGGCGTATAAGGGCAGTGATTTAATGCCATGTTATTGTGAATTTTATTTTCTTTATGTTTTTCCTTCAAAGAAGTAGTTACGATTTAGAGTCAACATATAAATGACAAGCAAGCATGTTGCCTTATGGGCTTCAATGGTGTTGACTTCTTAGACTCGTGGCAGTTGCATTCTAGGATTTACTGGTGTGAACTTGAGGGCGTGACACCTTACAAAATTTGTTGTCTCATTATTTACTTGATTACTTGCCCTACGAATAAGAGAGAAAGTAATTTGAGGGATTGCAAGGCAAGTATTAAGGATATCATCAACAATAAGTGGGGATGGCAGTTAGGAAGGGTTAAATCTGAAACCAACAGGTATCTATTTGATAAAAGCTTAACAATAAAAATTGATGGAGTATATGTTAGGATTTAATTTTTATAAGAGATAATTGATAGATAAACTGATAGGTTTTGATTTTAAGCGTTAAAAAAAATTGAAATGTAAAACCCTATTATTAATTTAATATAAAATATATAAATCTATATATTTATATATATAAATCCACATATCTATATATATAAATCCACATTTTAGTAATAATATAATATTTATACATATCTATGTATATATTCTAATAATAGAGTGTTTATATTTATACAAAGTATATGTACTTATTACCTTTATTTTTTACTTTTTCTATCCACTTTTTTTTACTTTCCCTTTCTTACCTTCTCTCTCTTTCTTTCTGTCACTCTCTTTACTCTTTTCTTTGTCAAACTCTCTCTTTACTCCAACTTCCCCATTTCTTCCCCTATTGATTCACCCTATTGTCCAAATCCAACGCACAACTCTCTAGTTTTTTCCTTTTTCTTTTCCACCTCGTTTCTCTTTGTTCTTATTTCTTTTATGTTCTTCTAACTCTTCTCTTTTCTCTTCCCCTGCTAATTCAGCCCTAAATTGCAAAAGTTGTTTCACAATCCATCTTTTGTATCTCTACACCAAGAGCTCCACAATGCTATATCTCATAAAGAAAAATTTATGAATGATATTTTTGGCTTAGATATTCTTCAAAGAAGGTCAAATAAATATATTTATATATTATTCATTTTTTGGATTTTCTGTTTTGATTTAATATTTTTTCAATGGTTTTTAAATAGTAGTTTGTCATCTTTCATTTTTTTTAGGGGGTGAATATTTGTTTATAGACTAATGTTGCAATGATTATGTGGTTTTATTTTGAATTCTATCATCTATTGCTTATGACTTTTGTTCCATTTTCTTTTTGTGGTTTTTTTTAATATTTAAATTGAAATTTTCTAGATTTTTAGGTAATCGGTTTCAATTTTAAATACCCCAATTTTTGTAGGTATTCAACCCATTGCTATCCCCAACAATAAGAGGGATATCCACTAGAAAAAGATGTAAAGAGGTTCCTGATGAACAACCATGAGGTCCAATTTATAACTGTCAAAAAATTTCTTTTATTTTCTGGATAAAAGGTTATTTTTGGATATAAGTTGCTTATTTGTAAATAAATAAATAAAAGAGAAAGAGAGAGTATAGGATAAAGATGAAGGAACAAATTAGCCCCCTTAAGTTCTTCCCTTTTTTATCCTCGTGTTTCAAGTATATATATCATCTTAAGAAAGGAAGGTAAGAATTTTTGGAAGAAGGGGCTACCGATGTTTTATGTCCACTTTCTAGCTTAAATCCTTGTGAAAAATTGTGTTTTTTCAAAACTACGAGGGGTTAGGCCAATTCCAATAGCTCCCTTTATTTTTATTTTTATTTACATTTAGGGGATTTGAAGCATTTTCTCTATTTTTACAGATCTATTATTTCAGTCTCACCCCATCAGTTCTTCTATCTTTGACTAATTCTTTATTTTATGGAATCACTATTTCAGTTTTACTCCAACAATTTTTCTATTTTTAACTAATCCCTTATGGGGATAAGATAGGGATCAAAATTGATCCCCAAATATTGTGGGGTTTGAATAGGGCATTCATGATTCCCATATTTTGGGAGATGGAATAGGGAACTGTTTGAATAATTTAGCTCCAAGAGTCCCCTAAATACAGGGAATTTTGAGTTTTGGGGAAATTGTTAGAGCCCCCCTGTTCTTCAATATCAATTATTGTGTACCAAAAAATAATAAGAAAACACTACTTAAAAATAGTAAATAATTTTTTTTTTCTTTCTGGTACAAATTGCTTGTTATCCAAAAAAAGGCTAGAAGGAACAATCTTATTTAACAAAAACATATTATATTACACGACCAAAATATAATCTCTAGAACTTAAAAACAAGTTGTGGCGACTTGGATATATTACTTTTTTTTTTTGGTAAAATGACTTGGATATATTATTGACGACTTGTTAGAATTTCTACATGATTGTAATTATGTTTATTTTTTCTTTTCTTATGCCAGCATGCTATATTATATTAATAGCTAATCAAAAAATTTTTATTTGTTATTAATAAGATAGCTTGTTCATGAATCATGAGTAATATGTCCCTTAGTTATTCTTGATTTTGTCATTCTTCAGATTTGAATCAGCCTATTCTTTGAGCTGTTACTCCATTTCCCGATTTCTTTGCATTGGCATTGTCATTACATAAAACGGGGGGGCAGATCAAAGCTGGTTAATTTCTAGTATGAGTCTGTTCTTATTGGCATTAAGTACTCATCCAAATGCGTCGAGCCAAAAGTTTTACATGTTTGTCCAAAGACATATCTTGAAAACACCACCCATGTTGATTGCTAATGTACGTCTTTCTACTATGTGTCCAAATTATGAAAGTTAAGTTGCTCCATCGTGTGGTGTCTATAAATTCTTGCCACTTCAAACGAACAAAGCTAACTAACTTGCACTTTGAACCATTCTAATCATTTGGTGATAAAAGACTGTCAAGGGGTGTCTTTGAATTATGGGTAGGAATTTGGCTAAGTTTGGCGCTCTGGTTGTGCTTTTGGTTGCTGCATCATGTTAGTCTCTCTCTCTCTCTCTCGTATAAAAAATACACCAAAGATGCAAGCACACACGCACGCACTTAATTGTTTTAAATGAATTCTACTTGCAGTTGCAGCTATGACGTTACCTAAGGGGCTAGCATCTACATCTGCTGGGGATTGTGCCGCTTGGTGTTCGTGGATGTATCATTCTTGTCCTGATGGTTGTTGGTGCGCACCTGCAGCAATTCTTACTGGTGTGTGTGTTCCCGATATTGTTCAAGATACAACTCGTTGTCTATCACATGCTGACTGCACTAAAAATGAAGGCTCTAACTATTGTGTACTATTTGTTGGGGGTTCACAGGGTTTTTGTTCTAAAACTCTGAAACCCTAATCCATTTGACTTGGAAAAATTCTATGTTCTTCTCTTCAACTGTAAGGTTTGTGTTATTTCGTACTATGTTATACTGGTGTTTGTAATAATACAAGACTATCCTTTGTATGACCTTGTGAAACTACATTGTGTTTCATTAGAGATGATTCAGCTGTTTTACATTTTCCCCAAAAATTGTTTTTCATGTAGTTACCTACGTCATAACCCAGCACAAGTGTGAATATAAAATTGATATAAGAGTGAAGCTGATTTGAAAGGACACCTGAACCGTTGGAAACGGTTGAAAAAACCAGTCAAGTCAACCTGTCGGAGCATGTATTATAATAATACAGTGAATAATTAAGAGTTTGAGTACATTCATTTATGTATAAATTAATACATATTAAGTACATTTTAACAATTAAAAAATATAAACATATAAAAATAATAATAATAATAATTATAATTTATAGTATTATGGTAATAGAAAAAGTAGCTTTTACAATTGTTATCAACATGTCTTCATATTTTAAAAGCGTTGAATAATTAACTTATTGTCGACGCATTGAAATACATCTCTTTCTATATAAGGGACTAACCAATCATTCATCCAATAGACTTTTAGTTATACCTAAACTAATAATAAACATCTTGTATAAAATTAAAATTTAAAAAATAACTCTAACTAAAATTATAAAACATAACAACTATAACTAATATTTTTTAAAAAAATCTTAATTTCAGTTATTATAAATTAAAATTAAATAAAAAGAACTACCAAAAAAACAAAGGCAATTAGAACTATAACTACAATTAAAAATGAACAAATAACTAAAATTACAAATTAAACTAAAAGTATTGAACAAGTAAATAAATAGTTATAATCAAAACTAAAAGTACACAATTATAGTTAAATTAAGAGTAATAGACAAGTAATATAAAATTAAAAAATAAATACGTGAAATTAAAAATAAAGTTAAATAATTAGATGTACAATTTCTCACATTGGGATTGAATGTTGAATGTGTCGTTGAGGGAAGAAATTGGAAAATAATTTTTTTTTGTTGAATTTTAAGAGTGAATGTAAGATTTTTTGGTTGATTAAAAAAAAGTTGGGCACTTGATCTTTGTAGAGAGGATGCATTTCGGGATTAAGAAGATTTGGGAAAATGAGGCTTTTAAAAAGTTACCATAATGTTTTTTTTTTTACTACATTATAAGCTAAATTACTCAAATACTCCTCAATAATTGAGGGGTAAAATTTGAGTATAAGCATTTAAAAACTCCAAATAGCATGATTCAAACCTAGGTGGACTTCTTCCCAACTGATTTCAAGCCTATTTTATTAACCATTGAGACAAATTAACATTTTTTGAATATATGCATTTGCATACACTGGTTATATGGTAGGTCCACCAATGCAGTCCAGTATGGAGACTGAATACCAAACCATTGCCTTTGCTACTAGTGAGTTATATGTTGGCTGAAATCTATCCTCACTGAAATTAATCTCATTCCAATTTCGGTGCCTACACTCTGGTGTGATAACATCAATGCTACCTTTCTCCCAGCTAACCCTGTATATCATGCTCGAACAAAACATATTGAAATTGACATTCACTTCGTTCGTAAAATGGTAGCATCCAAGGAGCTTCAAGTTTATTTATTTCTACACTTGATCAGTTGGCAGACATCATGTCCAAGGGACTCTCAATTTCTTGTTTTTGCCTCCTCATTTCCAAGCTCACCAAAATATTATCTCCTCCTTTCCAAGCTCATCATCAAAATATTATCTGCAATAGATCTTCCTTTAACAAATGCAGACTGATTGTTACTAATAAGGCTGTGCAATACACTTTGTAACCTGGCAGCAAGCTATAGGTCTATAGCTTATAAAATTTCAATTCAATATCCATCGGTCTAGGTGCTCTTCCATTCTTTTATACTGAAAATAGCTCTTTTTATTTCCTGAAGTTGACTGATAGCTTTTGTAGGCCTCATTCTTCTACAGGCTTCTGAAGTTCACTGATATCTTTCTATTGGGGTTTTACATGATGAACTAAAGAGTAAGGAGGGGGATTTCTCCCATATAGGAAGATTAGAAGAAGAATGAACTATTAATAAACATGTGTAGACTCAACACCTAATAGCTTAAGCTTTTAAGTTAATAGTTTAGTTATACATATGTATTAAGGCACATTTCTTCTTAAATTCCGAAGGCTCGTACGAGAGTAAGATCGCGATTCCTCATGGTTTGATCTGAGTGCATGGGGAAGAGCTATTGGAGTTGGTATAGTGTAGCTAAGGTGCAAAAGAGATCATGGTTGATCTAGATACACATGGAAGAGCTAGTGAGAGTGGTGAAGATGGATCAATAGGCAATGAATATGGATCAAGGGGAGTTAAAGCCCAACATGGAGTTCACATGTAAAAATGAGGAGATTTGTTAGGAGATTCACATAGTGAACTAATAAAGAGCAAGGAGAATAATTTTTCTTATATTGGATGATTAGGAGAAAAATGAGCTATTAATAAATATGTGTAAACTCAAGACCCAATAACTTAAGGTTTTGGGTCAATAGTTGAGTTATACACATGTGTTTTAAGGCCCATTTCATGTATAAAAAAACACTTTTGTAGTGAGCTCGTTCTATATTATTTGCAGTATTCTTTGCTTAAGGTTGAGACTTGGCAGTTTTGGCTCCTTGAAAAGATTCTTGGATAATTCAACCATTTCAACTTCCACAGTGGAGGACCCAGGATTTCAAAATAGGGGGGCCGAGATTCAGTTAAAAAGATTAACGATATAACATATTGTAAATACAAACACATGTAAAGAATACAATGACACTACGAATATATGCTCTACGAATTTCATCTTTTTGGTTCACTGAATACTCCCAAATCCAAGGACGTAAATCCTGGTCACGCACTAAAGAATTTATATCTGCTGTTTCATGTTCAACCCTATAAAATTTTGTTGAAAGGTTCTAAAAGCACATTTGTATCAATATCAGATGCAGAAGATTGTTAACTATATTCTGGGTCAACATCCTTTTCTTTTCTTTTAAAGAATGAATAAATTGTTTTAGACTTATTCATACTTTAACCTGAAAATAAATTTAACATTAATTAGAATAGTTAAATAAATGAATTTGATAAATTTGAATTTAATTAATTATGTACATATATATCCAATAAAGTTAATGTTCATATTTGTTAATTAACCAATACAAAGGCTCTACTGCAATGATAGTGCATAAAATCTCAAACTTTTCGAAAATTCCTCCAACTATAATACCTCGGAATTCTCTGACACATGACTGCAATTACTTTTTACCAATCTTTTTCTTTTTCCTTTGAATCTCAATTTCTTATAGCATTTCCATTCAAATTATAACAAAAAAAATCATAACTTCATTCATTATTTTCCTCACTTTAGCACTAAACACTACAGCAAAATTAGATCACATTCATCTCTACATCAAACTTACACAAAAGAGCAATCCAAACAAATCTCAAGCACAAAAATAAATAAATAAATCAATTACAATCATATAACCAAACACAAATGATAAAGAAAAATGTATGTCATCTATCAGCTAAACACAAATCAGATTACAAATAAATAAATAAACAAAAAAATTACCTCAGCTATGGCCTTTGCAAGTTGGAACGGCAGCAATGCAGAAAGCTAAAACTCAAAACTGAAATGTGTCCCTGCTGAAATATGCTTTTTGCTTTTGATCAAAACTCATTTGTGCACTTTTGGACAAAGTTTTCGTGAAGTTAATTTTTTGGGACTTGGTGCGGTACAGCAAGCTCAGTCCTCTATCTTTTTTTTTTATTGGGGGGCCAATAAATATTTATTTTAAAAATATAACTAAATTTTTTTAAAAACATATAAAATTGGGAGGGCCCGGGCTCCCCCGGTTCCCCCCTAGAACCGCCTTTGAACTTCCACATCTTCAATAACAATAATCCTAGTTTATTTGAAGATTTTAAAAGGACAATGATGAAAAAGATTCAGATGGCTAGTATACGCCTCATATCCTAATAATATTGTGATCAAAGTGAACCAGATGGATAAAAGAATATTCATTTTCCAAGAAGGCTATGCAAAGGAAATTCTTAAATAGTTCAAGATAGAAAATCGCAATCCTGTCAACACTTTTGTCAAATGTAGAGCAAAATTTTTGAAGGATGATGAAGAGAAGCAAGTGATCCAATACTCATCAAGAGCCTGGTTGGAACTTAGAGATACTTTATGTGCATAAGATTTAATATTCTCTTTGATGTAAAACTGGTGAGTGGCTATATGGAGGCTCCAACCAACACACATTTAAAAACCACCAAGAAAAATTTTCACTGCATCAAAAGAACTCTTGATTATGGACTTCTAAACTCCGACAAAAATAATTTCAAACTCGTGATGTGACTTGTGATCTTAATAATAGAAAGAATACTAGTGGATATGTTTTGTTTATGAATGATAAAACATGCAGTTGGGAGTTCTATGAAAGAACTCATTGTGGCATTTTGTACATGCGTGTGAAGTTGAATATGTAGTTATCACCTCATGTGTCTTCCATGCATGCATGATAAGTGATTAAGGAATTTGGTGAAAGAATTTATGGATGTTCAATATGTAGGTGTCACACCTCTTGTGTCTACTATTGTGATTTATGTTGATAACAAGTTCACATTTACTTTGGCTAAAATTGCAATCCTTGAGGAAAGAAGCAACCATATTCACACATGCTACCATTTTATTAGAGAATGCATTGCAAGAAAGAAATTAAAAATAAAGTAGGTGAAGTCTCAAGATCAAGTTGACAACTTTCTTAGAAACCCACTCAAGAACTAATAATGTTCATCAAGCAAAGAGCTATACCTGGAGTTATCAAAATCAAATCAAATTTAACGGGAGACATTAGTAAATAAATTTGATTTGGAACTTATCTAGATAAATTCTAGTTAGATTTGTATAATTAGTTTAATCTGCATAGCTTTTTTCAAATTGTAGCTGGTAATGGACTTTTTAGTTGTCCTAGTGACTAATAGATTTCTGCAACTCCGCATTGAGTACTCTATGTAGGGTTGAGTTCTCTTAATTGTATGCATCGCAAGGAAAAGAAACAATAAAGATTCCTTAGTTTCTCTATATATATTCTTCCTATATATTTTCTCTAGATTCAGATATCGTCTCCATAAATAATAAAACTCTCTTCCAACAAAATATTCCTCAGTTCGTTTGTAAGGAGACTTCAAATATGAGATAAGGTTTGCTATCTCATGCATTACTATATATTTCGATCGTTACCACCAAAGACGAGTTAATTAGCCTGCTTTCTAACATTCCAAACCTCATGTAGCAAGCATCTCGCATGATCAATATATATGCTTGACCTTAGGGGTCAATCTAAATCTTTATTCGAGCGAGAGCCAAATTTTGCTAGCATAAATCTATATGCTTTTCCGGCATACTGCATAAATGTTAGGGCCTGACCTTTGTGTAATATAGAATTAAGTGTCATCTCAACTTCAAAACCATCTATTAAAGGTTCGAACTTTTAAAAAGAAGGTGTTTTATACCCCGTTAACTAATGGTGTTAGTATTTTACTTACACGGCATTTTTCTTTTCCTTCAAATCATATGTGGCATTATTTTTTTCTTTTCGGGTCCTACATGAAATTATCTTACACACTTTTGTTTTCAGAACCCCATCAAACAATTTGCAAGTAAAATAGGACGCTATCAAACAAAAAGAAAATTTGAAAGACGTCATTACAGGGCAAAGCAAGAATACTTTTCTTTCTCTCAAGGGATATGAAAATATTTTTCACTCATTTTAACTAAATATTTTTCTTTAACCAAAAAAGATTTTTCGATTGACTAAGTTCATGTGTTACCAAATATCAGAAAATCAAGAAAATATTTTCTAAGAAAATAATTTATGTCAAACAAACGGAGCCTTAACCTCAAAAATGGAAACAACATGAATAAGGGCACCACAAATAAATCATAACTCAATAACCAAGGCTTTTGGTAAAAAAAGGTAGACTAATCTAAAGGATTTCTTACAATTGATTCCCTTTTGGTCATCATTTATTAATTTTGATTAATTATGTTATTTCTTCACACCATCATAACTATTATGATGTTGACCCTAATGAGGACTTTACTAGCGTTAAATCTGATACAATTATGGAACATTCAATATACCTTTTTAATAAATATATGCAATCCGCAACCAACAACGTGCTGCTCTCAAACACCTTAAAACCCTGAAACGATTAGGTTTATGAAGATGCATATAAGTTTGTGTTATATTCGGAGGTCTATATATATATAATGCATGCGAATATGTTGAAAAGGAAATAGAAAATACCAACATTAAATTTGAAAAGGAAATAGAAAATACCACATACGACTTGCAAGGAAAAATGTTTAAACAAATTAAACACTAATGCCATTAGTTAACAGTGCCTTTTTTTAGAAGCTCGTGCCTTTCCATGAATGGTTTTGAAGTTGAGACCCTTAATTCTATATTACAATTGTAGGAATCTTGTGAATGTAAATAAATTATTGGGTACAATCATTCTTGTTTAGAATGATTGCCTTGTAAATCCGTGCATTATATTCCTTGTCCATGTGCTGCAGACTCTATCAAACTTTGAGTAACATGGTTGTGTGAAAGTTTGAGCTAGATTATAATATTTTATTCTATCAGAATATTTTGGCAATGATGATTCCCATTAAAAATTGGTTATAAATAGTTGTGTGTGTGTTTGCTCAAGAGAAGAAGCAGAATGAAAAATTGAGCAAGCAGAACAAATATTTTCATTGTATCATTGTGTCCAATAGAGAGAGTTTTTTATATTCAGTTCGACAGCTTCGTAGTTTGGTGTACTCCTACTACGAAGAAAATATCGTTGTATCCTGGGAGGCTTGCGTCAATCAATCGAAAGCACCGTAGCAGGACGTTAAAGTTTTAAGGACATCGAGTCTAACTCGAGCCTCGATATCATCTGTATTTGATTTATTTCTACATCCTTGAATTTTAATACTGTTAATTTTACATTATGTTATTTTAATCTTTATTGTACATCTTGTATTTTATTTACAACACTTCTCTCATTTTAATTTGTCCTACAATATAATTAAGTCTAACAATCTTAAGACTTTAAATCGATATAATTCCTTTAATGTAATTATGTGAAGTATAACAAACTAAAAAATAAATTACGTTCCCATATACTTCTTAATTTTCTGAAGTTAATGGTAAAAATTTCATCAAATTTGGACTTAAAATGAGAAAGATATAAATTTTTAAGGACCTAATCTTGAACTATATAATACCGCTTGCACGCTTGTTTCTTTGTTATCATTTTCTTGCTATTACCGCATGCATAGTACGTTAACTTTTTATTATAATATAGTTGTAGATTATATTATATCATATTAGTTATATTATATTATATTAGTTTATAATATAGTTGTAGATTATATTATATCATATTAGTTATATTATATTATATTAGTTTATAATATAGTTGTAGATTATATTATATCATATTAGTTATATTATATTATATTAGTTTATAATATAGTTGTAGATTATATTATATCATATTAGTTATATTATATTATATTAGTTGTAATTTTTTAATGTTGTAGCATTAGTTGCAGGAGTTTGCATTATAATATATGGATATTATATTAGTTGTAGTTTCTTTTTTTTTACTGCATGCACAGTATATGTTTGCTGAAAGCAGAACACAAAATTTTGATCATTTTTGCTGCCTACATAGGTTTGATCCCAGGACCTCAAAGCTACTAATGAGAAAAGTCTACCACTAAACCAAATGTTACTTCTTGGTTCTTAAGTGACAAAATAATTTATTAGTACATTGTTTTTTAACTGAATCGAGAAAAGTAAATTTGAGTAATTATTTTACTTATTTTGTTTGGACTACTTACTTGACAGTCTAATATAAATATATATACATATAGTAGACTGTAGGATTCACTATTTCTTTTAATTTTGTATCAGAAGTATTATTTCTTTAATGGTTACTTTAAAATTAATTTTGGTGTTAAGTTATTTTGTGACTAACTTGATTTTTGTGTAGTGCAGCGTGTATAAACAGATATTTGGACTTAATATAAATAATATTAATCATGAATACCGAAACTGGAAATTTGAATTATGGACAATCATTTAGACCTAACAACCCAAACGTGCCATTGATTGGAAGTGGATCAATCGGTGGATCTGCAGGAAATGAGAATGTACCTTTGGCTAGGCCATCGGTGACTGTTGCTTCGGCAGTGCCATTTGTGGCGTCAACTCCTGTTGGACATGGCGAGAGGCTAGAAAAGTTCAACAGGAGGGATTTTAAGAGGTGGCAACAGAAAATGTTGTTCTACTTGACCACCTTGAATCTTGCTCGATTTTTGAAAGAGGATGCACCACAGTTGGGTGACGATCCTGATATGCAGACTGTTGCAGCTGTTGATGCTTGGAAGCATGCAGACTTCCTTTGCAAAAACTATATCCTCAACGGGTTGGACAATGCGTTGCATAACGTCTACAGCCCAATGACAACTGCTAAGATACTGTGGGAATCTTTAGAGGAGAAATATAAAACGGAGGATGCGGGCACAAAGAAATTCGTTGTGGCCAGATTCCTTGACTTCAAAATGGTAGATTCCAAGCCTCTGATGCCGCAAGTAGATGAGTATCAGGTACTCATTCATGAGTGTCATGCAAAAGGTAAAAACATGGGAGAACGTTTTGAATCTGGTGCACTTATTGAGAAGTTGCCTCCTAATTGGAAGGATTTCAAGAGTTATTTAAGGCATAAGCGAAAGGAGTTGACTCTTGAAGATCTAGTTTTGAGATTGAGGATTGAAGTAGACAACCGCAAATCTGATGAAAGAGTTGGTTTTCTGCCTTTGGAATCAAAGGTTAATGTCGTTGAACATGGATCGAGCAACAAAAAGAGAAAGTTCTCCAACCAAAGTCAAAAAAGGAGGAGAACAGAAGAAGTAGTAGTTCGGTGGGAACTGCTTTGTCTGTGACAAGCCGGGCCACAAGGCAAGAGACTGCAGGCACCGCAAGAACCAAGGCAATCCGAAAAAGAGGAAAACTCAGGCAAATGCTGTGGAAAACCTGGGCAATGATCTCTCTGACATCAATCTGTCAGCTATCATGTCATAAGTCAATTTGGTAGGGAATCCAAAACAATGGTGGGTGGACACTGGGGCCACTAAGCATGTTTGCTCTGATAGGAGAATGTTAACTACCTATCAAAATGTTTCTGAAACCCTTTACATGGGTAACTCCGCCACTTCGAAGGTGGAAGGAACTGGAAAGGTAATCTTGAAGTTTACCTCTGGAAATGAGCTGACACTCAACAATGTGCTGCATGTCCCAGATATCCGGAAGAATTTGGTTTCTAGATCCTTGTTGAGTAAGAACGGATTCAAATTGGTTGTGTTAACCAAATTTGGAATGTTTGTAGGCAAGGGCTATGAGTGTGATGGCTTATTTAAGCTTAATGTAATGACTATTGCCCCAACTGTTGTAAAGGCTGTTGAGCCTACCAAATTTGGTATGAATAAAAATAAGTTTATTGCTTATGTCTTGGATTCTCCTAATTTATGGCATGATAGATTAGGACATGTAAATTTTGATTCTTTGCATAAATTAATCAATTTAGGTCTAATACCTAAAGCTGATTGGAACATAAATAAAAAATGTGAAGTATGCGTAGAATCAAAATTAACGAGAACTTCCTTTAAATCAGTAAAAAGAAGTTCAGAACCTCTAAATTTAATTCACAGTGATATTTGTGATTTAAAATTTGTGCAAACTAAAGATGGAAAAAAGTATTTTATTACTTTTATTGATGATTGCACAAGATATTGTTATGTTTATCTATTCAGAGGCAAAGATGAGGCTTTTGAAGTATTTAAACTATACAAAAATGAGGTAGAAAATCAACTTGACAAAAAGATTAAGATGTTGAGAAGTGATTGAGGAGGAGAATATGTATATCCCTTTGAGGAATACTGTGTTGAACATGGAATTGTTCATCAAACGAGGGCTCCTTACTCTCCTCAACAGAATATATTGCTAAACGCAAAAACCGAACTCTTAAAGAGATGATGAATGCCATGTTGATTAATTCGGGTTTACCTCAGAACTTGTGGGGGAAGCAGTATTAACTGCGAACCATATTCTTAATAAGGTACCCCACAAGAAATTAAGCAAGACACCTTATGAGTTGTGAAAAGGTCGACCACCTTCCTACAATTAGTTAAGAGTGTGGGGGTATCTAGCTAAGGTAGGAGTTCCAACTCCTAAAATGGTCAAAATAGGACCAAAAACTGTGGACTGTATCTTCATTGGATATGCACACAACAGTACTGCATACAGGTTTCTTGTGTATAAGTCAGAAATAACTAATGTACATGTGAATACAGTTATTGAATCAAGGAATGCATAATTTTTTGAAGAAAAATTTCCTTGCAAAGATATGCAAGAATCAAGTTCTGCGGAAAGAACATATGACGAGAGTCAAAAATTAGATATAGATGATGAGGCTATATCTACAGATATTGAAGATGAACCAAGACGTAGCAAGAGGGCTAGAACGTCTAAGTCTTTCGGTCCATATTTTCTAACGTATATGTTAGAAAATGAGACTCGTACTTTTAATGAAGCAATGTCTACTCCTGAAGCTCCTTTATGGAGAGAGGCTGTAAACAGTGAAATTGAATCCATCATGCAAAATCATACATGGGAATTCGTGGATCTTCCTCCTGGAAATAAACCTTTAGGGTGTAAATGGATTTTTAAGAGGAAGTTGAAGACTGATGGATCAATAGATAAATACAAGGCCAGGCTTGTCATTAAGGGATATAAACAAAAAGAAGGTCTTGATTATTTTGATACATATTCACCAATCACGAGAATTATATCTATACGGATGTTGATAGCTATCGCAGCTATCAATAATCTTGAGATACATCAAATGGATGTAAAAACAGCCGTATTGAATGGAGTTCTAGATGCATAGATCTACATGGAACAACCTGAGGGGTTTGCAGTTCTTGGAAAAGAGAATAAGGTTTGTAAGCTTGTAAAATCTCTTTACGAACTAAAACAAGCGCCTAAACAATGGCATGAAAAAATTGATAAAGTCATGATATCAAATGGTTTTAGGATTAATGAATGTGACAAGTGTGTCTATGTGAAAAGCACGGGTCAAGAATTTGTTATTATTTGTCTCTATGTAAACGATATGCTCATTATCAGGAGCAATGAGAGTGTCATTAAGGCTACCAAAATAATCTTATCCAGTAGCTTCGATATGAAGGATATGGGTGTGGCAGATGTGATTTTGGGTATTAAAATTACCAGAACATCTAATGGAATAGTCTTGTCTCAGTCTCATTATATAGAGAAAATACTGGACAAGTTTAATAAAAATTATGCTAGTCTAGCGAAGACACCTATAGATGCAAATGTACATCTAACCAAAAATACCGGTGAAGGAATATCTCAATTAGAGTATTCAAGGATTATTGATAGTTTGATGTATATTATGAATTGCACAAGGCCCGATATATCATTAACTGTGAGCAAATTGAGCAGGTATACGAGCAATCCAGGGAAAGACCACTGGGTAGCTATAATAAGAGTTCTAAGGTATCTAAGATACACATTGAACTTTGGGCTGCACTATACCCGATATCCTGCTGTACAAGAGGGATACAGTGATGCTAACTGGATATCGGATACTAATGACTCCAAATCCACGAGTGGATATATTTTTACTTTGGGAGGGATAGCCGTCTCTTGGAAATCCACTAAGCAAACATGTGTAGCCAAATCCACGATGGAATCTGAGTTTATAGCTTTGGATAAAGCTGCAGAGGAAGCCGAATGGCTTCGACAGTTCTTAGAGGATATTCTAAACTGGCCCAAACCTGTGCCAGCTATTTGCATACACTGCGATAGTCAATCTGCTATTGGAAGGGCACAGAGTAGCATGTATAACGGTAAGTCTAGACATATACGTCGTAGACATAATACCGCTAAACAATTGCTCTCTAATAGGGTTATCTCAATTGACTACGTAAAGTCAAAAGATAACATTGCGGATCCGCTTACTAAAGGTTTGAACAGAGAGCAAGTTTACAAATCGTCGAGGGGAATGGGTCTTAAGCCTACAACTAAAGAGTCATCATAGTGGAAAATCCTACCTACGTGACAGGAGATCCCTGGATGTAGGTTCAAAGGGAAAAACTAAGCTATGAATGATTCATCGGGAACACTGTGGGGGGTAATTCTCCCACATATTCCTATGACGAGCGAACAGTGCTGCCTGCATGTGGTTTAGGATAAGCTATGCTTTTAATGATACTTATATCTTGAAAAATCCAAGTGGGGTATTGCAGGGTTACTCTTAATAAGTGATCACCTATGTGAGTAGGGAGTGGGCCGCTCCTACAAGAATCTCTAAGGCTGAATTCTCTAGAGTACTCATGAAACTGGGAGTTGTTCAGGGACAAAACGAACACAACCGTGAGAACTGAAGTATGGTTAAGAGGATACTGTGTGAGTTCTATTGTCTTGGTTTACACAAAAGCTGAACAGTTCAAGACATCGCGATCACTGGTTAGCAAGTAAATCCGATAGCTCTCACAACAGAAGGTTCAAGGTCAAAAGCTACCTATCCGGAAGCAGTGTCATTCTTGTAAACTCTCTCTAGTGTCTGCATTGTGTCTTTACTTTTTGCATTGTCTGATTTCCATTCATGTGGGGGATTGTAGGAATCTTGTGAATGTAAATAAATTATTGGGTGCAATCATTCTTGTTTAGCATGCTTGCCTTGTAAATCCGTGCATTATATTCTTTGTCCATGTGCTGCAGACTCTATCAAACTTTGAGTAACATGGTTGTGTAAAAATTTGAGCTAGATTATAATATTTTATTATATCAGAATATTTTGGCAATGATGACTCCCATTAAAAATTGGCTATAAATAGTTGTGTGTGTGTTTGCTCAAGAGAAGAAGCAGAACGAAAAATTGAGCAAGCAGAACAAATATTTTCATTGTATTATTGTGTCCAATAGAGAGAGTTTGTCATATTCAGTTCGACAGTTTCGTAGTTTGATGTACTCCTACTACAAAGAAAATATCGTTGTATTCTGAGAGGCTTGCGTCAATCAACCGAAAGTACTGTAGCGGGACGTTAAACTCTTAAGGACATCGAGTCTAACTTGAGCCTCGATATCAACTGTATTTGGTTTATTTCTACATCCTTGAATTTTAATACTGTTAATTTTTCATTCTGTTATTTTAATCTTTATTGTTCATCTTGTGTTTTTATTTACAGCACTTCTCTCATTTTTATTTGTCCTACAATATAAAGTCCAACAACAAGTTCATCCACTAAAACACATTTTTTTTAGAAGTTGAGCCATCCCATGAATTGTTTTCGATATGATTTGTACTTTTACTTCTTTAGGTTTACAAACTTCTAATGAGAACATAGCTGTCTAATGTTTGCCCTGAAAGATGGAGAGCAGATCAAAGCTGGTTGAGTTCTAGTACGTCTGTTCTTATTGGCATTAAGTACTCAGCCAAATGCGTCGAGCCAAAAGTTTTACATGTTTGTCCAAAGACATATCTTGAAAACATCCAACATGTTGATTGCTAATGTACGTACTTCTACTATGTGTCCAAATTATGAAAGTTAAGTTGCTCCATCGTGTGATGTCTATAAATTCTTGCCACTTCAACAACAAAGCTAACCAACTTACACTTTGAACCATACTAATCTTTTGGAGATAAAGACTGTCGAGTGGTGTCTATTATGGATGGGATTTTGGCTAAGTTTGGCGCTCTAGTTGTTTGCAGCATATTAGTCTCTCGATCTCTCGTGTAAAAAATACAACAAAGATGCAAACACACATACACACTTACTTGTTTTAAATGATAATTTACCAAATATGAAATTCTACTTCCAGATGTGACGTTGCCTATGGGGCTAGCATCTAGACCAGTTGGTGATTGTTTCACTACATGTTCACCGATTGTTGATACTTGTCCTCCTAGTTGTTGGTGCCTACCTGGATTCATCGTTGCTGGTATGTGTGTTCCTTATCCTGTTCAAGATGCAAATCGTTGTCTATCACATGCTGACTGCACAAAAAAATTGAAGGCCTTAACTATTGTGTACGTACGGTTTGTTCGAGGTCCTAATGGTTTTTGTGGTTTTTGTTCTAAAACTCTGAAACTCTAATCCATTTGACTTAGCAAAAGTCTTGTGAGGTTAATTTGTGTTATTTGGTGGGCAAATCTTACAAATTGTTCCTATTGTTTATAAGTTTTTTATAAGGGAAAATCTAACATTTAGTCTCTATTATTTGCAAAATGTCTCAATTTAGTCTTTATTGTTTAAAATGTCTCAATTTAATCCTTATTGTTTCACCAAAAGTTTTAATTTCGTCCTTATTATTTAAAATGTCTCAATTTAGTCTCTACTGTTTTCCAAAAAGTTTCAATTTCGTCCTTATTATTTTTAAAAAGTTTCAATTTCGTCTCTATTGTTTTCTTAAAGTTTCAAATTCGTCCCTATTATTTAAGTACTAAATTGAAATTTTTTGAGAAATAATAAGGACGAATTTGAAACTTTTTGAAAACAATAGGGACAAAATTGAAATTTTTGGGAAACAATAAGGACGAAATTGAGAAACTTGAAACGATAGGGACAAAATTAAAACTTTTAGAGAAACAATAGGAACTAAATTGAGACATTTTAAACAATAAAGACCAAACTAAATTTTTTTGTAAACAATAGGGACTAAATGTGAGATTTTTTCTTTTTGACAAATAATCCTTATTGTTTTAAAAGTCACGCAGTTAGTCCCTATTATTTACAAAAATTTCACCACTAGTTTCCATTATCTCATAAGTAATTTAGTTAGTCCGTATTGTTTGCAAAAGTCTCTCTATTAGTCCTCAATATTTGCAAATGCATTTGCAAACATTGGGGACTAATGGAGAGACTTTTACAAATAATAGGGACTAATTGAGCGACTTTTGAAACAATGAGAACTATTAGTGAAACTTTTACAAATAATAGGGACAACCACGTGACTTCTAAAACAATACGGACTATTTATCCAAAGCTTATAAATAATAGGGACTATTTGTCCAATTTGCCCTTATTTGGTACTATGTTATGTTGGTGTTTGTAATAATACAAGAATATCCTTTAGATGACGTTGTGAAACTAGATTGTATTTCATTAGAGATGATTCAGTTGGTTTACATTTTTTTAAAAAATTGTTTTTCACGTAGTTACTTACTTAATAACTGTTGGTGTTGGATTAAGTAACCCAACACAGAAGAAGAGAGAGAACTGATCATTATGATCAGTTGAGCTTTCATTTCTGTAAAATATGTGTTAGGAGAGCTCCAACAGCTCCTCCAAATGATCTCCTATATGATAGGGGATATATGATTTGAAGTTTGGATCCCCCATTGCTAGAGGATCAAATCTCTCCCCTATAGTTTTTAATATTTTTTTTTTAAATAAAGATAGATATTGGAGTAAAACAGAAGTAGGAATTTTTTAAATAAGAGATCTGTTGGAGTAAAACTAAAATAGAAGTTCTATAAAATAAGGGATTAGTTAAAAATAGGGAAGCCGTTAGAGTAAAACTGAAATAAGGGATCTGTAAGAATGGAGAAAATGCTTCAAATCCCTTTAATATAAAAAAAAAATAAGAAAGCTGTTAGAGTTGTCCTTATACATTCTCTTTACTCGATCTGCTATTTATAGCTACTAGTACAAAGCTTTCTAACTGTATACCAACTGTACTAACTACTCACTCACTCAATCAATTAGGATTCTATCTTAACCAACTCTTCCACCGACTTATACTTGATAAGCTTGAGTTGCTCTCACTCTGCAAAGTCTCTTCTGAGAACTCTCTAACAGCTGTGCTCTTTGAGAGCTTATGAGCTGAGTAGTTGTTATCATATAAGGGTAAAGCTGATTTGAAAGGAAAGTTGGACGGTTGAACCGTTAGAAAATAGTTAAGTTGTAGGAAACGGTTGAGGAAACCGGTCGAGTCCGGGTCAAATGAGTCAAAATACCGAACGAGCCAGTCGGACAAGCTGGTCATCCTGCTGGCTCGACCAACTCTTACAAAGGGCCACGACAAGCAAGCAGGACGAGCTGGTCATCCGATTGGGTCGCTCGGCTCATGTTTACAGAACTCGAACGAAAATTTACCTCCAAGCTTCATGTCTCTTTGTAAATGGATTTTTTGGCATCTCTCTATAAATACCAAGCCTACAGAACCGTGTTGATTAATTCATGTTTAATTTGCACTGTTTTGCTGCTGCAATATTAACATATCAAAAGTTTATAAAAAAACGTTGAAAGAGAGAATCAATATTTTAAATTTTGCTTTTTCTTACGATTTGGAGTACTCTTACTGTAAAATTTCACTGTTAACTCTTGGGAGACAATAGATCTTCCTTTAATATTAAATGCATACTAATTGTTGCCAATAAGGCTGTGCAATAAACTTGGTACAGAGAATTTATAAATGACATTACAACAAGCTATAGGTCTATAATATTTCACGATCATTAGATTTTAGAACTTAAGGGGCGTTTAGTTTACGAAATGTTATAAAATTTCTGAAAATGTGAAGTTTGAAATATGATATTTCCATGTTTGGTTCGCAGAATGGAAATATATTATTGACAATATCACATTCCTGGAATGCAATATTTTTTGATTTGGTCTATTTCTATTTTCATATGAAGGGGTGAAAATTATGAGAATGTTTTTCAAAAAATAAAAGACACAAATACCTATTTTAAAAAATAAAAAATAAAGATAAATAAAAATAATAATTCAAAAAAATTAGAAAAATAAAAATAAAGAAAATAAAATAAAGTAAAAATAAGATAAATAAAATTAAATGGGATAAAATGAGATATATACAATAAAATAAAATAAAAATAAGATACAAAATAAGATAAAAATAAAAAATAAAAATAAAATAACTATAAAATAATTAATATTTACAAATAAAAATAAGAACAATAAAAAATAAATATAAAAAATTGAATTAAATTAAATTTTTTAATTTTTTAAGTTAAACTAAAATTTTATCATTTATATTTATATTTTAAAATAATTTTCTATTGCTAATTTCAAATTTTTAAAATTTTTAATTTGAAATTTTAAAAATAAAAATCAATTAAAAAAATAATTTTAAAATTTTAAAATTCCAAAATCTTTTAAAATAAGAAATTTAAGTTTCTAAACTTTGCTTGCATATTAACAAAAGTATACAAAATGTAGCGTTATTTATACACATTGTATGATATTTTTGTTTTTCTGAGTTAGGGCATTGTTATTAAATTGCTCAAAAGTCTTAGGAATGTTGAGTCTAAACCAAACATAATAAAATAACATTTTTAGGAATTTGACAAAATATTTTTGAGAATATTTTTAACGTACTAAACAATTTTAATAACATTCCCATAAATGAATGAAAAATCAATCCGTGAGCCAAACACCCCCATAGGATCCTTTAATATTTGGTCCTAAAATATCCCCTAAGCTTATTATAAAACTTGATACGATAGCCAACAGGTATAAGTGCTCTTCTATTCTTTATACCAAAAACGACTCTTTTTATTTCCTGAAGTTGATTGATAGTAAGGAGAATGATTTTCTACCACATATAATAAGATTAGAAGAATAATGAGCTATTAATATTAGGTTAATAGTAGAGTTATACACATGTGTGTTAAGACCCATTCCTTCTTAGATTCTCATGGCTCGCCACAATACATATATAGTGAACTCGTTCTGTATTATTTGCAGTAATCTTTGCTTAAGGTTGAGACTTGACAAGTTTGGCTTCTTGAAAAGATTCTTGGATAATCAACCACTTCAACTTTCACATCTTCAATAATAATAATCCAAGTTTATTTGAAGATTTTAAAAGGACAATGATGAAAAAGTTTCAGATGACTAGTGTCGGCCCCATATCCTAATAATCTTGAGATTAAAGGGAAGCAAATGGATAAAAGAATATTTATTTTCCAAGAAGGCTATGCAAAGGAAATTCTTAAATAGTTCAAGATAGAAAATAGCTATCCTGTCAACACTTTTGTCTAATGTAGGGCAAAATTTTTAAAGGATGATGAAGAAGAGCAAGTGATCTAACACTCTTCAAGAGCCTGGTTGGAACTGAGAGATAAGACTTGATATTCTCTTTGATGGAAGATTTGTGAATGGCTTTATGGAGGCATCCAGCAACACACATTTAAAAACCACCAAGAAAATTCTTCACTTCATCAAAAGAACTCTTTATTAAGGACTTCTAAGCTCCGACATAAATGATTTCAAACTCGTGATCTGGCTAGAGATGTTTGGTATGGGATAAAATTCAGACCCCGAGCATAATTACCAAAATACCCTTGGAGGAGTTCATAAGGCCGAGGCCAGTCCTGGGACCCTCCGCAAGGTCTAGTAGACCTGAGGGCTGCCTATCTCAACCAAATGATCAAACCAAGGCTCCGGGCCCCAGGGTAACCCAAAGACCTCGGAGAGATGTTATAACTAACTTTGATACAATCCCAAAATATCAGGAAAAAATCCCTTCAATAAGGTATAAATAGTACTCTCATTCTTATTATGAAGATAACTCATATATTTTATACACTTTTTATTGATACTTATCTTCTTCTTGGATTCGATGTCCTTAACCCACTCAAAAGGTGTTGGGTTTTTGGCTTGAGCCCATGTTAAAGACAAGTAGAAGTCCATTAGAAGAAGAAATAGGTTTTTCAATCCTAGTGTAGTTAGGATTAGTTTCCTATAAATATAACTCTCTACCTTGTAATTCAGTGCCACGAGAGCTACACCCCATGGGGGGTGTGATAGGGAGTGAGTTGAGTGATTGAGAGTGTTTTTCGTCTTTTGCCAGAAAAAAGTCGATTATGGGGAGGGTTTAGACTTTGACCATAGAAAAAGTCCTTGTGCGAGGTTTTAGACTTTTTCCATTCATAAAGTCATGGGTGTGAGGGTTTTCATAGTTTTTTCCTAAAGCTATGAGCGTGTGAGTGGGGAGAGGGTTTGGATCTTTGTCCGTCCAAAAGATTCGTTGCGTTGTAATAGGTTTATTGCTGAATAGTGGATTTCTTAATTGTTTGGGTCGTGGATGTATGCAGAAGGCCGAATCACGTTAAATATCGTGTGATTACTTTCTGTTGTGATGTGTGATTTGTGCGTGTGTATGTGTCCAATCCCAACAAAAGGGTGGTACGGCAATAGATGACCTTAAGTATAAGAGTTACTTACTACCCTAGATAAAGATTCCCCATTTATATATGATAGAGGTGCTCGGAACAATCAAAGATGAGATAATACGCACTCTTGTGCCACATACTATTCAGAATTCTTGAGTGAATGTGTCTTCCCATTGTGGACTAACCCAGAGTTCTAAATCTCTTTGTCATTCAAAATTAAGAATGAAGATGTTAATCTGACCAAGGCCAGTCATTCGGGAATGCATCCGATCATTACAAACTGGCACTTGATGAAGCAGAGCAACTTATCAAGGAAGTTCTAATCGAGCCAACAACATTGTCTTTGTGCGTGTGAAGCTTTCTATGTAGGAAACCAAATAGAACACAAGCTAAGTTCTCCTTCCTACTACTACTCCTTTGTTTCTCTATAATCTTCTTATATATTTTATCTAGATTTAGATATCATCTCCATGAATAATAAAACCCTCTTCCAACAAAATATTCCTTAGTTCGTTTATGAGGAGAGTACTTCAAGTATGAGATAAGGTTTGCTATCTCATGTATTACTATATATTTAGATCATTACCACCAGGGGCGGAGCCAAAAGTTGAGTATTGGGAGGGCCGAAATTATTTTTTTTGTACAGTGTTTTTTGTACAGTAAACTTAATAAGGCATACATATACTAGCAAAAACAAAATACAACTATAGAAATAAATGTAAATAAAATGCTAATTATAAAAAATAACATAAGATATGCAAAGAAATGTTTACCTCATCAATCAATGAAGTTGGGCTCGTCTCTACTTCATGTAATAGAATTCATCAATTACTGTATCTACAGGAACATCTTTGCAATTTCTTTTTCTATATAGATAATTAAGCTATCTTTGAGAAAGTCATCCTCTATCCGATTACGAAGACTTGTTTTGATAACCTTCATGGCAGAAAAAGCGCGTTTTGTAGTTGCTGTTGAGACAGGGAGAGTTAAAATTAACTGTATCAACCTATCAACTAAAGGATAAGCTTTTGATTTTCCAGTTTTTAGCAATCCTCTACACAGATCTACTATGCTAGTCAAAATTTTTAAATCAGCTCAAGCTCATAATGTTGCAATTGATAACTTAAACAGCTTATCTCTTGTTCAAAGAAGTCAGAAGGATAAAAAATTTCAGCAAGTTTGCATATATCATTAATTGCAAATGACTTATAGCCATCCCTAGGATCCAAAGCTATGTTAAGAATAATAACCCCGGTTGTTTGCTCATTAAATTTGTTGTTTAACTCTTGTAATTGTTGATCTATAGTAGTTGTAAATAAGTCTACTCGGTAATAATGCTCCACTGTTACAATATCCTTTTGATGACGAAGTCGGACTATGTCAGAATAGGAAGCATTCATATTAGGAACTTGTATATTTTGATGAGAAGCAAAAGACGTCACATGCTCAATAAGAGTTTCCCAACCATCATCTCTCAACATTTGCATTAACAATTTTGTATTATAAACCATATGGAGAGCATTTAAAATATCCTGAGATTTCTGTTGCAGAGCTTGGCAAAGCACGTTTGTAATCCCCATAATTTCTTTCATCACGTGCAAGATAAATACAAAATCAAATGACATAAATACCTTAATAGCAAAGTTCGCATCTCCACGTTGCGAGTATGTAGATCCTTCAATAGCTATATTCTGAAGAACTACAAAAGTGGCATCAAACAACCTTATCAAACTACAAATTGAATTAAAATGGGAACTTCATCTAGTATTTCTAGGGCGCTATAAAGTTCCTATTTGATTGGCCCCTCTACGAGTATCAATATCGCCACGTTCAATTAAACTTGCATTTTCAACTACTTGGGTAGCTTGTAATTCATCATTGCGCTTGGAAGAAGACCTAACAACGTTAACAATAAAACTCAAGTTTCTAAAAAAGGTATGTATATCAAGAACTTCTCTAGATGCAGCAACAAGAGCTAGTTGTAACTGATAAGCTAAGCAATGTACGTAATAAGCATAAGGACAATCTTTAAAAAACAAATGTTGTAACCCATTCTATTCTCCACGCATATTACTAGCTCCATCATACCCTTGACCACGAATATTAAGAACATTGAGGTTATAATGAGATAATGCACAACAAATCTCTCTTTTAAGAGTTAATGCTTTTGTATCTTTAACATGAATCAAGTCCACAAATCTCTCTCTAATAAATCCTTCGTTATCAACAAATCTAACAACAAGAGTCATTTGCTCTCTTATAGATTCATCCCGAGATTCATCAACAATTAAGCAAAACATTGCTTCACCAATCTCTTCATGAATTTTGTTTTGCACATTTCTAGCCAAAACAAACCAAATTTCCTTTTGAATACCATGTGATGTGTATTTTGCATTTTTTGGGGCATTATCTAAAACAACTCCCTCTACTTGCTCATTATAAAATGCTAACAACTTTATCATTTCAAGAAAGTTGCCTTGGTTTATTGAATCTGAACTTTTATCATGCCCTCTAAAAGCACATCCTTGAAGTGTTAACCATCGAATAACATATATGGATACTTTAAGGCGCAAACGATTACTTAAAATTTGCAATGAAGTTTGCCTTTGAATCACCTTTTCAATATGAGAAGACTGGTTCTTCAAATTCTCACAATATTTTATAGCTGAATTTTGAACTGAATTTGAATCCTTCCCTTCATGAGATAAAAAAGCACAATTTTTCCCATTGTTTACTTTTTTCCAACTTTTAAATCCCTTAACTGTGAATACTTCTTATCCAAATTTCCAATTGATTCTTTTGTGAATATGTAGCAAAGAAAACAAAATACAGCATCCTTTATAGGTGAATACTCTAACCAAGGAAATGTTTTAAACCATTGGGCTTGAAATCGGCGTCGATGACTCTACAAATATGTTGATATGGACTGAAATGAATATATGTTTTACGAATTTCATCTCTTTGATTCATCGAATACTCCCAAATTTGAGAACGTAAACCCGCGTCACGGAGTAAAGAACTTATATCAATTGTCTCATTTTCAATCTTTTGACATTTTGTTGGTGATTCTAAACTCACATTTGTATCAATATTAGATACAGAAGCTTGTTCTTCAGGTTCTGTCTCAACTTCATTTTCTTTCCTTTTAAAGAATGAATAAATTATTTTACACTTATTCATATTTGACCTGAAAATATTTAAAAAAGATAGAGTTATTCTTATTTTGTTGTTGTTGTCGCCTGTTGAAGGTTTCAAACTCACATTTGTATCAATGAATTTTTTTTTCATTTGTGAAAGGTCAATGAACTTCAAATTTTATATATATGATTGATCAACATCAACTGATATAATTTTTTTTCTCTCAAATATCATTTATTTCCAGAAATATTCTCTAGTGGCAATTAAACTACTAAAGTCTAAAATTAGTATCATTTCTATTTTCTAACAATTTAAAAAGTAATAATCAACATATAATGAAAAATAAATACATATAAACAACGACATACAAGGAAAGTAAATAGATTGCACAAAAAAATTAACAAAATAATTATGTACTTATAAATTATATAGTAAAAAACTAATAAATAGAGATATATTACCTTAGACACGCGATGACGCGATAATTGAATTTGGGAAGAACAATTGGAGAAGACTGACGTGAAGATTACAGCTTGGAATCTGCAAAAAAAATTATAGTAAAACATTAAAATTTTATTTAGAATAAATGAAGTCTAAAGATTACATAAAAGTCAAAAGATAAGAGGTCACTTACATAGCTAATGGAGTCTAGACTGGGGAAGAAGACAAATTACAATGGTATGGTTATTGATTAGAGAAATTCTTCTGAAGTCCGAAGCTTTTTTTTTTTGTGTGTGAGAAGTCCGAAGCTTAGAGGCTAGAGTTTTATCTCTTCCGATTTTGTTTTGTTTGTTAGAAATTTAATGTTTTGATGATGAATTATGACAATCATTGCAAAAAAAAAAAAAAGCTAACATCATGGGAGACAGGCTTTGTCAAAAAACATAGACATCATTATAGTTTTAAAACTTTGGAGGGACCAAGGCCTAAAAGCTGGAGAGGCCATAGCATATTCAGACGAAAATTACCATTAGTTTTTTTAAATTAAAAAAATGTTGGGGGGCTGGGCCTGCCGGGCCCCCTCGTACCACCGACCCTCATTACTACCGACGACGAGTTAGCCTGCTTTCTAACATTCCAACCTCATCCCCACTTGCTAGATGCCTTCCATGTAGCATCTCGCATGATCAATATGCTTGACCGTAGGGGTCAATCTAAAAATTTATTCCAGCGACAGCTTAATTTTGCTAACATAAATCTATATGTTTTGCTGGCATACTGCAGGGCCTGACCCTTGTGTAATATAGAACTAAATGCCTCAACTTCAAAGTCATTCATTAAAGGTTTCAACTTAAAGAGAACGAATTTCATACACCGTTAACTAATAGTGTTAGTATTTTACTAATTACATGGCATTTTCTTTTCTTTCAAATCATATATGGCATTTTCTTTTCTTTAATTTTCAGTTCCTACATGGCATTATCTTACACACTTTTGTTTTCAGAACACTATCAAACAATGTGCAAGCAGAATAGGACGCTATCAAACAAAAAGAAATTTGGAATGACGTCACTGAAGGGCAAAGCAAGAACACTTTTGGTTTGGATGGGCAGCTTAACCTAAAAAAAGGGAAACAACATGAATAAGTAACAGCACCACAAATAAATCATAACTCAATAATCGGCTTTGGGTATAAAAAAAAAAGGTAAGCTAGTCCGAAAGATTTCTTAAATCTGAAATAAGTATGGAACATTCATGTTACCTTTAATCAATATATATGCAATCCGCAACCAACAATGTACTGTCTCAAACACCTTAAAACCCTGAAACGATTAGGTTTATGAAGATGCATATAGGTTTGTGTTTATATATGTATGTATATATATGTGTGTGTGTCTGTGTGTGTGTGTAATGCGAATATATGTTGAAAAGGAAATAGAAAATACCAACATTAGATTTGAAAAGGAAATAGAAAATACCACATAAGATATGAAAGAAAAAAAGTTAAGCAAAATACTAATACTTTTAGTTAACAGTGTGTAAAACACATTTTTTTAGAAGTTCGAGTCGTCCCATGAATGGTTTTGAAGTTGAGAACCATAATTCTATATTACACCAAGTTCTTGCACTAATTAAAACGACCTGTTTCCTTCTTCTTTTTTTTTTCCCGACTATCTACCTAACTGCTACTCTTTCGAAAAGATTTGTACTTTTACTTCTTTAGGTTTACAAACTTCTAATGCATGAGAACATAGCTATCTAATGTTTGCCCTGAAAGATGGAGGACAGATCAAAGCTGGTTAATTTCTAGTATGAGTCTGTTCTTATTGGCATTAAGTACTCATCCAAATGCATCGAGCCAAAAGTTTTACATGTTTGTCCAAACACATATCTTGAAAACACCACCCATGTTGATTTCTATTGTATGTACTTGTACTATGTGTCCAAATTATGAAAGTTAAGTTTCTCCATCGTGTTGTCTCTATAAATGCTTGCCACTTCAAACGAACAAAGATAACCAACTTACACTTTGAACCATTCTAATCATTTGGCGATAAAGACTGTTGAGTGGTGTCTGTGAATTATGGATAGCGTTTTGGCTAAGTTTGGCGCTCTGGTTGTACTTTTGGTTGCTGCATCATGTTAGTCTCTCTCTCTCTCTCGTGTAAAAAATACACCAAAGATGCAAACACACACACACACACACACACACACACGCTTAATTGTTTTAAATGATAAGTTACCAAATATGAAATTCTACTTGCAGATGTGACGTTACCTAAGGGGCTAGCATCTAAACCAGTTGGTGATTGTTTCACTGTATGTTCACCGGTTTTTGATACTTGTCCTCCTGGTTGTTGGTGCCTAGCTGGAGCAATCGTTGCTGGTATGTGTGTTCCTGATCTTGTTCAAGATGCAACTCGTTGTCTATCACATGTTGACTGCACCAAAAATGAAGACTCTAACTATTGTGTACGGCTTGTTGGGGGTCCACATGGTTTTTGTTCTAAAACTCTGAAACCCTAATCCATTTGACTTGGAAAAAGTCTTTCTTCTTTTTTTTCGAGCCGTAAGGTTTGTGTTATTTGGTAATTGGTACTATGTCATACTGATGTTTATAATAATACAAGGCTATCCTTTATATCACCTTGTGAAACTAGATTGTGTTTCATTAGAGATAATTCAGTTGTTTTACGTTTTTCCCAAAAGTTGTTTTTCCATTTAGTTACTTACGATCATAATGATCATTACTGAATAGATTACTAAGTAATTTGTAAAACAGAACTCAAAATGTAATTTCTTTTGTGTCTAGTGATTGCTAGCCTTTGTTTTTGTTAGTTTGCGGACCTTGCATTTCTTTTCAGCGGTTCTTTGTAATTCTTGACTCTTTCAAAAGTTTAGAATACTAATTAGCAACAACTCGCCGAATCAGAAGTCGAGAAGAAGCTGATATCGAAAAAAATGCATCTCTTTCAACTTAATAGAATCTGAGACGAGAAATGAATATTGAATGATTGGATATGAATACAGTAAAATGAGAGAATATTGAGCAAGAGTAAGATCAAGTGGAAATGAAGCATTAGTAAATGATTCTGTGAATTAAGCTTATTTATTCATACCCGACATGGTGTGACATATAAGGGCAGTGATTTAATGTCAGGTTATTGAGAATTTTATTTTCTATGTATATTTTTCCTTCAAAGAAATAGTTACGAAATAGAGTCAAATATAAATGATAAGCAAAGCATGTCTTCTTGCAGGCTTTAAAGGCGTTGTCTTCTTAAGCTCACGACAGTTGCCTTTCTGGATTTACTGGTGTGAACTTGGGGGCGTGAAACCTCACAAATTTTGCTATGTCATCTTTACTTTATTACTTTATTATGAGAGTCACTAATATTATCCCCTTAAAGGTTTGTTAACGGTATATTATGAACCTATGAGAGCGGCAATTGGGAGGAGAGCCCCCTGACAGTACATTTTTTTCCTGAGGAAGAACACATTGATCACTCGTTAGGGAAAATAACAGAGAAAATGGCTCAAATAGTCCTAAACGTTTGCCTAATTTGACATTTTGGTTATCAATGTTTCAAATCGTACACTTTAATCTCAAATGTTTTAGAATAGAGACACCGTTAGTCTAATATCAAATTTCTGTATATTTTTTAACGTCCACGTGAGAGGCATGGAGCGCGTAAAAATATTAGACTTGTGAGGGTTAAACTGCCATTTAATGTCTAAAGCATATTCCAACCCAGTTTTTTGTAAAATCCCTAACCCCTATTCCAGAATTCCCAATTGTGAACAAGCCAATTTCGTAAAGCAATATCGCAAGTCAAAAATTCGGCCATTGGAACGAACGAAAGCAGCACCTTTTCGCGCAAAGCTATATCTTTTTCGCAAGCAAGCAGCATTTTTTCGCAAAGCTACATCATGGCAAGCTAAGCCATTTCCGAATCGATGAAGCAAAAAATCTGAAAATATATGGAATCAATGAAGGCCCAAGAAGCAGCAGCTAGCATTCGGGCATCATCAAGCAGCAAGAAATTCGGCCAGCTTATTGCGTGATCCATATTACTGGGGACAAGAAATTCAGGTACCAGCAAAGGTTATGAACTTTTTCACTGGGTTTATATCTACCAAAGTATAGCCTTGGATATAGCTATTGATACGAGCAGTTGGAGCTTCCATTTCTCATGTTAGAGTAAATGCTATTAGTTTATGGTGGTGATCATGTTCCTATCATTATTATTGTTATTACTGTTATAATCATCATCATCTAAACATTGCATATGGTCTTTCAAGGTATTAATGTTATTATCTGATGTTTTTCTTCCGTGCAAAAAGCTGATGAAGAAGAGAAATCAATCAAAGGTCGTCTGTGCTTGATACCTGCTGCAGGGAGAGGAAGAATCCACAAGCGATTTTGCACAATTTACAGCGATGGGAAGCAATCTTCGCACAATCTTTTCGATTTTGTTCTTTGCCCTAATTTGTGTTGCCCCAATAAGTGATATACCTATTTTTCCCTTCATTTATTAGGCAGCATGTCATTCACATGCGTTTAACGGTGCAAACTTAATGGAAATATGATATTGGACTAATGGTGTCCCTATTTTAAAACGTTCGAAAAGTGTTCAATTTGAAACGTTAAGGACCGTCAAACTAGGCAAACGTTAAGGACTATTTGAGCTATTGAGTAATGATAAATCTTTATAACCTTTCTCTTTTATTCACACTGATGCATAGGGGCAGGATTCCAAATATAAGTGGTGCTCGCTAGTTTATTTCTTTTATTGATGATTGTACTCGCGTTACTCGGTTGTTTCTTATCAAAAATAAATCTGATGTTAACTCTGTATTCTATATTTTTTTAGCATGATTCAAAATCAGTTTGGCGTTCAAATTAAAAATGTTAGATTAAACAATATAAAATAATACTTTAATCAAATTTTTTCCTCATTTTTCCAAAAAACAGGATTATCCACCAATCTTCATGCACAAATACTCCACAACAAAACAGGGTCATAGAACCAAAAAATGGACATCTTCTTGAAACAACCCGGGCCCTCTTATTTGAGAAACAAATGCATAAATTCTATTGGGTGGAAGTCGTGTTGACTGCAGCTCATCTTATAAATCGTTTGCCTTCAAGAGTATTGGAAAACAAAACTCTAATAAGTGTTCTTTCACAATTCTATCCTAAACTCGATAAGTCTACCCAATTATCACCGAGAATATTGGGTTTTGTCTCATATGTTCGCATTCATGCACAAAATCGTGAGAAGTTGGATCCTGGAGCCCTTAATTGGTTATACCTCAACCAAAAAGGGGTATAAATATTATCATCCCAGCTCTAAAAAAAAAATTATCTTTAAAGATGTTACCTTTGTTGGAAACAAGTCTTTTTTTGCTGAACCTTATCTTCGAGGGGAGTATTTATTGGAAGATAAGTTTAATTTCAGACACAATGTTGATAATGTTGACATTCATGATCCTACTGCTAGTGATTCTCTAGCTAATGTTGACATTCTAGCTCATCCTGCTAGTGATTCTCTAGCTAATGGTTTTTCTGATTCCCTTTCTCCAACAGAAATATTTTTGCCTTCTGCTGAAATAAAACAAACTCTTGATGACAAAACAGGAAATAATGGTACTACCTTGTCATTACAAGTATATTCAAGAAGGAAAAGCCTGAGCTTGAACTGGTGCAAGCCCAAGAAGTTAAACCTGCAACAGGTACTGAAAGTCTTGCTTCATCTAAAAAATAACTGAGATGAAAATTTTCTTGCTTCACAACCTGAGCTTGCAGACCTTGATATGTCAATTTCCCTTAGGAAATTAGGACCAAGAAAATGCACTCCCATAGCAAACTTTATTGATAGACTTTCTCCGCTACATAAAACATTTCTCACAGATTTGCACACCATCAAAATTCCACTAACAGTGCAAGAGGCACTTAGGGATGAGAAATGGAAAAAAGCCATGAATGAGGACATGAGAGCATTAGAGAAAAATAAGACTTGGGATATAGATAAGTTGCCTAAAGGGGAAAATCTTGTGGGGTATAAATGGGTGTGTATTGTGAAGTATAAAGCTGATGGAACCTTGGAGAGATATAAGGCTAGGCTTGTGGCGAAAGGCTACACTTAAACATATGGAGTGGACCAATATGAGACACTAGCTCCAGTTGCAAAAATGAACACTATTAGAGTACTATTATCTTTAGCGGCTAATCTTGGATGGTCCTTGCAGCAATTTGATGTTAAGAATGCATTCTTACATAGTGAGTTAGAGGAAGAGGTTTACATGGATGCACCTCCAGGTTTCATTAAAAACTTTAGAAATGACAATGTGTGTAGTTTGAAGAAAGTTTTGTAAGAATTTTTAGTGCTTTGTGAATGGAAATTATTAATTAAAGATTAGTGGAACAACTTTGTATAGACATGCTTGCTAAGTTTTGTGTGCAAAGATGCCTTGCCTGCTATAAAGTCCGTGTACACTTGCATGCTTGCTAGAATATTTGTGCATTTATTTATATATATATTGGTGGGTAATGATGACTCCCACTATAAAGTTTGCCTATATATTTGAGTGTGTTTTGCTGGCACTGAGAATGAGAAAGAACAGAGAGGAAAAGAACGAAAAATAATTTTATTTTATCATTGTGTCCAATAGAGAGAGTTTGTCATATTCAGTTCAATAGTTTCGTAGTTTGGTGTGCTCCTACTACGAAGAAAATATCGTTGTATCCTGGGAGACTTGCGTTAATCAACCGAAAGCACCGTAGCGGGACGTTAAAGTCTTAAGGACATCGAGTCTAACTCGAGCCTCGATATCATCTATTTGGTTTATTTCTATATCCTTAAATTTTAATATTGTTAATTTTACATTCTGATATTTTAATCTTTATTGCACGTTTTGTATGGGTGAAAACAGTCTCCGTTTGGGAAATTTTCTTGTGCAATGAAGAACATGGATTTCAAGCAAAGCCAAGGGGACAACACACTGTTCATCAAGCGATCAAAAATTTGTAAAGTTACAGTTTTGATTGTTTATGTTGGTGACATTGTTGTAACCTGGAAATGACCTTGAAGAAATGGAAAAACTCAGGAAGCAATTGGCCAAGGAATTTAAAATAAAAGAACTTGGAAAACTAAAATACTTATTGGAAATTGAAGTGACATACTCTAAAAATGGCATCTTTGTTTCTCAAAAAAAAAATATTTTTGATCTTTTTAAAGAAACAGGTAAGATTGGTTGCAAGCCCTCAGACACTCCTATTGAGCAAAATCATAAACTTGGAGAAGTTGCAGATGATGTGATGGTAGACAGGGAGAGATATCAGAGATTAGTTGAAAAACTCATTTATCTGTCCCACACGAGACCTGACATCGCCTATGCTATGAGTGTCGTAAGCCAGTTCATGCACTCTCCAAAAAGTTTCCATTTGGAAGCTGTTTATCGAATCTTACCATACTTGAAGTCCACTCCTGGGAAAGGTGTTATTTTCAATAATAATCGAGAACTAAGTGTAGAAGCTTACAAGATGCAGACTGGGCTGGATTGGTAGTGGACCGCAAGTTAACATCTAGTTATTGTGCTTTCTTAGGAGGAAATTTGGTGACTTGGAGAAGCAAAAAACATGCAATTGTGGCTAGATCAAGCAATGAAGCAGAATTCAGTGTTATGGCACATGGAATTTGTGAACTCTTGTGGCTAAAGAGATTATCTTGGAAGACTTAGGTGTCAACTTTCAAGTGTACAACGTGATCACACAAAACATGTAGAAGCAGATCGATATTTCATAAAGGAGAATCTGGATAGTGATTTGATTTGCACCCCTTGTCTCGACAAATGAGCAACTTGCGAATATCCTTACCAAAGGACTACCAAGTCATTCATTTCAGCTTATTACAAGCAAGCAAGGATTGGACAATATCTATTCAACAACTTGAGGAAAATTGTTAATAAATTCTACCTAACAAACAAGGAATTGATTCCCATTTAAAGCTAAGATTGTTATAGTCCATAAAATCTATCCTTTTCTTTTCCATTTGTTGTTAATTAGGTCCAGATTTAAGGAATTGTTTCCTAACTTCTTGTAGAAGTAGTTTCCTCAAATGGTGGTCTATGTACTCTACATATTGTGTATCGTAAATAAGAATCAGAAAAACTGTTTTCAAATAGTCCATCAACATTGAATATCTCTCATATCACTATATGATACGAGAGGATCGCTTGGTGGATAGGAGTTTGAAGAGGAATTGGGAGGAGTAATAACAAGAAAAGAAACTAGAGCTTTCCCTAACAAGAAAAAAGCATATCAAAGGAATGACTATATCTACTCCCTTCACCAGATTTTCAAGGAACGAGGAGTTTGAAATGTTATCTTTACAACATACAAAACATTAGCTTGTGATATTTCCATAATCTACAATTACAAAAACGTTTTAAGGAATTGGAATTTGGCTGTCAGAAGCTCAATTACTCCAGATGTCAAAGGCATCGCGAACCTCCCCTTTACAGGGGAATGCGTATATCAACTCGAACTTACATGATGAAATCAGAATTCTATCTTCTGCTCAGTTATGAAGCCAGAGTCAGCAATCTCTGATGACCTAAAAACTACAGACCACAAGATTAGTCAACCAAAGGATGCAGCATACTACATGTTTCTACACGGACGATACAAGTACAACACAAAACCCAGAGACCATTCACCTCCAGAAACAATCTAGATCTCATTCTTGAATTCCAATGCAGCCAAATTCTCCTCATAGTTGAGAGTTTTGGCTGCACTCAGAAGCATTTCCACACCACCAGATTTATCCAAAGCCTCTGCAGCCTTGCGTTTTTGTTCATCGTTTAGATCTGATAGGGATCCCTTCCCCTCTATAGCTCTCCTCTTCAATTTATGTTGCTTTGTCTCGTATGTCTTTTTTGCCTTGCGTATGCGGCGAATATCTGCATCACATTTTCTACAAAACCATTTCCCTCTGGGAATTGAAGTACGGGGCGGTTGCATGCAGTAGATGTGATATGCATGATCACAGCCATCACACATAACAATTTTATCATCATCCCGGTCGGTGAGGCAAGTTCTGCACAGACAAGAAGGGCAGTACCAACAGGGACCATGAGTAATCAATTGCTTTTTTGTCAAGCATCTCACATGATAAAATTTGTGAGGGCAGAAAGTGTGGCGGCATATTTTCAACTTTTCACCATTTTCAACCGCACTTCTACAGATATTGCAAGTGGGCAAATTTTTTCCATTGTTTAACATTTGGAGTTCATCATCCACCAAGCCATTGGAACTCGCCTCCAATTCCATCACTGTTTCCTCATTTGTGAACTCATCACCAACTCCCCCGAAATTAGGTGATTTGGGAGCATTCAATCTTTCACAAACTACACACTCATCATGTGGTGAACCAATCCCCTTTGCAGTACAGCTAGCACAGTACCAACTTCTCACGGGTATTTGTATAACAGCAGGCTCAATACAGGAAACATGATACATCCCCTCACACGAATCACACACTAGACAAGATCTTCCATCTGCTTTCTCTCCGCAATGCCTGCATGTACAGACCATATATACGGCACAAGCCTCTGTTCGGTCGGCTTTATCGTGCATGTCAGATTCTTGAGTAAAGAACTGTAAGCAAGGGAAAAATATAAGTACAAAGAAGCAGTTTGCAACAATTTCCAGAATTTAAATCTAAAACATTCAGAGAACCACCAGAATGTGCACTAGAATAAACAGATTGTGCACCAGAGGATGATGAGATGAAGAAGAAGCTCAAGAATAAAGGCGACTGGAAGGTTTCTTAAATTAATGGCATATAAAAGCTCTTGAATCTCACCAGTGAGCCCATTGAATCTATAATGCAGAGTAGACCTTCCCAAATCTCTTACAATTGATTTAGAAACACAAATTACAAAAAGAACCAAAAGTTGGGAGTTATTCAAATACTAAGTTCAAGGTACAATTTCTTGAGGAAGAAAACCATCATTTTCCCATTTTGCATCAAGTTAGATTAGCAGCAGTGATATGTTAAGAGGAGCTTATGGGATGTCCCCAATCAAAGCATCCTTATAAGCAAACTCATGGGGATATATCTTTTCTCACCTTGCAATTGTCCTCATCTTCTGATCTCAAAAAGCCAGAAAGATAATTCTAATAATTAAAAAATTGGAGAAAGAAAATGAAACTATCTTACCTCATGTTTTCCAACTTCGAAACCACTGTGTAACAAACTTCCAACCTGCAGAAGCAAATTAAATCAGCCAAATGCGTTAATGATAACTTTAAAAACTAATATCCCACAACATAAAAAGGCACAAATCAGGGTTAAGAGGAATGATGTAAACAGCTGATTAACCTGCAAGTTGATTTAATTACCTGTTCACGATAAGATGTTCTCGACTTCTCGGACAGGCTCTTCGCTAGAGCAACCATATCCATGCCAATTCTATGAATATTTGTCCATACCTTCAACAAAAGATAGTCCTGGTAAGAACACATACTGATAACATCTTACTCAAATTCATGAACCAAGATATGCAATGTATGCGTTGATATCTAACTGTATCTGCTGGTGGTCTAATGCTGAAAACTATCTGGAAGCATTGCAGGACTCTGACATTAAAGTTCATCACAAAATTTAAATCCTGAATATTTTCTAGTTTCTATTGTATTCCTTAGCAAATAATACAAGAGGCATTAAACTTGCCAACAACCAAACAGACCCTAGTCAGAACTAATACAATCTTTTACAGCATAAAAGCAGCAGAATTATGAAGTTCTCCGTAAAGTAAACATGGTTTACACAATAAACTTGATAAAATAGTAAATATAACATAATGTTCTCCAACAGAGATGGTTATAACATTTTTTCTTAATCTGTGCAAATAGAAATGCATGTATGTATATGTATGTGGATGTAGATATAACCATAAGAAATCATTGACATTGTATACATGCCTCAACTGTCTCACCTTAGTCCAACATGAACTCTATATGTATCAACAAAACAAACTGATCCTCACAATTGCATAATAAAATAGTTCAAAGACATAACAGAATGACATTTTTGTATGCCAAATTCCAGTGAGAACTAAAAGATACAAAGCACTAGAAATGAAAACCAAACCAGCTTGGTATCATTAATTATTTCAGACAATGGATAAAATATGGAAGTCCAAATTGAGAAACCAAACACCTCTGTGTCTATAGTTTCAGGTTCAATCTATTATTCCCCTGTCAATGACACAGTATTTGTGTAAGGTAGCCTCCAAATTAAAAGAAATTTGTCACACCATTAGCCATATTGTTAGTACTACTCTTCCTTGCTTCCCCTCTAAATGAATATAATTTTGATGCACTAGACCCAGTCACTGAAATAATAGAAGTCTCATTCCCACATTCTCCTCCCCAGCGCAAAGCTCCAGACAGAGAAACCGCAAAGATAAAAAACGACAGGGATTTTTTATGCCTATATAACGGTCCCCTCGTTCAAGAGAGGGAGGATAAAATAAAAAGGAATTTGGATGATAACGGTACATTTCAGTGAAATCTTTCTATAGAGCTCCTATGGGTGAAGCCAAGCCTAACATTCTAGTGGATTTCCCACGGGAGGATATTTGGAAGTCACGTGCTCCATCAAGAGTTTCTTTTTTTGCTTGGGAGATGGCTTAGGGGAGAATTCTTACGTTGGACAATCTCCAAAAAGAAGGAAATTGTGGTCATTAGATGTTTCCTACGCAAGAATGATATGGAAACAGTGGAACATCTATTACTTAGATGTACAAGGGCTACATGCCTTTATGAAACAGCCTTTAATATTACGGTTCAATGGGCTGCTCCCAAGTCCTTTCATGATGAGATAAAAACATAGAGCGGGACAAGACATCTAACCACAAGAACAAAGTCATTCACACGGTGCCTCTTGCAAACATACGGACCTCATGGAAGGAATGGAATCGGAGGGTTGAACAGAAGGAATTATCTCTTCCTCTTTTGAATATCATTGGTTACATGATCTTTGTTTTTAAGTCGATGTGGATAGCATACAAGAATGTATAGATATTTGCATAATCGATGTAAACATTTTTGGGGTGGCATCCCCTTGGTGAACATGAACAAAATTCTTTACTTCTTCCTTCCCCCAACCCCGAAAAAGAGAGGAAAGAAGAAGAAAACGACAAGGATTACTAGATGCTAATATAGACAAGTAAAACACCTTATCATGATCCTCCAACGGATTCTTGTGAAATGACCAGACAACTTAAATTGAATATGTGACAACATTATGTGAAAAACAACTTTTTTAACATCAAGGGAATATTCAAAGATTCTGACCTGTTGAAGATCAGTATGGAAAAGATTAGGTGAACTTTCATAGGCTCCGTCCTTTATCCTAGAGTTTATAAGTCTAAAATCAAAAACTTTTTCAGCCTGCATCCCGGGGAAACTTTTGAGGAGCAAATGACAGAGCTGAGCAAACTTCTCAGAGGTAACAACATCTAAAAAGGTGCGTCGACATAGCTCCGTGACAGTGTGGCATTTTGATTCATGCATTGATCCATTAGATGCTACACCCAAATTGGCATAGACTGCATTCTGAAGCCCATTAAGCATAAGGCCTGTCTGTGAGGTACATTTGCTCCCATCTTCACAAGAATGAACAGAATCCTGTGAATCAAAAGATAGATATAAATATTTTAATGAAGTAAACACGATGAGAAAGAGTTATGCAGAACTACTGCAACCCGAACATCTGGCACATATAACAGCATATACCTTGACTACAGTTGTCAGGCAACTTTCTGGATGAAGAGCAAGTGCGTCTTGGATGCACCGTTGCAGACCACCTTCACTTTCCAATGTCTGGGACATCTGCTCTAGTACAACATTTCTCCAGTGCTCGAGTGAACAACCATCAGTATCATTCACACGACCATAAGGTTCCATTCGAGTAAAACTAGTTTGAGTGCACAAACTTTTATTGAAAGCTTTATCCTCTGGCTCTTTTACTGACTGCGAAAAACAAATACCCCAGCTTAAGTACAACAACAAAAGAGAAAAAGTATAGCAAGAACAACACATCCCAAAAAGACGGCCTGATTATTCGTTCAAACAAAAAATAATGGATTAATATATCTTTTCAATCTTTGGCAGTGGCACATGCAAGAAGAGAGTAAAGTCCTTGCCTCTTGTGGGTTCATCCTTTATGTACCCGTACCTATTGCATATTAAAAGAGACAAAAAGAGATTATGCACTTACATCACCACCAATAATCTTCACAAACCACAGAAGAAGTCAAGCTACTGTTCACATGTCACAGGTAAGGAATTAAGTAGAATTTGATAGATCAACTTCTTGCAGTTAACACAAAATGTGCTTAGCAACATACTTAATTTTATTAGATATTAGAGAAACTATCGCTGCACTTCACCATCAATCAAAATATTTCATGAGGGATATACATTTGTTAAAAATTGTTGACGGCATTTCTTATCATAACCTCTGAACAAATATAAAGAATTAGCCAATGTGCTAAGCAACACACTTGTCTCTTTCTGTTTTCATCTGACAGTATAAACGTCTAACACATTTTTCTTTCTGCAAATCTAATAAAGGAAAATAAAATATTTAGTAGTGTTGAAAGAAGTAAGAATTACACTCAAAGAAGATAAACCTGAGCAAATCAATGCAGAGCGGTATAGGACAGGTGAAGAGGTGCAACTAGAAAAATAATGGTGGATAGACACAGATTATGGAGGACAGGTTCCACAAGTTTTAGTAAGAAGAAATAAACCTGACATTCCAGGTGCAAAATCATGAAAGATGTATGAAGTAAATCAAAAAGAACCCTCAAAACAGCTTTGAAATTCAAGTAAACTTATCATCAGCTACATCAGTTCAATACATAGATGTTTATTTCCCTCCCCATCAATTAACAGAACAGAGGTACATGAAGAAAGGAGTTGGTGGATTAGGGAGTGCAAGCTCAAGCCCCTAATGCAAAATTACAATTGAAGTTAGGGACACGAGCTTGTTGCCTAATGCATAAAACAAACTATTAGGGAGTGCAAGCTCAAGCCCCTAATGCAAAATTACAATTGAAGTTAGGGACACAAGCTTGTTGCCTAATGCATAAAACAAACTATCTAGTCCTCTCGTTACAGTTGGTTCTTCAGTGCTGTTTTAACAAAAGAATGAGAAGTTAAGAGAAGAAAAGAGAGAAATTACAATTTCCAGACAATTTTGAGAAGTTAATAGAAGAAAAGAGAGAAATTACGATTTCCAGACAATTTCTTGCAAACAACTTTCCAGGATAATATATGGCCAAAAAAAAAAGATAAAGATAAAAACTACAAAATATACAGAAGGGAACTTTCTGCTAACCAACAATGCTGAATACTATAAACAATAGAAAATGAAGAACTAACTTTTCTTCAGTTATCCTATGCGCATGGGTATAAGCTTCTTAAATCATTAGTTTCATATCAAAAACTTAACTAATTCAAAGCAGTAATCTTGCCATGCTATTCCATTTTGAATTTTACTTCCAAAGTCATAAACATCTACAAGATATTTGAGCACCTACTATACAAGAATGCCCATGATCCTAACAATTCCACATATCTACAACCCTTACCCTTAAGCAAGCTAATATAACCTTTGATTTGAACATCCTAAACCCAGATAAAAACTTTTTTAAAAAAAATCCTGATGTTTGAGACCCTAAAAGATCCCTCATCATAATACCCATTCTATCCCCACAGGACGAGTAGAACCCTGCTACAACAAAGCTCATTTTCATAGTTCATGCCCATGGGAGTTCTATGAAATTACAGAAGCATAACATGCTAGTGCCCACAGAAAGCATAAAAAGGAAGCATCAAAAAAGAGCATTGTCTATTCAAAGGAGTCATTTTTTCTCTGCAAACTTTTACGATAACAAGCCTGCGAAAGAGATTCCCATCCCATCACCACACTCAAAAGGTGAGCCAGCAATTTGATTGCACTTGATCCATCTTATGTGATGAACTTTGGCCCTCTAACCCAATTCATGTCCTTTATTATCACAATTCATGTCCTTCAAAACTGTTCAAGAATATGGCCCAATAGTGCAAGATAGCACCAGATACTTATCTCCTTCAATAATCACATCTTCACAAGAAAAGACAGGAAAAATCCCAGAACAGTATGACAGCACCAAGACATATACAAGCACCATACTCCAAATATCACATATGACTCTCATATGCACACACACACATACAAAATAAAAATCCTTTTCTCAATTGGCATGACAGATACAAAAGTCAAATAAAAGAAAATGTATAGATTTTGCTAGAATTGGACTTTCAGGTAGTAGTTAAACTTCAGATTAAATCATTCACACTGAAATTATGTCTTCTATGATCCAGTTGCACAGCTAGTGCCCAGGCAACTTAACATGGGAAATTTCGAGGAACCTAGTATGAAACCATACATCTCCATTAATAGAACTATTAGACTTATCTGCACAATAGAATCTAATGTATAAACAATTGTTAAAAGACATAATACAAGAGAAACTCAGAAATTATGACCTAGGCAGAAATTTTCAGGATATTTGGTCTAACAATCATCTCTAAAGATATCATCGAAATTCATTTGGTAAATATAAGAAAAATGGCAAATAAAGGTATGAAAACTGAAAATTTGATACGGGGAGAAAGGCTATCTTAACTTATATATCAAATCCGAAACTGTCATACAAACCTGCCTACCACAGACTCTTGCTTGCAATCACAAAATTTCAAGAAAACAGCCCCTTAATTCTAATGTTAGCAGAATCTTGGTGTCACTTTTTACTTTGCATATGATGTATGGAAGGGCTAATTCTGCCGTTAGGTAGATGGAGGATCCATATAATGGTCTAATGTGATCACATGGGAGCTGGAACTGGTCTGGAGACAGGAAGCTTCTGACTAGAGGTTATTGCTGCAAAAATTAAGCAGTATGAAAGAAGAGGAGACAAAGAGAGAGTTGTCACACCTGAAAGGAGGACGCATCACACATCGACCGAGGAAACAAACCATTGTTCTTGCTTATAGGAAAAAACACAAGCAGAAAAATCACATTTGTACCCATGTGGATAATTGGGGGCCAAGGTACCAGGTCAATGAGCTTGTCTTGCCCCATTATGAATTCTTTACCTGCCAACCTAATGGATATAACGTATATGAATGTATAAGATCCGTCATAGTCTTCATCAACTAATGACACCAGTCTCCTCTCCACTGACCTTTTGACAAAGTAATCCAACACCTAAGCACCAATCAAGACCCACTTAATGATCCTTTTAAACATGGCTGGGAACATTTTCTCTACAATTTCCTGAGGAGAAATATGCCTTGGAAAGTAAAGTACAACACCAATTTCCTTCTAAAAGCCAAACTTTGTAGTGTTTCTGATCAGTACAAGTTGACATGGTATAGATTTTATACAGCGCAGTTTACTGTCAGCAACATACCATTATATAGACTAACACAAATTTCAAACATAGAGAAACCAGAAGCATAGCATATACAGAGTGCTACACTTAATATAGATCGCAAAACAAAAAGAAAGACATACAGAGAAAAGATGAAAAGCATATCAGATAACCGCAAAATTTTATCCAAAGAAGCTGACCTTGTCAGCAACTTGACTGATTGAACCCAAAGCAAACTTCCCATCCTCCATAGTTACTTTTGCACGCTTCCTCCTTGTATACGTTTTAAACCCATCTCTTGAGGACCCTGCAGAGTTTCCATCACACTGACCACTATTTTCGGCTGGAGTTGCAAAGCCATTCACATGTACTTCCTCAGACTCTGACACCACCAAGGCATTGCTACTACCAAAACCTGCTCCATTATTGCTTTCTTTCTCTACAATATCCATCTCAATCTTTGAGTAATAGTGAAGCCCCAAGCAACAGTGCAAGGACAGTATGGTTTCACCACCAAAAGGCCACCTTATGCCATTCAAATATACCAATCTTTCTCTGCCAATTCAAACAAAGAACACCCAGTTCCCATTGTTAATACTAAAATGCTGTAACCTTACCAAAAACAAAGAACAAGTAAAAAAGATAATATTTTCACATCAAGGTCCCAAGAAAAATAAGCTACAACACTTACCTATATACTAATATATATAAACACAATCAACACAATCTACAGTACCATTCTCTTTCTCTTACATAACCATTTCTATACTTCCCCAAGTAAAGAAAACCGTAGAACTTCTATCATTTGAGATATTCGATTGTTCTCTGCCCATCAAAATCCCATTTCACACAATCAAGAAGTTCAACCTTAAAGAAAGTAATAAAACTAATAAAATTTAAGAAAATTTAACATATAAGCGAACCCAAAAAGAAAAAGGTAATCTTAGAAACATGAATAGTAAATAGATATAAACAATAGCACCGCTACGACCTATACATTTAATCCTTGTTCCTCTTCATTAACCATTTCAACACTTGAATTAGCATAGGAAAACCCTTTCTACTATTTCACGAGAATTTTACATCAAGAAAACTAAGGCTTCAGAAAGAACCACCCACCCGTTCTACCATTCGAAAATTCTCAATTTAACTTCTCTCCCAATTCAAACAAAGAAAACTCATTTTCCTCTATTAACTACGCAACAATTTCTAAGCTAATAAACAAACCTTTTACATGCAAGAACACAATCTTTACACGTTTACAAATAGAAATAAACAACCACCATTTACACATTCAGTTAACTTCTTTCTCTTCATTAACCAATTATACACTTCAATTAGTAAAAAACCCTACAATTCTTAATAGTTTCAGCAACAAAACTAGGGTTTCACCAATAAAAACCCACACCTTCTACCCTTCAAAAATACTCAAATTTTATGCCAATTCATAGAACACAACTCATTTAACTTCATAAACAACATTAAACACATACATATTACATATAAAATAGACATACATATATATAACTATACATACATAACTTCAAATAAACTAAACAGAATAAAATAATGCTCAACTTAAAACAATTTTTTTTCATAAATTTCAATGCAAAGATACACATATATATACATATACATAACTATAATTTACATATATATACATATATGTAAAGAGAGAGAGAAGGCTTACTTGAGAATAGAGAGACACAGAGATAGAGAGAGAGAGAGAGAGAGCAAAGTTGAGAGTTTGCTGTTATAAAGTGTTGTTTTTTCTTGGTATTTCTTATCTGGAGGGGGTCGTTTTTAAGTTTTTGAAAAATGAGGGGGCTGTTTTTATTTTTATTTTTTTGCGTTTGGTTTCAATTTTCGTAAGTTGACTGGGAACTGACGCCACCGGTACCTGAACGGAAGTTTGTCAGCAGCTGACCGGCTGTTCAAGTGTCGTGGACTGACAAGTGTCTATTTACTGGTTGGACTTCGGAGGCATCACAACCCTTTTTTTTTTTTTTTTTTTGGGAAAAAAAATAGACAGTAAACTAACATTATAAAGGGAAGTAGAAAAATATTTTCTTGCAAAATAGTAATTAGACGTTTAAGTGAGAAAAATACTTTTCTATCCATTAAAGATGTGTAAGATTTGAAGTTTCAGATACTATTTTTCGTGTTATTATATTTATTCTTATTAGAGTATTAATTTTCATTACGAACCTCTCATTTTTATATTCTATATGAGTAATGGTCTTTTTGCTATGTGTTACATTACAATAATATGACACAACACTTGAAAAGTAAAAGTATACAAAATAAAAAAGACATAATAAAAAATTTTAAATTGAGAGAGTTTGAATTATTATTACAGCTTACAAATATTGTTCCTTTCATTACGCAGTTGATATAGAGTACAAATATTGTGCTTTTCATTACACAACTAATATAGAATAACGATGATCTCATTTTACTCTACATAGTATTCAAATTTCAATTCAAACAACATAAGAATATATTCCCAATATGCATCTTCTTAATAAAAAGTTTATATCAAAATAGTCAAAATATAGTCCATAGAAAAGAGTTGACAAGAATTAGAGACGCGTCTCCAATATCAGTGCATTTTTCAAAACCATCTTCCTTAATCTCTCACCAAGCTAGTTATTTGGACGATATTGTACTAATTTCAGCTACAAAAAAAATAATTTTTGGATTTCACTTAAGCATTACTATGCGAATGAAGAGATTTAAGAAAGATAAAAGAGAGTGTACTTTTGACATTGACGAACGCCATTTTTTGTGATTGTATTTGATAAATATGTTAAAAAAATTAACTTTTAATATACACCCACTTGTTTTTAGTAAAAAAAAAGTGGATTTTTTTCTTCTCGACCCTATCTTACTGATAATAATTAAGGTCTGATTTGACAAAAAGAAGTGGATCAACTAACCTAGGTATTATTGTAGGTCACCTTTTTTTTTGGTCAAACAAATGGTATTATAAAATTATAAAAGATACAAAGGGATTAACCAATCCCTAAAGATTCCAAGTTCTTTTTAAGAAGGTTACAAAAAGTAAAAGGTAGATCAAGCTGTCAGAAAGAAGGTTATTGTCCTTTAAGACTATATTTTGCGAGTCAATCTGCAGGACCATTACTATTTCTACGAACAATACTAAAGTGGATTGATAGATAATCTGTAATCAGGTTGAGAGAGTCTTTCACAACAGGTAAAACTTGTTTATCAGTAGCATAAGTCTTGTAGGTGAGTGCCTTTAAGGCAACTTTAGAGTTAGTCTCAATGGTGATTGGAGAAGAGCTGTCCAGCTTGGCAAGGATACAAGCATTAAGTGATACAAAATGTTACCCAAAATCCACAATAAGGACTTTACTTTCTCTACTATTCTTTCCTAAATCCATTTCACCAAGTGTTCCCCTGAACTCAACCATATTTCTTAAACCTGAGGATGCAGTTTGAATAGTTGGACGATATAGAAACATCTTACTTAAACTTGAGAAACCAATTTGAAATTCAAAGACCATAAATTAAAATAGAGTAAATGACCAAAATGGTCCTTTATCTTTTAAGTTTGTAATATTTTCGTCCCTTATTTACGAATTGCGATATTTCAGTCTCGTATCTTTAATTTTGTGACAATGTTAGTCCTTTTGTTAAAATTTTAACGGTAATTGGACATGTAGCTCACATGACCACTAATTTTCATTTTTAGCAAGGACAAAATCGTCATTTTAACGGATATGTTCCAATTCTGGGTCATCTTCTTCACCCATCAACCCGACCCTAACACTGCCAATGATCCAACCATTGGATCGTCCTGCTGTCAACGGAAAATCATTTGTCGTGCTCCGGCGACCTCAACGCCACTGTCATTTCGTGGATCAAAGATTGATATCTACATGAACTGCCACCTTGTAGTCTGCCATTGTCTCCATCTCGTCGGCGCCACCATCGGCCACAACGATCTTCATTTTCACCACCATTAGCTTTGTTTTGTTGTTGCGAATCTTTCTATACCATCCATGTACTTCAAAGCACCTCCGACGACGTCTGCCGTTACCTTGTTGAAATGTCGATTTTAGCTAAAATAGTGGATATGGTGCTTGGTATGGTGGTGATAAAGGTGAAAGAGAAGGAGTTGATGGTGGTGCAGTGGTAATATGGTGGGTAAAAAGTTGATGGTGGTGTAGGGATGATGACATGAAGAAGGAGGAGCCAAAAAAAAATTAAAATGACAATTTTGGCCTTTAAAAATAAGGGACAAATGAAGCACGTGCCGCACATGTGACATCTCCATTTGGATTCAAACGGAAAGACTAACATCGTCACAAAATTAAAGATATGGGACTGAAATGTCACAATTCATAAAAGAATGACGAAAATGTCACAAAGCTAAAAGATAAGGGACCATTTTGGTCATTTACTCATTAAAATATTTGCATGCTATTCTTTCCGAAATCCTATTTCACAAGGTGTTCACTCAAACTCAACCAACTTTCTTAAACTTGATAACACAATTGAATATGGATATTTGCGCAAATGGTCTCTATTTTTTAAAAAATTTAAATTCGACCTTATTGTTCAAAATTAATTAATTTAATTCTATCGTTTCTCAAAAAAATTAAATTCGTCTCTATTGATCAAAATTAGCCAATTTAGCTCATATTATTTTTCAAAAAAAATTAATTTAGTCCTTGGTTAAATTTTTTTTTTTGGGGAACAATAGGGAGTAAATTGATTTTAAAAAATAATAATAATAGGGATTAAATTGGCCAATTTTTAATAATATGGACGAATTTGAAGTTTTTTTTTAAATAATAGGGACTAAATTGACTAATTTGAACATTAATGATGAATTTAAATCTTTTGAAAATAATAAAGACTGTGTGTGAATTTTTCCATTGGGTGATTGCGGTGGAAGGGCAGGATGGCGGATATATAGATGATAACAAGATAAGGAAAATAGTACATTTAGTTCTTATTGTTTCAAAAAACTTTTAATTTCTTTCTTATTATTTCCTAAAAAGTTTCAATTTTATCCCTATTATTTAAAATTTATTATTTTCATCCTTATTATTTTCTAAAATATTTTAATTTCATCCCTATTATTTTAAAAATAATTCAACTTTGTCTTTATTGTTTTCCTAAAAGTTTTAATTTCGTCCTTATTATTTTTTTAAAGTTTCAAATTATTTAATTTTCTTAAAAGTTTTAATTTCGTCCCTATTATTTTTTTAAAGTTTAAAATTCGTTCCTATTATTCAAGAACTAAATTAAATTTTTTTGAAAAATAATAGGGACGAATTTGAAACTTTAAAAAAATAATAGAGACGAAATTGAAGTTTTTTTAAAAATAATAAAGACTAAATTAAATTTTTTTAAAAATAATAGAAATAAAATTGAAAAATATTAAATAATAGGAATGAAATTGATTTTTTATAAAAAATAATAGGAACTAAATGTGATATTTTCCTTATGAGATATTTTATTTAAACTCGAGAAACTAATTTTGAAATTAAAAGACCACAAATTGAAATATCCCCAAACTTACTGGGTCCAAACCCAAATTGACCCATACATAAAAGAAGCGTTTCCGCACTGGTCCTCCTCCCACCAGTCCACCAACTACTACTACTACTGCTTCCACAACGTCATTACATAAACGGCAAACACACACAACACACACTAGGACAGCACAACACAGAACCTTTGACGAATCGAAGAATAATTCTCGATGCGAGCCGCGACGGCACACTTTGTCGAGACTGACGACGACGACGACGACGCCCGGGGGGAGGCAGAGATGAAGTGCGTGTCGTGCAAAGAAGAGTACGGCGCGTCGGACGCCGGCACGTGCCGTGAGTGTTACGAGGAGGCCAGCGAGACTGAAGAAGAGCTCAAGCGTGAGATCGAAGACCTCAAGGCTAAAGTCAACTTCCTTCGCTTCTGGGCCCCACATCATGAGAATGACGATTCTGTCCTCCTCGCTAGGCCTTCTTCTTCTTCTTCTCCTCCCTGGCTTTGCTTCTCCGACGTCGTTTTGGTTGCATCCTCTGAGAGTGATGATCAATCCTCGCCCGGAAAGCCTGCCACGATCACCTCCGTTCCCGTTCCGGCCCATCGGGCCGTTCTGGTCAGCACCCACTACCCATATATATATATATATACACACACACACATATATATACATATGTATATAGTTGTGATTATCATATGGATTATTACTATACGTGTTTGTGAATCTAAAAATGGGAATTAAAATAAAAAAGGGGAATAAAAATGTGGGTCGAAATGTAATTTCAATTAAAAAAGGAAATGATGGTGGTGGCGGCATAATGAACAACTATAACAGCTCAAGGTACAATAGTTGAATGTATTGATAATGACAGAAAAGGATGGTTATTGCTTTGGTATAAGCAAATTTTCTGCAAAAAAATGGTCATTTAGTGAAGATCAGACGACGCATAGTCATGTTTTGAAACTATGGAAAAGGAGAGTGTGATTTAAGAATTGAAAATTGAATCAAAGAATTAAATATTGAAATTTGGTCGATATTGTTGATGCTACAAGATCTTGCGTGCATGGTGCTAGTAGCCGACCCAACCTAGTGATATACGGCTTTGGTTTGGTTTGATTTGGTTTTAGTGATGGTAGTAATTAAGGCATGAACAAACAGGTCTCTTTCTGTTAATAGGATCATGTTTAATTGTTGTATCATTTAGTGTTGCCTTTGACTTTCAACGTGCAGTTTGTTAATAACTTTGTAGAGATGGAGAATGGAAAACAGGTTGGTATTCATATGACAAACTCCAATTTTGTCATTGTAATTATCAGTTGTAGTGAGGACGGTTAGCCTTATGACTAGGTTATGTTGGTATGTTTTACCTTGGTTCTACAAATTTTCGATTCCTCAATATGGCATAAGAGAAGTAATTGGTTGCTACTTTCAATATCTCCAAGTAAGACAACATATATGCAAATGGGAGTTGGGGAAGGAAGGAGTATTATGGGTGGCTGGTTGCTTACCGACTGAATTTGGAGCTTTGACTACAATAAATGGACTCATGGTGTATATATTTTGGTTAAGCCAAAGAAGTTATACTTTTCAAAACAATCTCAAGATGCTTATAACTGATTCTATAGTATGCATATGCTGATGCACAATGTCAAATGCGTGAATATTTTGGGCTGCTACCCTTAAAATTTTCATAATCTATTCATTGTTTTCAATTCTTGGCCAAATGCGAAATTTCTTCCTTGCTGATGGATTACGTTGTTCTGGTCTTCCAAAATTCGTACTCAATATAGATATCTGAGTCAAGCATGGAGATCTGATTGCATCTATTATGCACCGGGGAGCAGGGAAATGGGGGGAGGCTCAAGACTATGCTAGACCAGGTGTAATGTCGGCATGTGTCTAGATTTCACTAAAACACACCATCATAGATGTAGACCTTTTTGTCCTCTTCATGTTCCATCTATACCTTTCGCTCCATTAAACCTGGTTTAGCATAGTTTTGGCATAGAGTCTATACATGAACATACACGCATAGATCATATAAAGTAAATTTCTTGACTGATGATTCTAGATGTCCACAATATTCGTCATTGACACGAGTGTCCTCTACATTTTATTCTGATCTGATCAATTAATAAAACTTAAGTGTACTTGTAAATTATTGTTGTCAAAAGTGGTTTGCTTAAGGTAAGTGGTCTGATCAGACAGGACATTTCCTTTAGTTGATGTGCTTATGCTTCTATTAGTATGAAGTCACTGCTACTTGTATTGACATCCATGTCAAATAAAGCCCTTGCAGTGTTATTCAGCTTTCAAGTATGGTATCACCACTGTTATCTGGCCATTTCTGATATTGTAATTTACTTTAATCTTCAAGGTGAAACCTTCTATATTTTTCCTTTTTAAGACAAAAGTAAAGATTTTGTTCAACACAAAGCAGTACAGAATCACTCGGTATACTTTTGAAGAATGTAGGATGATCAGTACTAAATGTTACCAAGCTGGTGTGCTCCAATTTCTTTGCTGCTTCTGGTAAAGGACACACTACTTCAAGATTGTGCTTTTGATGTTGCAATTCTTGAAGCATTAGAATCACCAGAAAGAGTTTGTGACACACAGCAATTTTGAGAGTAATCGAAATGAATGCTAAAGTTCGACAATTCTAGTGTTAGTTTGATATAAAGATTAAGAATTCTATCTTTAGTATTTTTGCCTAGTGTCGTTCTGGCTAGTTCAAAATAATGTAGGATGATCAATACTGTAGGTAAAAATAGCTTGAGTAATCCATCAATTTCCTTTGCTCTTCTGGAGCAAAGGACATACAAGTTGAAGCTTTTGCTTTTGATGGTGGAATATTGGAGCTGTAAATCATCAGAAAAAGAGGTGCATTGGCACTACAAGCAAGATGTCGTACATAATTCACAGTTCATTTGTTTTACAGTGGCACTACACACACGATGTTGTACCCAAAGATGTGTAGTTAAGAACAAAACCCCAATCCCCTCCTTTTTTTTTCCTTTTTTCTTTTCTTTATGTCATTTGTAATATGTGTGTTGGTATATTCTTTCACAATAAGATATTAATTTATTTAGTTTTGAGCTTTTCAATGTGCAAACAGGCCAGTCGTTCTCCAGTATTCAGAGCCATGCTTGAGAATGAAATGGAGGAAAGTCTCAGTGGCACCATAAAGATAAGTGATGTATCATATGATGCCCTTCGTGCTTTTGTCAACTACTTGTACACAGCTGATGCATGCCTTGATGAGCCTATGGCATGTGACCTCTTAGTATTGGCTGAAAAGTATCAAGTGAAGCATCTCAAGACCTATTGCGAGAAGTTTCTGATTTCCAAGTTGAATTGGGAGAACTCGCTCCTAAACTATGCTTTTGCTCATCACCATAACGCGAAGAACTTGCTTGAAGCAGCCTTGTTAGTGATCATGGACAACATGGACAAGCTAGATAAGCGAGAAGAGTATAAGGAACTTGTGGAAAAGGATCCTCGCCTCGTTGTAGAAATTTACGAGGCTTACCTCTCCAAACAAGTCAACACGGCTGCGCAGAAGGATCGCACTGCAAAAACATAGGTGGTTGTAGGCGATTACTCTTTTGGCTGCTATACGTATCAAAGCAATGTACTCGGGAGTGAATTATTCATGTAAATGAATCCTTTTTGGTGCGACTTTGAAATATCTTGGACGTGTTAATTGGAACTTCACCTTGTTGGGCATGTCTTCACCGTCATCTGTTTATAGACTAGAAAGCTTAGCATTGGTGTAAACGTTTTTTTGAGAAGTTGGTGTAAACGTTTATTACTGCTTTAATAAGAATTTCTGTTAATAATGTTCTTGATTCATTTCCTATGTACTAGAGATGTGAATATATATATCTTCTTATCAGAGGTTGAATCGATCATTAAAAGAAAAAGAATAATAAAGCCAAAAAAGTTGTCGAATTTAGGAGAAGGTTTGGATCCTAAAACCTGCAATTCCTAAATTGTGGCTAGTGTCATCTCTGTTGTTATACTGCAAATGTTGTCTAGTGTTTTGAGTTTCTCTTGTGAATATACATGGCAGTTTTCTTGCCTTTTTTGTGGCTCTTTCTATCAACAACGTTGAGAGCAAGAGAAACCGTAAAGAATTGATAGATACAGGGGAATAAAGAGAACTCTTCTCTGCTAATAAAAAAACAAGCATCTGAGCCCCTAAAGGGGTGGGAACAAAATTGTAAAAAATGTTTGTTGAGGTTGGGAATCTCGCAGTTGAGGTTGAAAGATTACTCCTGTCGAGTTGAAATTTTGGGTCGGCTTCTTGACTTGGATTTTCGGGTCGGTTACCTGACCTGCACAAGAAAAATGAAGGAAAAGGCGGGATAATGACCCGGATTTTTTCCTCGGAGGTGCGAATGATTAGTATATCCGAACTAGCGAAGTAGCTGAGATCATTTAATGACGAGTTACCTCAGAAATGAAGGGGTGGAGCTCTATTTATACTAAATTCGGATCTGACAGCATTTAATGCAGCGCAGCTTTATGTCCCATCAGGGCAGCTGGCGCAGAGGTCGGGGTGAGGTCGGATCGGCATCCAAATTAGGCATTAGCTGAATACGTTGGCCTTGGCTCGGGTTGGCCGGCCTTAGTTCGGTGCGGGTGTCTTACCTTAGCTCGGGGTCCACCCTCGTCAGTATTGGTCCGAAAATTAAAAGTTACAAATTCGAACATTTTCTTTTAACTAATTTGTGGTGGGTGTTAGTGTTTTCATAAATCGTTGTATCATAAAATTTATAATTTTTGGGTGGTTCTTATTTTAAAAAACAAAGCATATGAGAGGCTCTACGTGATTTTGCTGGTTAGCCGAGCGTGGAGATCAATGCCTGATTATATGTTTCTTGGCTAAATGGCAAAAAACTTAAATGTGTTTCGTGGAAGTTATATGTTAAATGTGTCTATATGTAAGGTTCAAAACGAATTTTATCTACACGCAAAGACATGTTAAAAATAATAAACAAATATAATAAATTTTCTTTTTAATAACTTAAGTTTTTAAAAACAAAGGAAAACTCAATACTTTGTGAATAACTTTTGCCTAATTTGTTGTAGTAAATAATATTTTATGCACAAGCTCTATTTGAACATGTTGTTTGTGGCCCGTATTTGATATGGATCTGTTGACATTTTATAAGCTTAAAACTCTATGTTAACTGCAGAAAACAAGAGAATTGTGATTCTCATTGTATCAAAACCCTTTCTTGTATTTTTTTCTCCCCCACCCCCATGACTTGAACCCTGCCAAGTTCTACTCATACGTGTAGGTTTTTACGAATCATGTAAATTCTTTATTAAGTTTATAATTTAATTTTTGTTCTAACATCCCTTGATTCCAACAAGGAAAACTTTGAAACTAACAGAGTGCTATACAGTTATGAGAATGAACCTTTAGAAATGAATAGGAATGATAGAGCATAGGGTATAGATTCGAAATCGACGAGTATTCTATTGATAACAACCCTGTTAATGAAATCGATTGGAAATTTATTAAGGTTTGATTTTATAAAAGGTAACTGAGCGTAACATGATAGGTTTGCATTAGACGTTAAAAAAATTAAAATCTAAAACCCGATTATTATATATACACGCATGACACATATGCATTATAATATTTAAAGTTGATAAAAAAAAACCTAATTTTTAGGTTCGTCCAATAAACTAATACCTAAAAATTAGAAAATTGGAGATTTTTTTTTTACTAATAAATAGATATACAAAGTCATTGTCATTCAGGGTCTTTTACTTCAAAGCGTCAAAATTTTAAATTCTCATAGAGGCCCCTTGGAATTCCTTTTTCCTTCCAAAGCCTGGTAAATAATCTTTTATGGATTCTGTCATTTTATTGATTCGTACTAAATAACGTATTAAGTGGATCTTTAAAATACTATTTGGTCTCTATTTGAGCCTCTAAAATGATAGATAGAGACTCATTATAGAGACTCCATTAAAGATAGCCTAACTAATCTATCTTTTTTACCAATAAGCCTCCTAATCAAATTCGTCATGACACTCTTAGTATTTTTCTCTTCACAATATTAGCACAATTAGTAACTAAAATAATAGAATTTGAAAATTTAGCCAATTTAATTAAAAGTAAATGGTCTATAAACCCAAACACTATTCCTCCAAATGTTATCTAAACTCTAAAAACCTAGGTATGCAAGGCTTGTTGCTTTAAGCCTTTAATATTTGTCAATTCACTTCTTGTCGTACTAACAAATATATAATTTTTTCTAGCAAAAAATATATAATTTTTTTTTTACCTTGTTGAGTGCCAATTCAACTATTTTGGATAATAAAGTATAATGCTTGAACTAGCGGAAACCCGATTTCCACTGCGCCCCGATCTTCAAGACACTCCGAGTACATAAAGATACGTGTCTGCATATAGCAATAATAGACATTACTATATAAAGGAAGACACACTTTCCAAAAAAGGTAATTGACATCCAATAAATTCAATTATTTTTCCATTAATAGAAAATATTCTTATAAATCCTTACTGACTTAATTGGTGGAGAGTCTAACGAGTACAACCCCTCGGACCTTTTTTGCAGGTACGTCGGAACATCAAATTCTGTCCGCGGATCATCCAAATTTATACCTAAAGCTTCCATTGACAATGCTTGCATTGACGTACATGTAAGACAGGGCACATGCAGGACTGGACACAATTCAAAGATATGCCAAGATACTGAAGGCTAGGACCATGTGTCAACGACAGCTCACGATTTCGAAACATCTCAAGCCAAAAGCAAATTTATGCGTGCATAAAGTTCCCGCTATATGCGAAATTCGAGAAAAAGTCAAACTGATTTTAAAACTTATCGGTACATAATCCTACCTTGTATTTTTACAAAAAACTATTTCTACAAAACTAGATCACAAAAGCATTTGAAAAGACCACCATATGAAGAAAAGAGAGACTGAGAGAGCATTACATTTCTGAAGTATTATACGTAATCTTACCTTATATTTTTTTACAAAAGACTGTTTCTACGAAACTAGATCAACAAAATGCTTCAAAAGACAACCATGTCAAGAAAAGAGAGATAGTTACATTTCCAAAGTTTATTATACGTAATTTTACCTTACATTTTTGCAAAAAACTACTTCTACAAAACTAGATCACAAAAAACGTTTCAAAAGAAAATCACATCAGGAAAAGAGAGAGAGAGAGAGAGAGAGAGAGAGCTTGTAAGGATACTACGAACATAAGAAGAACATATCCTAGCATGATTCTGTTGCAGCGATGGCCATGGCTGACTGATGATATACAAACCTAGATTACAATGGAGTAGGCATATTTCACTTGTATATTAAATTTTTATTTCTGTAAAGAGAGAAATGGAAGGCTTTCAACTCTATTAGTCAAAAGAAGAAGGTATACTTTTCGGATGAGGCAGGAAAGAAGCGAAATTTCCAGCAAGATACAATCATGTTATTGAGGCTTCGTACTGTATAAAAGCTTCCGGACTGCATAGGGACCATTACCGGTTTCACCTCGCCAAGTAGTCCACCCCAGTGCTTTTGCGATTTCTTCAACTTCATCAATCGTAGATGTAAAGTCGTGGACAAAAACTCGGCCACCTGGCCTTAAAATCCGATCCATCTCGAGCATGATTGTTGAGATATTACATCTGCTTGAGCGTATGAAAATAATATGTACAATATGACTTTTCAGAGTATCAACCGAATTACATAGAAGGGGGAGTACACAATCATTCGAAAACTGTACCTTTTCCTTTTCTGTTCAGCAGAGAGAAGTTCTGCTGCATACAACAAATCATACGTCCTTGGATAAGTGTCAAATGGCTCACACCTAGAAATGATTCCATCCATAAAAGCAAGCAGAGAGTTAAGTAATGAGCAGATGCCTCAATAGTCAGCAAAGTAACGCATGGAAAGTTGATTCGAGGAGAAGTGAGTTGAAGTAGTAGATTCTTTGCAATGCTACTGATGCACCAGTGTAGTGTATGGATTTATATATATCAGAAGAGAAAAAACATTATATAACCGAGACATTAGCTAATGCTTCAGATGGTAGGACTGTCACATATATTTTTATAACTTATCTTGTAGCAAGTAGATGTGTAGCAACCATTTCAGGCATAAACTATCCACACAAAATTAGAGGATCAGTTGTTCATACATTTGGAAGGATAAATTCATGGAGTGCAATATCCTATATTTCAAATTTTATTTCTTTAGTCTCTTTTTAGGAGGAACAGGCAATTCAAGAAAATGCAGACTGCATCATATCTGTTTGGCAAAAATATTTTGGCCGAGATTATATGATGTTCTCATATTGATGGAGCAACAACATAGAATCTTTAGCGAAACCACAAAAAGTATAAAATGAGAATCTCCATCTTTACTACTTTTATATCGATATGATACAGCAAAAAGATTTTCAATTTGTTCAAGAAGTATTTGAAACTCATAACTCAAGTTGAAACATATGTTCACAAAAAGGGTTTAGGGCCTTTACCAATCATGCGAAACTCCAATTAGCCCACGGTCATAGATTAGAGGCAAGGTATTAGAACCACTGACTGGAACAACATTCATCACCCAGCAATCAACATGGAAATCATGTAAAGCAGTTGCAAACCTGCCATGAATGAAGTTCTATAGTTTACATAACTGTCAAATTGTCTAAAATGGAAATCAAGCAGCATGTTCTGTTTGCAAAGGTGTCAAATGGATAACAGCAAGAAACGAGACTGGCAAATTCTGAAATGTCTGAAAAGAGAATACCCTCCATATCCAGCTTTCATATCCATCACATTCCGCAAGTTCCATGTTTTCCAACGGAAAACTCTAACGTATCCATCCGCCATCTCATTCCAAAAATTAGAATCTGCTCTGAAAATATCCTTCCTAGATGTATCAGCGTCCATTTTGATGGTAAGCAGCCTGTCTGGTGGATGATGAAGGCGATCAGGCCAGGATGTAACATTACTTCCATAACCATCCTCAGGTAATCGACTAATGCATGTCTTAAGATCTACATACCTGCAAGAAAGAATTAATTTAATTAAGACTTACAGTACGAAACCAAAGGTATTTTAATGTGAAAAACGATTTATGATGCAAAATTAAGAACATCATCTCCTTCGCTTTCCTTGTATGGAAAGTACTTGGGTCATTAACGTCTTACCACATGGAGAATGGTGAAAATCCTTCATGCCTTCCCTTTCATATAGCATCCCTTTTGTTTTTGTAAGCTAATTAATTTAAAGGTCAATTTCATGCCTATAAATAGCAGGATAATAGGCAAAGGAAACCCAAGCAAAAACTCAGCAAAATGAGTTCTCTACATGATTGGAAAACAAACATAACAGAAACAACTCCAATCAGAAAAACCATGCTTAAGAAAGTGTTGGAAAATAACTCTAGCAAACACTTAAGGTGTTAGATAACAAAGATGCTTTCTTGATGAAGAGATAGAGCTAGCGGCTAATCCAATGAACAAAAATCACAACTAACATAATGAGTCAAATAATTAACTCTTGCATGCTCAAATGAACTTAATGTTGCACTGAGATAAAAGTACCCAACTAATATTCTAGTAATTAGTAAATTGGCCTCAAATCTCCTGCTTACACAGCTAAAGTACCATATTATAAAAGAACGTGCAATTTTTGCAAATATTCATCAACTTTCAGATAAGTATGAGATTTGAGGGTCAAGCACTATTAATGGCATTTGATTTCCCCAGCAATTAACATAAATGAACAAGAAACAGCGGGATAACAAATTAATATGGTCAAAGTTATTAAGACGAAGGGATATCTTCTATGGAGGAGGAAGTACCAGACATTATCCAGATTATCGTTCTCATTGCATACTGAAGGTTTTACACCAGGACTGCGATTCAGATAGCAGGTATTATTTAGAGGCTTCTGCCATATGGCAATATATCCTTCTTTCTTCACTAGCTCCCAGCAAAGACTACGTGCAAGATTCTCCATTTCTGTCAGTAAATTGAAGTAAAAAGATTATACAAAATATAACTATTTGATGAAATTGCTTATACCAATTGAAGAATAATGGTCTCAGAAAGAAATATAGAATCGTTCAATTATGATATGTCAAACTCAGAACCAAATAAATGAACAATGCAGGACTGTTACATGTACAAATATATAAGAGCACAAATGTGGAGGAATATCTTGACTGCGGATCGAGGAATTGAAGCTTCCAGAAAAGGCTATAAGCTACATAAAAGAATATACTACACCCCTAGCCCTCATTATAAACAGTTACCTTTCCATTTCTCAACGAGGTCAGTTTCATGTTTTCCAACAGCTTCTGCTGCCCAGACAAAATAACGTCCTGCCCTGAGCATCCTGTTTACCTCGAGAAGCAATATTCCATCTTCATGAAGAGACAAAAAGACCATGATGAGTATTAAAAAATTTACACCTAAACACTTGTGATATGTCAGCACAAAATGCAACTATCTGAAAAGCTATTGAAAAATGTGATTAAATAAAAATATCTTTCAAAGGAATGCTCGATTGCTTTCTAACCTTATCAAAGAATAGTAATTTGTTCTGAAATAGAAGTACAACAAACACCACCTACAATAGTCCTAGGTCCAAAGTTACACTTCTATGACATCCTTGGAGACTCAAAAGGATAAAGTACCATGAAATACAGAGAAAGGAGGAGGGTATACCATCTCTTGTCCAATTAATTTTACATTCTGAACAATGTATGAGGTCAAATGCTTGGCTAGGATATAACAAACGACGTGTTGCAAATGCTGCAACCATGGCAGGCACACCTCGTTCCAAGGCAATTTGAATCCGGTTGTCATGAACATCTTTTGGAGCTATTGACAGTGTGGTCACATTGCGCTTCATCAAGTATGCACCAAAACTTGCTATTCCACAACCAATATCTAAAGCAACTCGAGTGCGTTTGCCAAATGCAATTTCTGGGACCATCTAAGTACAACTTGGAGATGACAATTAGTAATGTATAGATACATCATAAAATATAGTAGAAATTGAAGCGGCAGCAAACCTTAGAAATCTGATCCAGATATTGGTCTACGTCATGTATAAATTGTATTCCACCTACAGGAAATATGAACTTGTCTTTTTTTCTTGCTATCCAATTTTGGCCTCCTTTATCTTGAATTAAGCCTGTGAGAGGTACATTGTCAAACCGCACCTGTCAATAGTTTTAAAAATTCAATTAAAAATCCTCCTTCCAATACGGTAAGACAATGCAGCCAAACCTGAACCTCTGCCTCATCTTCCCGCTGAAGAAAAGTAAAAAGGCAAGGAAATTGTGCTCATTGCAATTACTATGGCCAATCTCTGACAATAATTTTTATATGCCATTTATGTCTAGGCATACAATAAACACAAGAAGTTCTACAAGGAGGTGAAAGAAGAATACGAGAGTAAACTAGAAGAGAAGAACAAGGAAGAATGAGAGGGAAACGAGTAAGAGAGAGAGAGACTCCTGAGAAAGTAGAAAATGCACCCTTTCAGTGTTCAACTAAGCCAGACTGGTGATTAAGCTACAGAAAACAACTTCAAATCATATTTTAACAATATGATTTTGGGGATAGCTTGGTGGAAAATGTTGTTGGTTCAAGTCCCTCTATCACCTATCCTCCTAAAGGTTGACAGAAAAATTAGATAAATTAATAAAAAATAGGGCCGCTTAGCTCACATTACTTCTGAGATTTGTCTAGCACCATTCAGCCTTCAATCATAACTTCCTTTCAACTGGTTTATAATTGGTTTTAATAAATCATCAGACTAGCTTATCAGACAAGATCACAAAAGACTAACAAACACAAGTGGAAGGCCTAATGCTGTTCTCGTATGAGTTCATAATTGAAGAGATATTATGATTCACTATATTGAAGGTTCCTAGCCTCTTTGGGGAAATGTTAGCAACTGACACACTACATGATGAAATTGGAAAAAAAGAAAAATGAAAGTAGAAGAGCCTGTCGATGCCATGTTCTTCTTTTTGTTTTGGATGGTTTTGAAGACACTTGATTTAAAAAAGATGAAAGACGATAAATTTCTGACAGAATAAAAATGAACAGAAAATCAAATGCAGACCAATGATCAGATAACCTCGAATTCTTAATTGGAAAAATTAGAAATGAACACATTGATCGCGATTAAAAGTGAGCTTTATACACAACCTTGTTTAGGAGAATTATACACCAACTCTGTTTCTAAGTACTAACTTAATCCTCAGTCATGTCAAATTTCTGTCATTCAAGAGTCATCATCACTAGGCAATTTCTCTATGATATCAGCATTGAACAAGAATCCATATATTTTAATCTCAAATTGCACAATTCAACATCTCAAAATCTCAAATCTAAAACTATAACACACAATTAAGATACAAAAATAGCATAGCCTGTAGCCTAATACAAAATTATCACATGATTCTTTACCTCATCCCGGCTTTTCGGCCACGGAATGTGTTGCTTGTACCCTTTAGGCTTGAGCACCAAACAATCCAATTCCTTTCCCCTCTCCGGGCAATGCCTCTCGAATTTTTCGCCTCTATCGGACGAATTCAACTTGTTGATGGCCTCCAAATTGTCCAAACAAGGAATGTAGTCCTTCATCTCATCACCACAAACCTTAAATTTCTCAATCTTGATCTTTTCAACACTATGTTTTTCTCTCTTCTCATCACTCTTCTCTTTCTCAATCACGTCCACCACACTGTCTACCAAAGCCTCATCAAACTCTCCCACCATAAAGTGATCTGTCATCGTACCATTCTCATCTACTATCCCTGTCCTCTGTATCACCGCTCCTGCTGGCGGTGGAGGAGGCAGAGGCAGCGGTGGAGATGGGGTTGTGCTGTTTTTGAAGGCGGTGGTGGTGGTTATGTTGGTGTAGAAAGCAAGGCGGTATTCATGTTGCTGAGATGGGGTGGTGGTGTTGGTGATAGTGAAAGCGTTGAATGTAAAGCGTTTGACAAGGAAGAAAAGTGAGATGGAGAGAATGAAGACTGCTGTGATCTTGATGAATGATGGTGTTGCTGAGATTGATGTTCGATGATCTGTTGGTAAACAGCCTGCGAAAATGGCTTTCATGGTTGAGTGAGTGAGTGAGTGTTTGTTTGTTGTTGTTTTGGTTTGGTTTAGGCTTTTTCTTGATTGATACTTTGCTGAAGTTGCATGTTAAGTATACAGAAATGTAAAGTGATGAAACAGCGCGGGCCTATACGCGAGTGTCCGAGGGTGGGGCAACGTTGCCACGAATTTCAACGATTATAAATTATTTTTATGATAATTTATTTAATATTTTTATTCTCATATTTAATATAATTATTATTATAATATTATAATATTACGAGTAAATTTATTATCGAGTATTCTCAAATTATGCGGGGTACGGGATAGGGTACGTGGATGAAACGCTGTACCGTTGTGGCCTTGTAAGATTTTCATAGTACGAGGAATGAAGTGCACGTGGTGGAGTCGATGATAACCTTGTGATTTTTTGTACTTTTTGACGGACCCCATTGCTTAGTTCCTCTTGTTTTGTCCATTTCCTCCTTACATATTTTATTTTATTTTATTTCCCTTCTTCTTCATCTTCTAGTCAAGCGATTACGTATATTTTCTTTTTTCTTTTTCCTTTTTTGGTCAAGAGATGATATTAGAATTCCACCATCTCAAAAGATTTATACTTTCGAGTTAGTTAACACAAGATTAGCGAAATTGATGGAATTTTTTTATTTTTTATTTTTTATCTTAATTGATTCAAATCAAGATATGAGAAATATTTCTTTTTATTTTTTACGTTTTTGTTTCTTTAGTAAGACTTTGTTTGTTTGGCGTCAATTTTTTCTGATTTTTGGTGCTTGAGTGACACCATAAAATAAGTTAATATAGAAATATTTTTTACTAGATATTCCACCCCACCCTTGTCATCCCTTCCCCCATCTCCCGCACTCATTCCTTGTGTGAGTGTGTGTATGTATGTATTTTTTTAAAAAAAAATTCATTAAAACATATTTTTTCTCTAACTATAACAGTCAAACACTAAAAAATATTTTACTTTTCCCTACAAATATTTATCCTTGTCAAGTTCTTTCCTTACAAAAAAAACGGGTTTGAATTCAAATGGAAGGATTTGAGTTGTCATTTTTTAAAATATGTCCATCAGTTTTAAAATTTTCTATCTTTTTTATTTTTATTTTTATTTTTCCTTTTCAATCAAAATCTAATAGCCTCACTAAAATCCTTCTTCTCTCTCTCACACACATAAACCCAATATGATCGTAAAAACTCCATCTCAGCCCAAAGCTCGACGAAGCTGTACAAGTATTATAGCTTGACTCACACTATTTATATAAGTATGTTGTTGACTTTTTCTTATATGTTGTATAGTGTTTATATATGTGTGCTACTAATAAGTAAGAGCATAAATTAATTAGCGAAAATTAAACGGCACGATACCTTTAAGAACAAATATATATATAAACACTATATAGCACACATGCAAAACAACCATTACGATGGACGAAAATCTGACAAAACTCTATTTTCACGTCAACCTGAAGATGAGATGAGCATTCATTTATGTGTGTGAGAGAAAGAGTGGGAGATGGAAGAGAGAGAGAAGGGTTTTAGTTAGGTTAGAGATTTTGATTGAAAAGGGAAAATAAAAATAAAAAGGCAGGAAAATATGGTTTTAAAACTAATGGATACATGTTTAAAAATAATGGCTCAAATCCTTCCATTTGAATCCAACGCTCTACAATTCACATCTTAGTTACTAAAAGACAATAATAACTAGCTAGGAGAGAATGATACGTGGGGTAAGATATCCTCTAAATTGATTGTGTAATTACCCAATTTTGCCTCCTTTGCAACAAAAAATTAAAATTGTCTCTCAAAAGTGGTACATTTTTCTAGATGAAAATTTAAATTCTCTCATTTTTTAAATAAGGTATACTATAGGCCATCAGATTTGGTTATTTCAAATCTCAATCATTTATTTCAAACATCTTTTTCAAAAGATATTAGTTTATTAATCCAAATCTAATGACTGACATTTAAAAGGATAAAATCTGATAACTTATAATGCACTTCTTTCATAATTGAGAAAAGTAAGGAAGGAGATGATCATTATCGATAGGTTATTACCAAAAGTAAAATCAGAAGTATTAGCTCTTTTTCCTAATAAATCGGAATTAGTGATATTCCAATAAAAATGAAAGATACATAAAAATGAAAGTTCATAAAATTGACCACCATTAGCTACGTTGGAATTTTGTAATCCCTTTTGATTTGATAAGTACCAAATTGACTGCTTTTGAATTCTTACCCTTCTTCTTTCGCTTTTACAAGTACGAAAGTTTTGTCAATTGATTAAGGTTTGTTTCATAACACGGCCTGCCTTATATCTTGAAGCTTTTCTATTGAAAATTTGACATAAATATATATTCCATCAACAACACTAATCATTTTTAAATCTAAACTTAATTAATTGATGTTGATGAAATGATAACATGGATAAATAATTTGTGATTTTACATTGCTAATAAGTATGTTAAAAGTAGGTGAAAATAATGGTTAATAAATAAATAACTTATGATTTGGGCTTCTAATTTGAAGACAAAAAATAAGCTTGGATTAAAACATATAAAAAAGAAATTTGTCATGAAGAAGAATAAGAACTAACTACATAGGAATAAGAGCGGAAAAATAGAATTAGTAAAAAAGGAATAGAACTTAAAGGATAGTTTAGTCTTTAAAAGATGAGTAACTAATTTGGTAGCTTAACATTGTAAATTTCACCTCTTGAATAAGCATTTGGGTAATACTTGAGTAAATCAAGGATTTGTAAATGAATTCCGCAAAATTTTATAGAATTCATTTGTTCCAAACAGTATGTAAGAAAAAATATTTGTGGTTAATAGATTTTTGATCCTAGTGAAAGTGTAAGAAATTTTTTTTGTGGTTAATAGATTTGTAATCCTGGTGAAAGTATAAGTAGTTTCAATTTTCAATTCTACAAGTAGCGAGAAGAAAGGTCGAGTTTACTGATAATTTCTCCAAAATTACAAGTCCGTAGACCCTTTAACATTTGATTTCTATACAATCAGGAAATGCAACATCAACTACCTAAAGAAGATGAAAAAAGAGGAGGAACATAACATCTGAAATGGGTAATTTTGAAATGGAGGAATGTATTGTGTAACTTTTTTTTTTTTTTTTTTTAAAGAATATCTATAATCATCCAGTGCAATAATTAGACATGGAATCATGACATAAATAAAAATAAATAAAAATTCAGAAATACGTTAGGTTGGGGAATAGAGAAGTGGATGAATGAAAAATAAAAGAGAAAAAATCACTTGTTTGGTTATAATGGAAGAGAAAAAAAAAAATCTCACCATCTTTTCTAGCTACATCTTTCCCCTTTTCTATTTTTACCAAACAAAGGAAGAACAGTCATTTTCCTTCCTAAAAGGATAAAAAAGTCACCCTCCATTCTCATTCCCTTACCTTTCTTTCTTCCCAATCAAATATACTCGGCAGTTTTATGGAAAGGAGTAAAGAATTTAAATTAAAATAAATCATGAGTAATGTCTTATGTCACCTCTTCATTCGTTCACCCCTCTTTTGCATAGTAAGAATTGATATATGAAATGTCAAATCTTGTGTATATGCTAAAAATTCTATTATATGAGGAAGGATGAATGGGCGATGCGTACTCATAAATCATTTATAAGAAGTTCCTAACCATTTATGGTGCTTTTGCAAAACTTGAGCACTTTAATTAGTACTTTAAAACTGAACTTCTAATTAGCCACGAGATTAATTTGGCCTTCTCTCTATAACTCATAAACAACCCAATCTCTCATGGAGAAGATTATTATTTGTAAACTTTGATAAAGAAGGAAATACTATGGGCGCGCTCACCAAGTTTTGAGCTAGGTGAAATCCCTTGCAACTAAAAATCTTTGTTAATTGTTGAGATCTTAAGTTAAGCATGGTGAATAAGATTTGACTTGCTTTAATTTAGTTATTTGTTTGGATTTGATTTCAGCTATATGTGTAATGTTCTTTAATCATGGTTTGAAAATATGGTATAGAAAGATTAATTTAGTTCGTTGATTGTATTTATTAATATGTGGTATTAATTGAGACTATCATTGAGAAAAATTGTAGAGAAGTTAAATCCATGCTAGGAAAAAGCAAAGTTTGCCTAAGCATTTGAGGACAATTTTTTGTCCAAATTTGACGAAGTTAGGCAAAAGGGTTAAATAGATTTGAACTCAAAATTCCAAGGATTTTTTTACATTTTATGGGTCTCTTACTACTACATGTGTGTATATTTATATGGTGAATGAATATTTTTATTCTAGTTACATTGTTGTTGTATAGTATCATCATTTAGGATATTACCCGCAAAAACTAATTTCGAAACCTCTCACATTTAAAATTAGAAACATACCACTAGAACATAAAATATTTACGTATGTACTAATTTGAAAAACTTTGAAGGATATGACTATAAATTACCCGTAAATCTTTAGATAGTAACTTATACTGTCACACCAAAAATGCCAATTATATGTCATAGAACAAGACACGCCACAAGCTTAAGACGTTGAGAAGCTAAGCCTGCAAAGCTCAATCTAAATCCAGAACATATATCTTTCCAACTTATCAGAGCACTAAAATATATATAGAGATGGATTAACCCCATCAATACAATATTATTACGTCTTCATAATATTATTAATTGATAACCATTCAACATGAAGTCCTAACATTGTACTTAAGTTTCGTTTGGCTTAGTTGTAATATTTTAGTCTTTGAGTTGCGTAGAACTTTCAATAGTAGAGTTTTAATTAAAAGTATTGTTGAACAAAAATCGTTTGGTATATGTTGTGCAATGCTAGACTTTTAGAAATTTTGAAGGCATGGACTTTCAAAAATATTTGAAAAATAATAATAACTTTCCAAATTATGTAAAAATAGATTCGTGAAAGTATTTTTAACAAAGTTCTAATTTATGGCTTCTTATTTTTTTAGCATTTTAGGTTCAATTTTTACGTTAGAACTCTTTTAAAAATCGATCAAATAAATTAATTTTAACTTCTAATTAATTCACAAAAAATATTTTTTACAAGGCCCAACAGACCTTTAGTCCTTATACATTACAAAATGATGAACTTATAACAAAATACCTACTTTTACTTATTTAACGTTACATAACTTAAGCTTTAACATCTTCTAATATTATATAACAATTGTTAAGCTTTAATAAGATGACATGGTGTTGGTCTCGAGATAAAAGATTTAATTAAAGGACCTAGGCCGTGAGTTTGGATCATCTCCTCTACTTATTCTCTTATGAGTAAATGATTAAAATTATCTTTTATCTTTGAACTCTTTAATATTTTTATCCGTTATCTATCAAACGTGATAAATTAATCTATTATCTTTAAATTTACAACATCATTAGTCTTTTAAACAAATTTTATCAATTTTTTAATATAGATTACATGCGCTCAGGTTGTGACCAATTAGTCTCTTACCACTCCAAAATCTAACTTAAGTTGGGTCACATATTGGGCCCATGCAATCATTGTTAAAAAAATTAACAAAATTTATTAAAAGGAATAACAACGTCACAAATTTATAGATAAGGAATAAAAATATCACATAACCTAAAGATAAGATACCATTTCGGTCATTAACCCTTCTGTTATTTATTAGACAAGTATGTCATGAGTTACGAGATTTAATCATTTTAAATCTTAACCATCTTTTTTTAAATTACAATTTTGAAGAAGGTAGTTAACACAAGTTTAATACCATGACCCATAAACCATCTCATCTTTAAGTTCGTAACTGGAGGGGATAAAAATCAATTTATAATATTATTATATTATGAGAGTGATTGAATGATCGTAAACTAATAATATAATTATAATAAGATAATTTTGATAATTCGGATCACGCTGTGAATCCTTACTCGGCTAAAAGGGGGTGCTAATCAATTTCCATGTCAACATTGTGAAATCTCAAGAAGCCCTTGACGAAATTGGAAACTTTTGCCCCCTCCACTCTTTTGAATAATATTTTTATGCCCCTTCACCTCCCCCCAAAAAGCAAAATTATAAAAAAATATCGTCCTCCATAAGCCGGACTTGAAAGTGATGGTCTGTGATTGATATCGATAAAGACAAAAGGAAAAATCGGGACAATAGGCGATTTTTTTATCAAGGCCATGCGAATGTTGTTTCTGAGTTTGATGACGATAAGCTTTAGAAACGTCCTGCAAACTTCTATCATATTAGCCACAGGAAGCGATTCTGAACATTTTCAGCCTTGACAAGCAAGGACAAGGTCGGTCCAGTCTATTTTTATCTCAAAATCTCTCGCACTTATATATATATATATATACTATTGTATATGTTTTGGTTCAACAAGCATTATAAGATACTCGTGTTGTTTGCCATTGTACATGTTAATGAGCTTGCACGAACATGGCTCCACTCAACACTAATGACTTGCACAGATTTTCAACAAGCTTGACAAAAATGGTGATGGGTTGGTGAGCCTCGGCGAGCTAATGTGGCTTCTTGAAGGAATTGGTTTCCATACTAGTCTAGACGAGCTGAAATCATTGGTGGGCAAAACAAGCCTAGACTACATTGATTTCTTCTTCTTTAATGATATAATCATCAAGGGCAACAACAATGGTGAAAGCGAAATCAAAGAAGAAGATAACATCTTGGAGGATGATCTACAGAAGGCTTTTGGGGTTTTCCATTTGAATGGTGATGGATTCATTTCGAGCGAAGAGCTTCAAAGTGCATTGTCGAAGCTAGGATTGTGGGATGAGCATTCTGGGCGGGACTGCAAGAGTACGATTAGCTCGTATGACACTAACTCTGATGGGAAGCTTGATTTCGAGGAATTTAAGAATATGATGCTTCTTACAAGATCCTAAATTAATTAAACATTAATTTCTTTGTGAAGATTTTCTTCACTTGTGTGTGAAAAAAAATAAAATAAAATTCTAAAGTTAGGATATTAGAAATTGAAGTTGATTGACACTTCTTGATTGTAATATCTGCCATGAGAAGGCTTCTTATCATTGTCCTCTCAAACTGTTACTGAAGAAAAAGAAGTTGAAATTGAGCAGCAAAAAGTTGAAGAGGCAGAAAATGAGGAATCACCGAGGAAAACGAAAGATAATAATTTTGAACATGGGGGGCGTGGTTTGCAGCGAAAGATGAAAGGGGGGAAAGGGGGAAAATGGATGAAGTCTTATGATGGGTCTAGAAGACCAACTGAGCCTCCCAAATCCAAAGAAGTTGTTCCCTTAATTTGTTAACTGTGTAATGTGAAGTGTAAACCACCTGTCGTATTCCAAATTCACTTGACTGGGAAAAAGCACCTCACAAATCTTAAGCGCTTCCAGGGTCAGCAAACAATGATTGGGCAAGCAGCACTTCAAGCATTGTACCCGGCCCTTCAAGCAATGTTTCCTGCCCTTCAAGAACTTTGCCAGGGAGACATTACTACTTTAACTTCCCAACTTCAGCAGAAAGACACTCTTAAATCTTTAGGATTTGTTTGCCCAATCAGGGCCTTCTATGGTTTCCCAAAGTCAAGCATCAGAAGCAGCTCCTACATCCTTATCGGCATTGCCACACTCGTCGACATTTAACCAACAAGAAGACTTTTCAAGAGCAACAGGTGGAAGCCAGAGTGCTGCACTGACAGAAGTTGGTAAAAGTCATGAACCATCTGTTTCAGCAAATCTTGAGCAGTCTGATCATGGACCTGTCTGCAATGTGGGACATTTGGAGTCGAAAACTATGAAGTCAGAGGAGTGATAGCAGTTTGCGGCAATGACGCAGAATGAGTGTCTCACGGATCTTATATTTCTGTTCTTAGGTTCCTCAACGCCATTTTCTTTTGTAATGTATCCAACATTGTCTGTCTAGGTTTATTATTTTCCAATGCTATATCTACTAACTATACTTATCAATATTCATTTCTTCTGTCTTCAGATCAAATTCTTTGCCTGTAATCTTCCCATGAACTCTCTTGTGATTATTCTTTTGAATGTGTATCCATATATCAGACTTCACCTAGTGGGATAAAGCATGGTTTGATTTGGTTTATTACTTTTTCGAATGTGGAGTCCTATGATGTTTTTGATACATACATTTATTTAAATTCTGTGAACAAATAATGCTCAGGTTAAGTTTGTCAGTTATGAATGGACGAGTTTTACCAGACTGCATCCTGAAAGGCCATTGAGGCTGGGTACTTCAGATTATGGTCCTGATGAAGCAAAGAAGTTCTTAATGCTGGCAGAGGAGGTATCCGTCACCTAGTTTTTTGCATTATAAGGAACTCAAACATAGAGTCGGGATATATGAAGTTCGTTTGTGTTCCTCCTCTGTGCATTTTTGTGATGGGTAAATCTCCATGGAAAAAGGAAAGTTTGTAATTGAATGTAATTGTTAAGATTTTCTCTCAAATAAATCTTTTTTTTTAATAGATTTGGATTGAAGTATGTGAGGTTTCACTTAATCCAATTGTTGGGCTAGGGCTAGTATTTGTAGTTAATGCATAATTGTCTTATAAGCCCACTATTTAGAACTTTAGGTATTATCTATAAATAAGTCCTATGACTATTATAATAGGTGTAGCAAAACAAGAGAGGTAAGAGGCTTTGTAAAAGAGTGTTTGTAACGTATTTATCATATAGTGAAATATTCTCCTGCTGCTAGTGGATGTAGGCTTTAGACCGAATCACGTAAATTTTGTGTGTCTAATTTCTCACGTTCATCTTGTTCTTTTTCCCATTTTCACATATGATATCACCCCGATCATAACAAACTGGTACTAGAGCTAGGTGAACGAGGGGTGTTGTTGCTTCCGCGCGCAAAATCAGATCTGAGAAAAAAAAAAACAAAAAATTCGAATTGTTATGTGCGAAAAAAAAATTGGGTTTCTGAAAATGGCATCAACAAGTCGCTCCAAGTATACAATCAGAATCGTGTCGACGAGGGGAGTGCAACCGTACTTGCGGTGTTGCCATTGGACGTTGGGTTTGGCCAGAAATTGAGCCCGAAGGTGACGGATCTTGAGGAGCTCGTATACAGTTAACGGAGTGTCCAAGTGGAGATTGGAGGCTACCGTTAGAATCAGCGTGACGAGAGGAAGATAACCGTGTATAGCACGCAACTTGAGAATCGCCGGATCGCAATCTGCCATTAACGAAGAAGAAAGCTCGCATGAAAATTGGGTCGAATTTTTTTGTGAGCAAAACTTGACAAACTATATATGGTCGGACTCGTCTTGACTTTAGGAATCTACTGGTATCATTTGCGTAGCCTAAAAGTCGCCGAAGAGCCTCTGAAAAAGGAAAAATCGAAGTAGGTCTTATCGGAGTCGTTTTTGCAAAGCTGTTTTCGTGAGGTGTGAAACATATCATTAGCTTCATCTTGGAGAGAGGAGCACGTTGGTGGTCTCGCAATTGCATTTGGTGGTCAGACAGTGATGAAATATCGTGAAGAAGAAGACGTTCGATTTTCGTAATTTTGTTGCAGGATCTGTTTTGCTATTTTTTAAATTTTGGATATAATTCAAAAACAAATTAATTTTAGTTGGTGGATCCGGATTATTAGATCGTGGATCGGGTTGGAATGTGGGCTTGGAGTGGGTTATTGGGTAAGGTTCAAGACCTAGGTGACTTCAGTTTTTGGGTTGGGCCAAGGTTTTGAGTTTCGGCTTAGATCTTTTTTTTGGGTTTCAATAAAAAATTAAAAATAAAAGATTTAAGAGTTGTAATCCTGTGTGTTGTGCGAGGTGGAATTTTTTGTGAGCTTGGTTTGACTATGTTGACCAAACTGTTGACTGGGGTTGACTGAGTCATTGACTGTGCGTTAACTTTGACTGTTGATTGTGATCGGGTTGACCAAAAGTTGAATAGTGCATTCCCAAGGTTTTTGGACAGGCTGAATCTGAATTTGCGCTCGGTTTTGTCAAATTTCATCTGGAAGTGCATGTTTTGGGGCTTTGTTGACTGGAGACGTTGACTTTGACTTTGACTAGAGTTGACCGGGGGTGTCCCAAGGTTTTTTGACGTGTTGAGTTTGAATTTGTAGTCTGTTTTGTGAAATTCCAACTCAAGGTATGTGTTTTGTGGTGAACAAAGATGGTTTCAACATTGGGGAAGTTCGAGATTGAGAAATTTGATGGAAAAAGTAGTTTTAGTCTCTGGAAAATCAAGTTCAAGGCATTCATGGTGATGCAAGGTCTATGGAATGTCGTTGAAGGAAGATTTTGGAAGATATGAAGCCCGAGGAGAAGGAAGTGTTACAAACGAGAACCATAAGTGCAATACACATGATAGTGACGGATAATGTATTGTCGGAGATTGCTGAGAAAAAGACAGCAATTGAGACTTGGAAGGCTCTTACAGATCTTTATGCATCCAAATCTCTTACAAATCACCTTTACCTGAAGAAAAGATTGTATAATCTCAAGATGAAAGAAGGTACGCCTATTAAGGAACACCTTGATATATTTAATTCCATTGTGATGGAACTGAAAAACATAGGAGTCAAAGTTGATAATGAAGATCAGGCTCTCATATTGTTTTGTTCTTTACTACCCTCATATGAGAATTTTGTTGATACTCTATTATATGGACGGGATAAAATTAGTTTGGATGATGTGAACTCTACACTGAAATCAAAAGATCTTCAAAAGCAATTCCCAAGGAATAGAATGGAAGTTATAGGGGAGGGTTTAATGAGTAAAGAGGAAACACAAGAGAGATGGAGATCTTCGGGAAAGTCAAAATCAAAATCAAGAGAAAAAAGACATTGTTATGAGCGTGGGGAATTGAGTCACTTGAGGAAGAATTGTCTGAAGAGAGATAGAGGTGGAGTTTAGCAAATGTGGTAAATGCTGAGGGAGAGAGTTCTAGTGATGCGGAGGTTTTGAATGTCAGTACTGGACAATGGCAAAATCAATGGATTCTTGACATAGGTGCATCGTTCCACATATGTCTTAAGAGGGATTGGTTTTTTTCTTACTCTAAGAAGAATGAGAGGGTCTACCTTGGCAATGATTTCACTTTGAAGGTGGTCGGAACATGTATTGTGAAAATCAAGATATTTGATGGCATCGTTAGATCTTTCGAGTGTTGGCATGTCTCGAAGCTGAAGAAGAACTTGATTTCTCTTGGGCGTTTGAATTATTGTCGTTGTAAATTTTGTGGCGAGAATGGAGTTCTAGAAGTGAAAAGGGGTTCTGAGATGCTCTTGAAAGGGATTTTAAGAAATGGGCTATATGTTCTTTAGGGGAGTACGATTAAAGGTGTTAGGACGGTAGCTGCTAGTTCAAACTACGGTGTCATGGAACAGGTGGAGCTAGGTGATACAGTTTCAGGAGTTTCGGGTTTTGACAGACAGGGCATCTCAATTCAGTTGGCTAAGATACATGAGAAATATGTATCTCAGGGTGCGCAGTGCAGTTCTGAGAAGCAGAGATGACAGGTTGAAGAATCTCACGGAGATAAGGATGTGGATTTGATGGCTTATTCTTTGTCTGCTACAGAGACGGATGTGCATGAGCCGGGCACCCAGGGTGAAGTTGGTTGTCTAGGTATATCTCAGTGGATTGGTACTGCAGGTGAAGTGAACATTCTTCACAAAAGGTTTATTTGAGGACAAGGTAGAACATTTGTCACGTATTCCTCGTTCGAGTGTTGGTAGCATTGAAGGTGTTGTGGGATGCACTCGAGATGATGTTTCACAGGCAGACAGTGTTGGTAGCAGGGATATAGCGCTACGGGGACATTAGAGTGATGTGAATGAGTTTCTCAAATGTCTGCAGGGTATTATAGGTATTGGTTTGGTCTTTGAGGTGACCAAGGTGATACCGAGAAGCAAGTTCAGTCGGAGTGGCTGGACTTGGAATGGTATATGCAGTGCAGAGCAGTGAGCCCTCGTGAGAGGACTAAGTCCCGGTGGGGACTGTTTGGCAGAGAAAGGAGAATGGATGACTTTCATTTATGATGATGGAATAAATACGATCCAACGTAGAGATTTGTTGGGCTATGGCTCGTATTTGTAGTTAATGCATAATTATCTTATTACCCCACTACCTAGAACCCTAGGTATTCCGTATTTGTAGTTAATGCATAACTGTCTTATAAACCCACTACCTAGAACCGTAGGTATTACTTATAAATAAGTCATGTGACTATTGTAATAGGCGTAGCAAAACAAGAGAGGTGAGAGGTTTTGTAAGAGAGTGCTTGTAACGCATTCATCATATAGTGAAATATTCTCTTGCTGCCCGTGGACGTAAATTTTAGGCCGAACCACGTAAATCCTGTGTGTCTTATTTCTCGTGTTCATCTTTGTTCTTTATCATGTTTTCACACATGATATCAACTTGATCATAACACCAATGATCTTCGCTCATTTTCCATTCAAGCTGTAAATGTTTGCTCCAGTCTTTTCTTAAATAACATGATGGCCACACTTCTTGGACACTGATGATCTCAGATAACAGAGAAATTTGTCATTGTGATGTTAATTGTTTTGTTGTCTATAATTGTTGTATTTGTTTGATGGCCAATAAACTGCAGCTTTTGCATACATACACATTAAGTCTGAGATGAGTAATTTTCCTAGAAGTTATTTTGCTTATAGGTCATTTTGGTGCCTATGCAAGTTCAATGTTAAAATAATAAATAGAAATATATATAGAATAACATAATAGTTTTAGTCCTCTTAGCTCATGTTTTTGGTCCTGTTTGTGACATTAAAGTTGTGAAAGTAATGAAATCGAAATATCTTACATATGTTGTTAGATTGTCTTTTTCTCTGATTTTCTTTATGTGAAAATTTATGTTTCATCTTCTTCATTTTTTGAGAAAATATCACGTTACCCCCTATGTTATAAGAAACTATCACGTTGCCCCACTTTGTTCTAAAGACTATCAGAAACCTTCCCGTATTTTTTGAAACTCATCACATCGCCCCCTCCGTTTATTTAAAACTAACACTGTTAAAAAAATTGAAGTGATCGATTTGCCCTTTTTTTAATATCTTTTTCAACCCCCTACCCCCACCCGTCGGCCCCTACCCCTCACTTGTCAGCTACCCCCTCCTCATCCCCACCCACCCGTCAACCCCTAACCCCACCCCCCACCACCGCCAACTACCCCCTCTCTACCCCCTACCTACCTGTCAGCTCCTATCCCCCATCCCCGTTACCCCCTCCCCATCCCCCACCCACATGTCTGCCCCCACCATCCCTCTCATCCCCGTCACCCCTGTGAAACCCTAGATTTCACCTTTGCATATAATTGTGTGTTTTGACCTGTTTATGTGTTATATGAGTTAGAATGCGCTAATTCTATGATTTATATTCCTATTACATGCTATGTGTGCATTCATGAAATTTTCATCAAAATCAGCATCGAAAATTTTATAGTCGGTTTTTGTGAATAGTATTTTAAACGAACGTCAGCTAAAATTTTGACACGGGTATTTTTAGGGTTTGAAAACCTCGACCTCCATTATTAATAGACCGGTATTTAATAAAAAATATTTCAGAAACTGATTAGTAATTTAAATAGATCCTACGGGCGAAAAAGTACATTTTTAAGCTAAAATAGTGATTTCTGCTGAAAACGATTCTTGCATTGACTTTCATTGACCTAGTATATATTAAATACAAATTGCATTTCATTTTAAATATTTCTAAAATGGCACAATTGAAAAATGCATTTAAAAGACATTTGAAAAATAAATAATATACTTTTAATCGTCTTTTGTAAAAATAAGCGTTTTATTTCAACTGTATGTAAATATATGCATAGGAATATTAAAGATCCTAAAAAATAGTCATATTAACTATATAGTATAAGTTAGATAATATTTCATTTACTATTTTTGGCTAAAACAACTAAAAATAACTAAGTTTTTCAACTTTGACCAACTTATCTTGAATTGACCTTTGCTATCAACACATATTAAAAATCAGCCAAAAATACCTCAAAAACACACACAAAACCGTGGCTCCTTGGAGGAGAAAGATGAAGGCATTTTCAAAGCATTTTTCTCATAGAGTTTGCATTTCAAAGCCGAATTGAGTCATTCAATGCTTGAAATTGTTTGTTGGGCATTCATTCTACCTATTTCTAACCTTAGTTTACATCAAAGGTGAGAGAAAAATTCTAGATCTTAAAATGCTATTTTTATGTCAATTCATATAATTGAACTTTTATCCGATGAAATGTTAAACTGTTGTTAGATTAATGCTCAGTAGATGCCAAGGATTGCTTATGTGCGTTTATATAAGTTTTGAACGGTAGTAGCATATATTTTTATTTTCAGGTTATTTAAGTTGGATTTTGAGTTCATTGTTGAATAATTGTTGTTGTAGTGGTTCGAATTGGTTGGTGGTGGCTTCTAAAAGTTTGTTAAATACGTGGTAGTAATGTTGTAATGCCGAAATTTTGATTGTGATGTCGTGGTGAAAGTCCGAAAAATTCAGCCATGGTGCATTGAGGTTTTAGGGTTGTTGGGCTTGTTTTGGATGGATTGTGGTTGGTTTCCGAGATGGCTAATGTAGTTGCTTGAGTGGGTGAGTGATAGAAACTGGTTTGGAGGTTATTGGATTAGTAGATTGTAAGTTATGACCTTTAGAAATTTGAGTAGCCTTTCTTTAAATGTTGAAATAATGCCTTTAGTTGTTTGGGTGGTGTTTGAGTAGTTGAATCATGGGTTGTTGTTGGTTAGAATTGGGTTTGGTTGTGTGGTTTAATGTATGTTAAGTTGGGTGGCCTACTTTGTCATCTAACTTAGTTGTTGGGTTGTTAATTGATTAATTAATGTTATGCTATTGAAATGATGTTAACTAATTGATTATTGATGAAGCCGCGAGATAGGCAACCTACTTTGTTGTCCTCCTGTGATATGAATGATTATTATTATTGTCATGAGTCTTGGTATGTATATGCCACCTCTTGGGCAGTGTTGGACTGTCGGGTTGATAACGACATGACTATCATAGACTACCCCCAACTCATATGGGCGGAGGTGCCATGGAGGGATGGGCTAGTGAGGTACCTCGGGTGCATGAGTAATGGGGAGTTATAAGAAGATGGTTGAGATCGTGATGGCATTTGGAGCTACACCAACTAGAGTATCCTTATTGATTGGTTATTATTATTGTTGTGCTTATATTGTTATTGATGTTTATTATTTGTTAACTGCTCAAAGGATGATTTTCAAGGAGTATAAAAGATCTATCGAATCCTCACTGGGCTTGTTTTATATAAGCGCACTCTCATTCGTTATCTGCATTCAGGTGTTACTAAGCCAGACTTTGTGTACGTTCCTCAGGAAACTAAGTATGTGCCTTCTGTAGAGGAGTCTTATGTGCCAGAGTCATATCCATGAGTTTGTCTTAGCGTTTGTAGTATGATGTATTGTATAACTTACTTAAAGATAAAGAATTATATAACTCTAGTTTAGTAGTCTTTCTTTTGAACATGATTAGATTGCTAGACTGGTTATAATCTATTTTGCAAATGTATGATATGTCCTATGATTGATGTTAGAACGGAGGCGTGCAACTTATGAATGAATTGATGAATGGATGTTTAATATATAGGAATGGTTGTGTTGTATGTTGTTGGTTTGGCTGTGGAGTTGTTATTGATCTTTGGAGTTGGTTGTATGGAATTATGAGGGTTGGTTTAGAGCCCTGATGTCCGTGTTACTGTCGTTATACTGCTAAAATTCCGTTGCATCCTGACTGATCGTAAGTGGGGTTGAGTTGGGGTGTGACATTTAAGTGGTATCAAAGCGCATGTTTAGCTATCAGCCGGGGTATCCTCGGAATGTGGGTAGTGGTCTAAGCATGCATGTATGTATTAAGTGAAAGAAAAGTGAAACATATGTTAATATGTTTATGTGATTAATTTACTTATGTGTCTAACTTTCTATGTGATCAATATGCTTTATGTGTTAAGTGAATTAATGTGATCAATATGTTTTATGTGATAACGTGCCTTACATACTCAATGTGTTGTAATTAATGTGCATTATGTGATTAATGTGTATTATGTGACAACTGTGTTTTATGTGATCAAAATGCCTTGTATGAAGTTAGTTGTTTATGTGGTTTTAATTGTTTATAACTAGCTTATGTGAAACAACGTGCTTTAGGTACTCAATGTACTTTAAGTGACCAATGTGAGTTACGTGATCAACTTGTCTTATGTGAAGTTTGTTACTTATGTGACTTTAATTGTTTATAACTTAGTTCCGTAATATAACCTGTTTATGTGATATTGGCTTTCTATGTGTTGAATTGTGCGTTATGTGATAATGTTGTAATATATGATAATCATGTAATATGTTGTACTTGTTTTCATGAGATATAATTGTATATATGCTATAACTGTGGGTGACTCTTTTCGGTGAAGTAAAGATAGCTGCAAGAGCTTTCGGAACCAGAGGTAGGCCGTTATTTTGAATTATTATTATTCTAGTAGTTTATCAGTGAGATTTTAATTGTTATGTTTATGGATTTTAGTCTCAGCTTAACAGATTGATCGTAGATGTTCCTTTAGCGAGAATGAAGTTGTTCGAGGAAATAGCAATCTATTTTGATGATTAGAGTTATTTTTCTTGTCACGCATAGCTTGTTATTACTTGGAGATGAGTCATAAGTAGAGGTTCCCTTGAGGTTGTGAACTCACACTTTTAAAGTCTTCATTTGTGAATCTTGTTTGGTAACTAATGATTTATCTTGTCTAGTGACTGGTTTCTTAAAGCATATGAGTGTCTTGTTTTGGAGAGAGATAGATTATAGGATTTGATTTATTGGTGTTTAAGTGTGTAGGTGGGACACCCTTCTTATGCTTCCTAATTCTATTGGTCTTATTATTCTCTTCTGCTCTATTCTCACTTATTTGAGAGAGAGTTACACTTTTCTAGCCTATCAATTGTTTTCTTGAAAGTTTTGCTTATTGGATTAATGGATCCTATACTCATTTGACATTGTTTCTATTCTTAACATTCATACTTGCTTCTTATAGCAATATCGCTTACTGAAGTTAATTTTTGAGACTTCTATATTTCATTCTATATCTCCAGTCATTGGGTTCATTATTTCATTTCATCCTATTACCATTTATTTGAAAGTAATTTCTTATTTGGTATACTATTTTACTTATTCGATTTCACTTGTTTGATGTACTCCTTACCTAAGTACATCATTGTCATTCTTGTTGATCCCTGTTAATCCTATTGTTTTTTTATTAAATCCTGAGCCATTACTTTGCTTGTAATTGCTCATTCAATATACTCAACACTATCCTTTCTTATTTATATTTTATTGGTTATTGCGTACTGAGATACTCATTATATTGTCACTCATGTTTTCTATTGAATTAATCATCTCTTATTTCTTAATTTCATTTCGCCCCAAATACAACTTACTTGTTGGTTCATTGAACAATCATCGAGAATTGAAATGTTTACCTGTTCAGGAATGTTCGTTCAATATACTCAGCACTGTTTTGTCTCGTCATCATTCTGCTCGTACTTGTTTAACTGATAAGCGCTGAGACCTTCATCATATTGGTTATCATGCTTCCCAATTGAACTATTAGCCTCTTGATTCTCTAACTTGTTTGACCTTTTGTTCACTTGATTGTTGGCTCGAATATGACTTTCCATATCCTTATTTCTTGGTAAATTTCATAATAGCCATGTTCTGACCAATGTCACTTTTGAGATATCCCCTTGATCAGTAATCATTCATGTTATCGTGAATGAGTTTTTAAACCCTCGGGGCGTTCATAGAGCCCTTTTGTGTAGTAGAGGATGATTGATAAGAAGTGGTATCATGCTAGGAGTTGCGATTTCTTTCATATGCAATATGATATTAGGTGGGAGCGAATTATGAATTAAGGCTTGTCTTGGAATTGTGATCATTAACGTGCAGTCCACGGAGTTTATTTCATTTGAGGTCTTTGTTTAGGTGTCATCCTAAGAGATAAATGGGAACTAAGAGAAGTATTGTTAAAGTGTAACGATTGTGGACTTAGTTGTCTGTCAGTTCAAAAATTGCGCGGACGCAATTGTTTTAAGGGGGGGAGAATGTAAAACCCCAGATTTTACCTTTGTATAGAATTACGTGTTTTGACCTGTTTATGTGTTATATGAGTTAGAATGCGCTAATTCTGTGATTTTTATTCCTATTACATGCTACGTGTGCATTCATGAAATTTTTATCAAAATCGGCATCGAAAATTTTATCTTCGGTTTTTGTGAATAGTGTTTTGAGCGCACGTCCGCTAAAATTTTGACACGGGTATTTTTAGGGTTTGAAAACCTAGTCTTCCATTATTAATAGACCCGTATTGTAATAAAAATTATTTCTGAAACTGATTCGTAATTTTAATAGACTCTACTGGCAAAAAAGTACATTTTAAAGCTAAAATAGTGATTTCTACTTAAAACGATTCTTGCATTGACTTTCATTGACCTGGTATATATTAAATACAAATTGTATTTCATTTTAAAAATTTCTAAAATGACACAATTGAAAAATGCATTTAAAAGATATTTGAAAAATAAATAATATAACTTTTAATCGTCTTTTGCAAAAATAAGCGTTTTATTTCAACTGTATGTAAATATATGCATAGGAATATTAAAGATCCTAAAAAATAGTCCTACTAAATATATAGTATAAGTTAGATAGTATTTCATTTACTATTTTTGGCTAAAACAACTAAAAATAACTAAGTTTTTCAACTTTGACCAACTTATCTTGAATTGACCTTTGCTTATAACTATCAACACACACAAAACTGTGGTTCCTTAGAGGAGAAAGATGAAGGCATTTTCAAAGTATTTTTCTCATAAATTTTGTATTTCAAAGCCGAATTGAGTTATTCAAAGCTTGAAATTACTTGTTGGGCATCCATTCTACCTATTCTAACCTTAGTTTACATCAAAGGTGAGAGAAAAATTCTAGATCTTAAAATGCTATTTTTATGTCAATTCATATAATTGAATTTTTATTTGATAAAATGTTAAACTGTTGTTAGATTAATGCTCAGTAGATGCCAAGGATCGCTTATGTGCGTTTATATAAGTTTTGAATAGTAGTAGCATGTATTTTTATTTTCAGGGTATTTAAGTTGGATTTTGAGTTCATTGTTGAATAATTGTTGTTGTAGTGGTTGGAATTGGTTGGTGGTGGGTTCTAAAAGTTTGTTAAATACGTGGTGGTAATGTTGTAATGTCGAAATTTTGATTGTGATGTCGTGGTGAAAGTCCGAAAAATTCAGCCATGGTGTATTGAGGTTTTAGGGTTGTTGGGCTTGTTTTGGATGAATTTTGGTTGGTTTCCAAAAGGGCTAATATAGTTGCTTGAGTGGGTGAGTGATAGAAACTGGTTTGTAGGTTATTGGATTAGTAGATTTTAAGTTATGACCTTTAGAAATTTCGGTAGTCTTTCTTTAAATGTTGAAATAATGTCTTTAGTTGTTTGAGTGAGGTTTGAGTGGTTAAATCATGGGTTGTTGTTGGTTAGATTCGAGTTTGGTTGTGTGGTTTAATGCATGTTAAGTTGAGTGGCCTACTTTGTCATCTAACTTAATTGTTGGGTTATTAATTGATTAATTGGTGTTATGTTGTTAAAATGATGTTAACTGATTGATTATTGATGAAGCCGGGAGATAGGCAACCTACTTTGTTGTCCTCCTGTGATATGAATGATTATTATTATTGTCATGAGTCTTGGTATGTGTGTGTCACCTCTCGGGCAACGTTAGACTGTCGGGTCGATAACGGTATGACTATCATAGACTATCCCTAACTCACATGGGCGGAGGTGCCATGAAGGGAGGGGCTAGTGAGGTACCTCAAGTGCGTGAGTAATGGGGAGTTATAAGAAGATGGTTGAGATCGTGATGGCGTTTGGAGCTACACCAACTAGAGTATCCTTATTGATTGGTTATTATTATTGTTGTGCTTATATTGTTATTGATGTTTATGTGTTTACTGCTTAAAGGATGATTTCCAAGGCGTATAGTAAATGCTTTTTAAAAGATCTATCGAATTTTCACTGGGCTTGTTTTATATAAGCTCACTCTCATTCGTTATCTGCATTCAGGTATTACTAAGCCAGACTTTGTATACGTTCCTCAGGAAGCTGAGTATGTGCCTTATGTGTAGGAGTCTTATGTGTCGGAGTCATATCCATGAGTTTGTCTTGACTTTTGTAGTATGATGTATTGTATAACTTATTTAAAGATAAAGAATTATATAACTCTAGCTTAGTAGTCTTTCTTTTGAACATGATTAGATTGCTAGACTGGTTATAATCTATTTTGCAAATGTATGATATGTCCTATGGTTGATGTTGAAACGGAGGCGCATAACTTCTCAATGAACTCATGAATGAATGTTTAATATATGAGAATGGTTGTGTTATATGTTGTTGGTTTGGCTGTGGAGTTGTTGTTGATCTTTCGAGTTGATTGTATGGAATAATGAGGGTTGGTTTAAAGTCTTGATGTCCGTGTTAATGTCGTTATACTGCCGAAATTCTATTGCATCCTAACTAATCGTAAGTGGGGTCGAGTTGGGGCGTGACAAGCCCCACCCCCACCCCTACCCGCACCCCCACCCCACCCCCGTTAGGACAGATATATGTATATATATTTTGATTTGTGTGTATATATAAATATGTATTTCTTTATATATATTTCAAGTTCAAGGGCTTTTTGGTCAATTTATGCCTCATATAAAGCTCAACAACTCGCCATGTTACTTTTTACGCGCGTGAATTGTACATTCAACGACAAAACTAACGGACTATAAATGGAGGGGGCGGGATGATGAGTTTCAAAAAACATATAGAGTTTTTTGATAGTTTTGAGAACACATGGGGGTAGCGTGATAGTTTCACATATCAAAAGAGGGTAACGTGATATTTTCTCTCATTTTTTTTTACAGGTAAATGGAACATTTGATGGATTGATAAGCAGCATTTGCTCTCATTTCTTTCTTTCAAACAATCGAGGTATCTTAATGTGGGAATAAATCTATTCATATCATTGTGACGTTATAAGTGAGATCTAATAATAGTAAACTGTTAATGATGTTACAATAAAATAATATTGATAGTTTACAACTATTAAATTTTTTTCATAATATAGTAATTACTTATCTTAATATGTTTGAAAGATAAGATTTGTCTTACAATATATATATATATATATATATATATATATATATATATATATATATATATATATATATATATATAAACATTCTATATGTCACCCATTCATCCTTATTTATATAATAATTGTTTTACCATATAGACGAAAAGTTTGACATATAATGCGTAAATTGTTACTGTGTAATGGATAGGCGAAAGGGGTGACATATTTCAACAACTCAAAATTAAATATGGACTCATTGTTTTGCTCATATGTTTTTCTTAGGACTGAGGGAATTTAGCATTGATATATATTACTAGTGAAAAAAGCTTTTTATATTAATATAGTAATAAAAAATTAATTAATTTTAGTTTAATGACTAATTAAATAATTAAATTAATAATTTCTAAAATTGTATCTAATAAATTTAATAATTTTACACTTTAATTTAATAAGTAATTAATTAATTATATTAATAATTATCAAAATTATACTTAATCATTAATATTAATTAATAATAATTAATTAACTAATTAATTAATTATTTAAATTATGATAAATTCATTATTAGTTAATAATAATTAATTAAATTATTATTATTAATCTATGAAATTAATCAATTAATATATTTATTATTTATTATTTAATTTTTTTATAAATTAATTATTTTTACTTAATTTAAAATTTATTAATAAGTTAATTAATTAATAGTGATAAAATAATTATTTTAATCAATTTTTCACTATTATGTTCAAACACAAAAAAATAATTTCTAACGCAACAGTCGAATACCAAAAAATATTCTATTTTCCAAAAAATCATTTTTTCCTGAAATATTTTCCACCAATAAATTACTTTACTACAAACAAATTGAGCCTAGACATATATAAATTTGGTTTGGGGAAGAAGTGAAATCCCTTATTATACACACAACTTGTCAACACAAAAACAAGATAATAGTACTGACACAAAATGTAAAAACAAAAAAGAAAGATGTTAACTCCAAAAGCTGTTTTGCTCATATGTCTTCTTTTTTTCTTTTTTTTTCTTCTTCTTCATCTTCTTCTTCTTTTCTTTTCTTCTTCTTCTTCAACTCACAGAGCATTTGAAATGGTCCTTCTTCCTCTTCGATTTCTTCTTGAGCATTTGAAGTGGTCCTTCACCAAAGCTGTCTAGCAAGGCTTCACCCTATTCTTCCCACTCCAACATTCCAGTAGGACTACAAAAAGGACCGTAGATAATGATGGATGAATTAGAGAATTGAGGGCAATCAATTAAAAAATAACAAGAAATTAAGAGAGTTATAAGAGTGAACTTCATACTTATCCCGAGTGTAAGTGACGTCATCTACTGCTATTTTGGGAATATGAGATAGAAGTTGCTCGATCAGGAGGCCGCGGCTTTCTGTATCTCCATTGTCTCCGAAAATACCACATCCCGTAATATCCAGGTACTGTAGGGATGAAGCCTTACGAAGGAGCCGATCTGGCAGTTTCTTAAGCTTTGGACAAGACTCTAGCCACAACTCCCGAAGTCGTGGCATTATGTGGATTCCTTGTTCATCATAATCTTCTTGGTTTAGTTCTTCCCACTCTTGCCATCCAAAAAATCTCCATATCTTCAAATACACCAACTTGGGAAACACACATACTAGTGAGTTTGAGGATGGCGCTGCTGCTCTTCTTAAACCGGGAGTGATAGCTGCCTCTTCTTCTTCTTCTATTCCCAAAAACCCACGTCCAATGTGTTTTATACTTCCGTTACCATACATGATAAGAGTTTCAAGGTTGGGTAATTTCCCGAGGGGAGGCAAAGTCGACCAATTGGGAAAATCTGAGATAGAAAGCTTTTTAAGGTTATCAAGATCAGATTTCATAAACCAGCTCGGCCATTGGGTTCCAAACATTCCCACTGTTTTTAAAAACTCTATGTTAGGTGGTGGTTGTAGAGCTTCCCACACTGCTAATGTTCCAACCTGCACCTCTAACATTATCAACGTGAGTGAATGGATGTACTTCTTGTTTTTGAGTTGTGCTTTCTCTGCATCGGCTACAATGTCTGCCACTCCCAAATCATCGTTGAACTCAATTTCTAGAGATCCTCCAAGATGCTTAAAATGTTTTAGATACTCCAACTTGCCTAATGTTCTTCCAACTACGAACTTTGTCAATACTCGAAGATTAGTTAGTTTCTCAAAAGACTTTGGATATTGTCGCAATGATACCTTTGTAATTAAAAGGTGTCTCAGATTTCTCAATTTGCCTATCGTTTGAGGAAGTCTTGATAGCTTATAACAGTGGGCAATGCTCAAAGTTTGCAAATTATACAATTCACACATTGATTCTGGTAACTCATCTAGATCTGTATTACTACTCAAGTCCAGGTACCTTAGGCGAACCAAACTCGCTACGTTCTCTGGAAGCTTTTTCAAGTCACAATTTGATAACACCAGTACCCTGACACATCTCAAATGGTTGAATAGGTCATCAGGTTGATCAAGTGAATGTTGTTTAGCGAAAAAGGTGCGAAGTTTTCCCACATCATGAGGGCTCTCAGTTTCTGGACTAGGTAGCAATGTTAGATGACGAGTTTTTTCAGAAAATGTGTTGGGTATCACATTTGCAATTGTAATGCACTCATTTCTTGTGAGATATTGAGCAAAATCGTGCAGAATATCATGCATCTTGCATGCAATTAAATTTCCAAGTGCATCATTCTCAAAGTCTTGGAAGAAACAACACATTGCCAACTTATCAAAATACTCTCGACCTTTTAACTCCATATAATTTTCTCCAATATCACCAGATGTGATATAACCTTGCGCCATCCACAGCTGAATTAGCTCATCTACAATTATTCGGGTATCTTTTGGAAAGATGGAGCAATATGAGAAGCACCTTTTCACAAGTGGAGGCAACTCAATGTAACTCAAATATAATTGAGGGAAAAGCTCTACTTCTGCTTTCTCTAAGTTCCATATTTCACTATGCAAAACAAGTTCCCATTCTTTTTGAGTTTTTTTTTTACATAATAAACTTGCTAAGGTCCTTATAGCAAGTGGCAAGCCATTGCACTTTTTGACTATATCTCTACCAATCTCTGTTAGATTCTTATTCTTCTCCTCTTTACCAAAAGCTATTCGACTAAATAAGGACCAACAAGCTTCCTCAGATAGTTTGCCTAAGTGGTGCAAGTTAGTGGTATTTGTTCCCATCATTTCTGCAACTGTCTCATTCCTAGTTGTCACCAAAATTCTACTTCCGACGACGCCATGCTCGAGACAATTTCTAAGATCTTCCCACTTTTTTCCTTCCTCATCCCAAACATCGTCGAGTACAAGTAAGAATTTTTCATTGGATATGGATTCTTTCAAATGTGTTAACAACCTATCTAGTGAGCGGTCCTCTGGGGGTCTCTCATCAATAGCTTCAACAATTTCTGCAGCAACCCTAAATATATCAAAAGGATTTGAAACGCACACCCATATTCTTTTACTAAACTTTTTCACAACCACATCATTATTGTAAACTAGTTTTGCAAGGGTGGTCTTCCCAAGTCCACCGAAGCCTACTATAGAGATAGTAGTAACTCGATTTACTTGTTGACTACCCTCGGACAATAACTTGCTTAATTTGGAATTAGAGAATTCAGAAGAAAACCGAAGTCATTTATCTCTCTTATGACTGAATCTAATGTTTCATTTATCTCCTTAATTTTTGAGGCTATATCATGACGCAGACCAACTTGTTTGAAAGGAGAGAAACAAGCAGTAAACAAGCTGGAAGAACAACTACTTATCTGTTTCTCGGCCTCTCCAAATATTGGATTGGAAGTTGCAGTGTTCCATTCATCAAGGACATCATCCACGTCATAGGCTATGTATTTCAGCTTCTCCAGCCAATCTTGGACAATAGCTTCCTTTACGCTTCTCTCCTCTGCATCAGTCAAAACATTCTGAATTGTTTTTAGTTTGGAAGAGAGATTTTTGAGCTCCTCTTTCACACCCATGACTAGCGATATCTCCTCCTTTAGCCATTCCCCAATGATAGAAATCATTGGCTTCACAAGGATGGAAACAGCTGCATCAGCCATGCTTTACTTCTTGGTAGGTGTTTAATTTTTTTTCTTTTTTCTTTGTTTTGGGTTTTTGGAATTGTGTGTATAATCAAAAAGAAGAAAGAAGGAGAGCACTTAGGAGAGAGATGTGGCTAACTTTGTATGTAGTTATGATTTGGCGATCGCAGAAGTCTGAAACCACCGGTTTATATAAACTACCTCAGAACGCTTTTTAAATACTTTATATCATCAACATTGACTTTGGTATCATATCTTCCGGCCACATTATTGAGAGATAATAATATTGTTTCCGTAACTCATTATCAGCCTTGTCAACATGAGTTGGCATTAATATTTTATAAGTAATGTAGATGATGATCTGAATTCAAAATTAAGAAGTTTCTGTCACGATGGACAAAAACGTTAAAAATTGGAAATAATCTATCTACAAAATTTGACATTGTATCTTTAAGGTTTTGAACTTGTTATAAGAAAGATACCTCTTAACTACTCACTAACAAGTTGGCAATAATTTATCACTGACTTTCTTGACAATTTTCGTTGGTCATTAAATATAAATACTGTAGTTTCACACATGCATCAGTGTGAATAAATTATATATTGTCTCTTGCTAACTAGTTCTTTAAAAGCAACATGAGCCAACAATAATTGGCGAAATTGTCAAAGAAAAAAATCGCCTGTCTATTGAGTTTACATGAATTGAATTTTCCTGGAAAGGCCCGTAAGTAACCAAGCCATCTTTATGCTTAAAATGATATATTTTTAAATCAACCCATAATATACTAAAAATTATATTTTGACCCTGTTGATGATCAAAACTGGCGGGTGCCTCCCGAGCTAATTTGCAAAAGAAATGGGTGTAGGTTTTGCCCATGTAAATACTCCGATACTTAAATTAGTATTTTGCTTGAAAATAATAGCAAGAATTGGAAAGTATTGTGTGTAGTATGTGAGTATTAAGTTACCTTTTTTTGTGAGTGTAATTGTCATATTTATACCTTTTCCTCTGATAATTTTTATTTTATTTTACGGGATCCTATCACCTTGTCACGAGATCGGAGAATGATCGGATCTCGGGCCGTGGAATGGTTGGACCCTAGGTCCTTCGAATTGAAAATCACAAGTCGGGCCAACCGACCTAACGACGCCCCTTGTATAGTTGGGTACTGATTGCATCCAATAGCTCGGGTTACCCTAATAGAGATTAAGTTGATTAATTTTTTCCTTATCAAACCCCATGTGAAGAATTTGGGGCACTATTGACAATCTTTAGAAGAGGGGTCAGATTCTCACCAACAGATGCCACTTATGCAAAGACAATTTAGAAACTATGGATCGTCTACTAATAATGTGTGATAAGATATCTCAAGCATTGTGCAGCATTAATGATTTGATGTAAATTTATTAATAGTGTTTATTAGGTTTGATAATACTTGTATTATTTAAACTAGTGATTGTAACATATATTTCTCAAGAAAATACAATTTTACTATAGAATATAGACTTATAGTCTCGGTCCTCCATTACAAATCGAGTCATCGGTTCTGATCTTATCACCTACCTTATCGATCTTTTCTATTGGCCTACCTTTGCTCCTTTTCTATTCTTTATCATATTCTTCCTACAATGTCTACGTCTTTTTCTCCAATCTTTTCTTCTCATGGCCAACCCTAACCCTACATGTCTTCTTTTTCTACTTTTCCCATTATGACCAATTCTACATTCCCTCCAACATCTCATTTGCATTCCAAATACAATGGCAAATATCAAATATGTCATCACCAGGGACACTCTGCTTCTCATTGCAGTTTTCATTATGTGTCACATTGGCACTATACTACCCCTTCTCCTTTTGCTGGCTATCATTACAATCATTCGACTCTTGCACCTCTCTCTTGGATTCTCGATTCCAGTACCATCTTATATATGACACATGACCCAGCTCTTATTCATAACATTCAACCTTACAATGGTTATGATAAAGTCTTCGTTGGTAATGATAACTCTCTTCCCATTCAGAACATTGGTTCTTCCACACTTTCTAACAAAATCGAAAGTTTCTCTCTCAAAGACATATTATATGTCTCTGACATAACAAAACACCTATTATTTGTTTCTGACGAGGGGGACCCCGAGCTGAGGTAAGATACTCATACCGAGCTAAGGCAGGCCAACCCGAGCCAAGACCAGTGTATTCAGCTAATGCCCAACCTGGATGCTGATCCGACCTCACCCCAATCCAGGAAAACCCCGACCTCTGCGCCAATTGTTCTGATAGGACATAAAGCTGCGACGCATTAAATACTGTCATATCTGAATTTAGTATAAATAGAGCTCCACCCCTTTATTTCAAAGGTAACTTGTCATTAAATGTTCTCAGTTATTTCTCCAGCTCGGACATACTAATCATTCGCACGCCCGAGAGGAAAATCTGGGTCGTCACCTTGCCTTTTCCTTCCCTTTCCTTGTGCAGGTCAAGTAGCCGACCTGAAAATCTAGGTTAGGTAGCCAACCCAAAAATCCAGCTCGACAAGAGTAGTCATTCGACTTTAATTACAAGATTCCCAACCTCGACAGTTTGGCGCCGTCTGTGGAAAGAAGTTCTTTTTATCACTCTTCTTACCACTTATTGAGAAACCATCATGGTACAAACCAGAAGTCACAGCGCACTGTTAGAGGACTCACCCAACCTGGATAAGGACCTCGAAACCAACCAAGCTCCTAGCCAAGACCCAACCTAAGCCGATGTTGGAACGAGCCAACGTATACACTTAGCTTCACAAACCAACCCCTCTATAGATGAAGACCTCAACTTCAGCCTTTCACCGGAGATAAGGATGATGCTCAGGATATTTGAGGAATTTAAGGAGCAAGTAGCCCGGTTAGCTACAGAGTCCCCGGCTCCTCAAGCAACTGCGCTACGGCCAACGCGTCCACAATTCTATGTCCCAGCCCCAAGGCGAAAACAGGCACAAGATGAAGAGGGCTTCCTGGAGCCGGAGGCAAGACCCGAAGAGACGAGAGGAAAAAGGGCAGCACATGCCGACCCCGAGCAGGCTAAGACTGCGGCTGCCATAGCCAAGGTCATTAACCAGCTCGGTGTAAGCCTGCTCTCTCCCGAGGTACTGGCCACGCCACTGCCTACCGGTAATCGAATGCCTAACCTGGCAGTTTATAATGGGGACGGAGATCCAGCTAGCCACCTGCTCAATTTCGATCACCACATGACTCTGGATGACATGACCAATGTCATGAAGACGAAGACGACACGTTGGTTGGCAATGCCTTGGATTAGTTCCAAAAACTTCATCCCGGCTCTATTGCAAGTTTCCATCAGTTGGCATAGGCTTTCCTATTCTGCTTCGCTGGGAGCCGGCGGGCAACCCGGCATACATCATCTTTGCTATCGGTGAACCAGCACAGGAGAAAGTTTGAGGGCTTCTACTGGCCGATTTAATAAAGAGTCCCCCAAAATCCCCAACCTGGAGGACTTCATGGCATTGATTGCTTACCAAAGTAGGCTCAGGTTTGGTCCCCTCACATCCTCCTTGGCTATCGACCCTGTGGATACTATAGCCGAGCTGATGGTACGGGCAGAAGAGTACATACACTCAGAAGAAATCTATCAGGCGAAGAGGGATGATGACAAGAAAAAGGAAGCCGGTAAGAAGGGAGAAATCTCCCGAGCCCAACCTGGAGGAAATGCCCAAAATGACCGAGGTAAGCAGCCCCAACAGCCAAAGTAGAATCCCCAGTTTAGCATGTTTACTCCTCTCAACACCTCGAGGGAACAGATCTTGATAGAAATCCAGCACCAAAACCACTTGCCTCCAACACCCAAGATGAAAGGCCAACCTGAAAAGCACAATAAAACTAAGTATTGCCGCTACCATATGGATTACGGCCACACTACCGAGGAATGTCGAGACCTAAAATAGGAGATCGAGGTATTGATAGCCCGAGCTCACCTCCGGAGGTACATAGAACAACAGCCAACCTAAAATCACGACCAAGTAAGGGAGAAAGAAAGGAATCCGCCCCGGCACCAAGTCAGGGGCGGGCAATTGGCTGTGATTGAAACTATCGCAGGAGGATTGACGTCGGGCGGGGAGACCTTGACTCGAAGAAAGGGTTATTTCCAAGCTAGAAGAGAGTATGGGCCAGTGCAGGGGCCAGCCCCGAAGATGGAAGAGCTTACTTTCTTCTCAGAAGACTTGGAGAGGGTAATACTGCCCTACGATGACCTGTTGGTGATCAGCGCTGAAATAGCCAATTTCACTGTGAAGAGGCTGATGGTGGACAGGAGCCGGCTCAGGCTGTTAAGAGGCACCTTGGCTGGTTTCACAGGGCATAGTCACCAGGTCGAAAGGATCATTAACCTCCCACTGACGTTGAAAGACGGAGATAAGCGGGTTTCGTTGCAGGCCAACTTTATCATAATGGATTGCAGCTCCACTTATAATGGGATCCTGGGACGAGTGGCCCTCAACCATCTCAGGGTCGTTCCCTCTACGTACCACCAGGCCTTAAAGTTCCCGACCCCGAGCGGCACAGCCACCATCCGAAGAACTCAGCTCTCGGCTCGGGAGTGCTATGAAAACTCCCTCCGCCCCAAATATCAGGTTGGTTGGAGACCAGATTTGCACGATGAAAAGATAGATGCCAAGAGAGAAAGCCCGGCTGAAAACCTTCAAGAGGTGGAGCTTTTCGATGAGGCAAATAGAGTAAAGATCGGGAATGAACTCTCTGATGACCTCAAGAGAGGTATAAGCCAATTTCTTCTGGAAAATGAACACATATTTGCATGGTTTGCTTCTGACATGACAGGTATTGACCCGGGTATGATTAAGCATCATCTGAATACCGACCCAAATCACTATCCGGTAAAGCAAAAGGGCCGACATTTCCATTATGATAAGCAACAAATCATAGCAGAAGAGGTTGATAAGTTGGTAGATGTTGGCCACATAAAGGAAATCCAATACTCCACTTGGTTATCCAACGTGGTACTAGTGGCCAAGTTCTCAAGTGGATGGAGATTGGTCATTGACTTCACCGAGCTTAATAAAGCGTGTCCTAAGGACCGATTTTTTCTACCTCAGATTGATCAGATGGTAGATGCTGTGACGTCCGAGATTTAGCCATGCATTTAATTACTGTTGCATCCTTTGTTTGCGCATCTCTTTCTATGCCTTATTAACTGTCTTCTTAAGTTACTATTTACCCTGTTTTTAAACTGCATTTTATTAGTTGATTAGCATTTTTATTAAATCATATTAATTGTTAAAGTAGTGGAAAAAATGTGCAATTGAGCTAGAAGCGATAGGAGAGCTCGTTTAGAAAATGATTTTAGTAGTTCAATGAATAGTGTTACGTAACTAACTTAGAGATTTAATTATCTAGCACACCTGTATCACCTTAGGCTCGTTTCTAAGCTTTCAACGCGCATTTTAGAAGCCACTTAAGCACCCAACATGACCCCACCTCAAGGCCTACTTAATAAAACATAACACAAGCACATTATAACACAAAAACAAAACAATTTCAGCCTGTGAACAGTGCCAAACCTGACAGCCCTTCCCTTGCACATTTGGAGATTTTTGCTTCATCAAATCATCAATTCAAGCCAAGCCAAGCCTTGAGAAACTAGTGTAAGGTGTTTGCAAGGTTCCTAGGTGCTCCTACGCACATTGGTGAGGGATTTCACGGCTTATTTTTGCATTTCTAAATAGTTGCTATTTTCTTGATTTGTTGAAAATGTGATCAAATGCCATTGTATTAGTTATCTATGCTATTATACCATGTATATGAATGCTAGAGAACACATTTGAGCCATTGTTTCGCAATTTAAACTGTTAGAATCGTTAGTTTGATTTTTAGAGTGAATAGTGACGTTTTTCTAGGGTTTTGCGTAATTGCTCGAATTAGCTTGATTCAATGCTTCTAATAGATTCCTTAGGTGCTAGTGAACGTAGTCTAATAGCCCCGTGCACTTGCATTGTCCTTAAATCGCTTAAAATGTAAAATAGCCGACTTTAATTTGGGGCTTTCGGGGTTAATGCGAATCCGGGTGGATTCGGGCTTCACTTCTAGTATTCTTAGGCTACCTAGGTGCTATAGAAGTTTTGATATCCCTTGTTTGAAGCCCGGACAATGTATGTGTAGTTTAAAGCCATAAGAGGAAATTTGGGGCTTTCGAGGTAATCGCGGGCATTTGAATGAGTTAGAGGGTTGAGAGGGTACCTTGAGGGTTAGTTAGAAGGTTGTGAGAGTTTCCTTTAAAAATGGAATCATTAACCTTGGTTTGGAAGAGAAATAGTTTGAAAAACAAAGGGGTTTAGGTGCAATTTCAGTTGACTCACACTTCTAAACCCATGGCATGACTCCTTAAGTGTTTATATGTGGTTTCAAGTTGATTTGGAGCTTTTGGTATGATTCTATGCTTATTTTGTATATGTTCCTTTGTAAACTGCTTATTAGCTTCTATAAATGCTTCTATTCTAATTGCATCGAGGTCAACCTACTTTGTTGATCCTCCTATGTGTTAATGCTTATAGTATTGCTATTAATTTGCCATTGTTAAGTGTATTGCATCGTGGTTGCACAACCATAGTGTCAGGGGCGGATGTGTTGAATATCGGCTGGGCGGCAGAAGGCTTGCCGGTGGATATTCAAACTCCGTGCCCTAGTCCCTCATTCGCCTGGTCCGGAGATTGCCAGGGGATGTTGGGTCGTAGGATTATCGGGGTACATCCGGAGTACACCCACTGGAGTGTTTGGGGTTATGCCGGCTTATCGTGATCGTGCTCGTGGTTCGTGGATCGTGAATGAAGACCAGTGAAGATTGGTGTATAGGGGATTGTGTGAAATGTATCCTTTAAATGTGTGGTTATTTAAGTTATCATAGTTTCTTTAATTGTCTATGTATTATTGTTGTATAATTATATTATCTGTTGCATTGCACGCCCCGGGACTATATCCCTCACTGGGCAACAGTGGTTGCTCATACCTCGATATATGTTTCAGGAGGCGCTGAAGGTGATCCCCAGCTTGTTGAGTTAGTTGAGGAGGAGGAAGTTCAGATTGACCCTTTACCTTAGTTGCTGTGCCTGATAGCTTGAGGTGGTTTAATTTCTTGCTGCTTTGTAGAAGGCTCAACTGTTTATATTATGTCCTATTTTGTGGCCTAAGGGCTATGTATATATTGTTGTGTAAAATGGAAGGACAGTAGATTGTGGTGTAGTATTGGAAGCCTATGTTTTGTAATAACTATGTTTCTGCCTTTATTCACTTTGCATGCTTGGGAGTGATTTGCTTAAGGTAGAAATGTGTTATCTTTTAATTATGTTTTATTGATATCCTAGAATGTCATTGCTGCTAGACTATGTTGTAAACAAAGTTCTTGCATGCTTGTGTGGTTTTGGAATTATTGTTTACTTCAAGGCTCGGATGGCCTTGAATCCTTATATATAGCCATGAAAAGTATGTTTACCTTGTAGTTGCTTTAATTGTAAGTTTACAGGGTTCCAGAATGTCCACGGTACAGGGGAGACTCTGTCCGTGTGTCAGGTCCGGACTTAGCCTTTAGCTTGGGGGTTGGGTCGGGGCGTGACATTTAAGTGGTATCAGAGCTATAGATTGCATGAAGCCAGGTTAAATTTCTCGGTCTGTGGGTAGAGATTTGTTATGTGACTTTGTGAATACATGAGTCTTTGATTTTGATTTGCCTAAGTGAAATTTGAATAAGGAATGAACATGCTAGAATGGAAATAGAATATCAAGAGTCTAGAATGTCAAGTATGATCTAGTGATTTATGTCTACTTCGAGAATGTAGAATATTTATTTGAACTTCTATGTACTTGACTTTATATGAATCTATTTGGACTTTTCTTTATGTGTTTACTTATAAATTGCATATATACATATATATACCTTTCATAACACTCTGCATTCTAGCTATTCGAGATGGGGCCCCGCCGTCGTACTGAAAATCCGAATGTTGGTAGAGAACCCGAGGAGGTTCATGGGCAAGAAGCTGAGGTGGCCGAAAATGCATCGCAGGTTCAAGAACCGAGTACTGCACAGATCTTGGCCACGATGGCCACTGCTATGAACACTATCGCCCAGTTTGTGACACAACAGGGTCAGCCAGGGGTCGTTGGAGGTAATCAGGCTGCGAGAGCCGGAGGTAATGGCCCTACCGGAGGTAATCTGTATGACCAGTTCATTCATCATGGGGCCTATACTTTCTTTGGAGAGCCGGACGATATGAAGGCTGAGATGTGGCTAAGGAAGTTTGAGAGAGTGGCAGCAATACTCGAGTGCCATGATGACAGGAAGATTACTTATGCCACTTTCCTTCTCGAGGATGATGCTGAAGATTGGTGGCGTACCGTCAGTGAGAAATGCGAAGCCGAGGGCGTTCATCATTCATGGGCCGACTTTGTCCGAGAATTTCGAGACAAGTATATATCGGTAGTTGCCCGCGAGAGGCGTCAATCAGAGTTCATAAACCTGAAACAGGGGAGTATGACAGTAGATCAATATGAGGCTACTTTTACCCGGCTTTCCCGTTATGCACCAGCTTTGATTCAGCCGGAGGACATGAAGATCCAGAGGTTCATCCTGGGTTTGAGGAGGGATATTATGCTGAACTTGTCTGCAAATGATTTTCCTAACTATGCTGCAGTAGTCCGAGCTGCCTCGAGATATGAGAAACGCAAGGCCGATGTGTTAGCCGAGACCAGTCAATCGAGTAAATGGTTTCAGTCTCAGAGTCAAGGGTACCAGGGGCAGGCTATATCAGTTGGGCAGAGTTCACAGCCGAGGCAGACTTAGAGTTATACAGGGCCTACTCAGACTCAGTCACAACCAGTTCAGAGTCAGACTCAGAGTCAGTTCCGTCCAGCAGTTTCCCGTTCGCAGCAGGGTAGTTCAGCTACCTCTACTTACAGAGCTCCTTCGGGAGGCACTGTTGCAAGACGTCACCAGTAGTGCAGCTTCTGTCAGCGCCAGGGCCACACTGAGGATGTTTGTTGGAAGAAACATAACAAGTGTACAGGTTGCGGCAGTGATCAGCACAGGGTTAAAGACTGTCAGAAATTTAAGAACCCTAGGGGTCAGACATCAGCTCAGAACTCTCAGAACAGGGCATCAGCTGCAGCACCACCACCACGAGGTCAGGCCCGTGTATTTGCTTTGGATGCTGAGGAGCTTCCGGATACAATCGCTGTGGTAGAAGGTATTTTTCTTCTTAATGATCAATCAGTTAAGGTTTTAATTGATTCCGGGGCTTCGCATTCTTTTATTACTCCTACTTGTGCACAAAATGCTAAATTGAAACATGATAAACTGTTGCATGAGATTGTGGTTTATACTCCTATGGGTCCGAAGTTTGTTACTAGATCTATCTGCAGAGCATGTAGTATATTTATTGAGGGTCATGTTTTTCCTGCTGATTTGATTATTCTACCCTTCAATGACTTTGAAATTATATTGGGGATGGATTGGTTAAGTAAATATTATGCCCAGCTTGATTGTAGAAAGAAGATTGTGTATCTAGAAATGCCTGACCAGCCTATACTTAAAATAGTTGGTAGTAGGAAATCTACGGGAACTCCTATTATTTCTTCTATTAGAGCATCTAAATTATTGAGCAAGGGTTGTGAGGCTTATCTTGCATATTTGATTAATCAACCTGGGGATCAATTGAAATTGAATGATGTACCTATCGTGAGGGAGTTTTCGGGGGTCTTTCCTGAGGAATTACCTGGGTTACCGCCTGATAGAGAGATAGAGTTCATGATTGATTTATTGCCGGGGACTTCACCTATCTCTAGGACTCCGTACAGAATGGCTCCACCCGAATTGCAGGAATTGAAAGTTCAATTGCAGGGCTTGCTTGAGAAGGGATTCATTCAGCCGAGTTCTTCGCCTTGGGGTGCGCCAGTCTTATTTGTTAAAAAGAAAGACGGATCTCTTCGCCTATGCATTGATTATCGGGGTCTTAATCAGGTAACCATCAAAAATAAATATCCTTTGCCTTTAATTGAAGAGTTATTTGATCAGTTGCAAGGCGCCAGGGTATTCTCTAAATTTGATTTGAGGCAGGGCTATTATCAGCTGAGGATTAAGAAAGATGACGTTCCTAAAACTGCTTTCAGAACTCGATATGGCCATTATGAGTTTGTTGTCTTACTGTTTGGTCTTACTAATGCTCCCGCCGCATTCATGGACTTAATGCAGAGGGTATTCCGTCCTTATCTGGACCAATTTGTGGTCATATTCATTGATGATATCCTTGTCTATTCTAAATCTGAAGTGGAACATGAACAGCATCTCAGAATTGTGTTGCAGACTCTTCAGGAGCATCAGTTGGTTGCAAAGTTTAGCAAATGTGAATTCTGGCTTAAGCAAGTTGCTTTTCTGGGCCATATTATCTCGTAGGATGGTATTTCTGTTGATCCAGCGAAGATTAAAGTGGTGTTATCTTGGAAACGACCTGAAACTGTTACAGAAATTCGTAGCTTCCTTGGTTTAGCTGGGTATTATCGGAGATTTGTCAAGGATTTCTCTAAGATTGCAGGGCCTTTAACTCAACTTACTCAGAAGAAAACAGTATTTGACTGGAATGATAAATGCGAGGCCAGCTTCCAGGAATTGAAGAAGAGATTGACTACAGCTCCTATTCTTGCTTTACCTGAGGGTTATGATAATCTGGTGATCTATAGTGACGCCTCGAAGGAAGGTCTAGGTTGTGTATTGATGCAAAATGGCAGGGTTATTGCTTATGCTTCCAAGAAACTGAAGCCTTATGAACTTAACTATCCGACTCATGATCTTGAGCTTGCAGCTATCATTCTTGCATTAAAGAAATGGCATCATTATCTCTGGGGCAACAAGTTTGAAATCTTTACAGATCATAAGAGCTTGAAATATTTGTTTTCACAGAAAGAGTTGAACATGAGGCAGAGGTGTTGGCTGGAATTACTTGAGGACTATAACTGTACTATTAACTATCTTCCGGGCAAGGCCAATATTGTTGCTGATGCTTTGAGTCGAAAGGCTACTGTTACTAGCTTGATTATCAAGAATTGGGAATTCATGGAAGAATTGTGCTTATGGAAGCCTAGTACTTCAAATTCTGGTATTCAATTCGCAAGTTTGCAGATTCAATCTTTGTTATTATCCAGGATTCGAGAAGCTCAACAAGCTGATCTTCAATTGTTGAAAGTCTTAGAGAATTCTAAAGGGGGAGAGTCAGATTTCAAACTGCACGACGATGGTATTCTCAAATTCAAGGGTAGAGTATGTATTCCGAATGATCCAACTCTAAAGAAGGATATTCTTGCTGAAGCACACAGTTCCAGATATACTATCCATCCAGGCAGTACTAAAATGTATAAAGATTTGAAGCAGAATTTCTAGTGGAATAATATGAAGAGAGAGATTGCTGACTATGTTGCTCGATGTCTTACTTGTCAGAAAGTTAAAGCAGAACATCAGAGGCCTGCAGGGTTGTTGCAGCCTTTGGCTATTCCTGTTTGGAAATGGGATCATATTACCATGGATTTCGTCTCTGATTTACCGAGGTCTTCGAAGGGTAATGACTCAGTTTGGGTTATTGTGGATAGATTGACCAAGACTTCTCATTTTATTGCTAAAAAGAAATCTGATTCTCTTGATAAGCAGGTAGAGTTGTATATTGAGAATGTTGTCCGACTTCATGGAATTCCAAAGAGTATTGTGTCAGATAGAGATCCCAGATTCACATCGCAGTTCTGGCAGAAGATTCAGAAAGCTTTGGGCACGACTTTGAATTTCAGTACAGCTTATCATCCTCAGACAGATGATCAATCCGAGAGAACTATCTTAATCCTCGAGGATATGTTGCGGGCTTGTATTCTGGACTTCAGTAAAAGTTGGGAGAAATATTTGCCACTAGCAGAGTTCGCCTATAACAATAGTTATCAAGCTACTATTGGTATGGCACTTATGAGGCACTTTATGGGCGTAAATGCCGGTCTCCTCTTTATTGGGATGATGTTGGTGAAATGAAGACGGTCGACCCTACTCTCTTACCTGAAATGAACAAAATGATTGATCATGTGCAGCTTATCAGAAAAAGAATGCTTACAGCACAGAGCCGACAAAAGAGTTATGCCGATAGACGCCGTCGTGATCTGAAATTTACTGTAGGGGATCGAATATTTCTAAAAATTTCTCCTTGCAAGGGTTTGATTCGACATGGTAAAGGAGGTAAACTCAGTCCTCGATATGTGGGACCATTTGAGATAACTGAAACTGTTGGTGATTTGGCTTATCGTCTAGCTTTACCTTCCAGTCTGGGCAGAATTCATGATGTATTCCATGTTTCTATGCTTCAGAAGTATCAGCCAGATCCCTCTCACATACTTGAGCCGAAACCGCTAGAGATCAGTGAAACTTTGACCTACACAGAGAAACCTCTTCGAATTGTTGATCAGAAAGTTCAGGAGCTGAGGACTAAAAGCATTCCAATGGTTAAAGTTCTGTGGGATCATCACGGAGTAGAGGATGCGACGTGGGAAAGAGAGGATCAGATGCGGGAACGGTATCCAGAGTTATTCGCCGAATCATGTAAGAATTGCGTGGACGCAATTAGTTTAAGGGGGAGAGGAACTAGTGTAGGGTGTTTGCAAGTTGATTTGGAGCTTTTGGTATGATTCTATGCTTATTTTGTATATGTTCCTTTGTAAACTGCTTATTATCTTCTATAAATGCTTCTATTCTAATTGCATCGAGGTCAACCTACTTTGTTGATCCTCCTATGTGTTAATGCTTATATTATTGCTATTAATTTGCCATTGTTAAGTGTATTGCATCGTGGTTGCACAACCATAGTGTCAGGGGCGGATGTGTTGAATATTGGCTGAGCGGCAGAAGGCTTGCCGGTGGATATTCAAACTCCGTGCCCTAGTCCCTCATTCGCCCGGTCCGGAGATTGTCAGGGGATGTTGGGTCGTAGGATTATCGGGGTACATCCAGAGTACACCCACTGGAGTGTTTGGGGTTATGCCGGCTTATCGTGATCGTGCTCGTGGTTCGTGGATCGTGAATGAAGACCAGTGAAGATTGGTGTATAGGGGATTGTGTGAAATGTATCCTTTAAATGTGTGGTTATTTAAGTTATCATAGTTTCTTTAATTGTCTAAGTGTTATTGTTGTATAATTATATTATCTGTTGCATTGCACGCCCCGGGACTATATCCCTCACTGGGCAACAGTGGTTGCTCATACCTCGATATATGTTTCAGGAGGCGCTGAGGGTGATCCCCAGCTTGTTGAGTTAGTTGAGGAGGAGGAAGTTCAGATTGACCCTTTACCTTAGTTGCTGTGCCTGATAGCTTGAGGTGGTTTAATTTCTTGCTGCTTTGTAGAAGGCTCAACTGTTTATATTATGTCCTATTTTGTGGCCTAAGGGCTATGTATATATTGTTGTGTAAAGTGGAAGGACAGTAGATTGTGGTGTAGTATTGGAAGCCTATGTTTTGTAATAACTATGTTTCTGCCTTTATTCACTTTGCATGCTTGGGAGTGATTTGCTTAAGGTAGAAATGTGTTATCTTTTAATTATGTTTTATTGATATCCTAGAATATCATTGCTGCTAGACTATGTTGTAAACAAAGTTCTTGCATGCTTGTGTGGTTTTGGAATTATTGTTTACTTCAAGGCTCGGATGGCCTTGAATCCTTATATATAGCCATGAAAAGTATGTTTACCTTGTAGTTGCTTTAATTGTAAGTTTACAGGGTTCCAGAATGTCCACGGTATAGGGGAGACTCTGTCCGTGTGTCAGGTCCGGACTTAGCCTTTAGCTTGGGGGTTGGGTCGGGGCGTGACAGATGCCACCTCCAGGTTCGAGCTACTCTCTTTCATGGATGCCTTCAAAGGCTATAACCAGATCAAGATGGCTCTTGGAGACAATGAGAAAACTGCCTTCACCACCAATAAAGGTCTCTACTACTATAAGGTCATACATTTTGGCCTTAAGAATGCTGGAGCTACCTATACTCGAATGGTGAACAAGGCCTTCAAAAAACTGATTGGCCGAAATATGGAGATTTATGTAGATGACATGTTGGTCAAGAGCAAAAAGGCGGAAGACTATGTGACCGACCTGGCTGAAGCCTTTGTCGTAATAGAGCACTTTGGGATAAAGCTAAACCCAGAAAAGTGTGCATTCAGCGTCAAGGCAGGAAAGTTCTTTGGATTCATGGTCACAGCTCGGGGAATAGAAGCCAACCCAGAAATGTTCAGGCAATTCTAGACCTGGCGCCGCCGACCTGCGTGAAAGACGTCCAGGTGCTCGCGGACAAGGTTGCAACATTGAGCAAATTCATGTCCAAGTCGGCCGATAAGTGTGCTCCTCTGTTCAATATATTGAGAAATTCTAAGAATTTTGAATAGACTACGGAATGCCAAAACACCTTCCAAGAGCTGAAAAAGTATCTAGATTCACTACCCCTACTATCCCGACCTGAGGTGGGGGAGGAGCTGGTACTATACTTAGCATGCTCAGGGACAGTAGTGGCGGCGGCAATGGTCTGGGAAAAAGGAAAAGAGTAGAAGTTGGTTTATTATGTCAGCAAAACCTTGCAATGGGCGGAGGCGAGGTACTTCTCCTTGGAAAAACTCGCCCTCGCGTTCATCACAGCGGCAAGAAAGCTGAAGCCATACTTTGATGCCCACCTAATCAAGGTCATGACGGATGCCCCACTTAAGTCCATTATGCACAAGCCAGAGGCGTCAGGCAAGCTGTTGAAATGAGCAGTTGAGCTGAGTCAATTTGACATCACTTACTAACCCAAAACAGCCATCAAAGCCTAAGCTATCATGCACTTGATGGTAGAGTGTACTGGCCGAGCCAAACACAACTCGGAGGATGTGTGGAACGTCCATGTGGATGGAGCATCAGGGAAATCAGAAAGTGGAGCCGGGGTGGTCATCCTTGACCCGACCCGACATGAGCACCAATACTCCCTCAAGCTCGCTTTCTTGGCGTCTAACTATTAGGCTGAATACAAAGCAGTGATTGCGGGATTAAAAATTGCGGCTCAATTCGAGGCACAAACAATTGACCTGAGTACCGACTCTCAATTGGTTTCCAGCCAGATATCAAGGGAATTTGAAGCCAAGGACAATGCTATGATGGCCTACCTCAACAGAGTTAAAGATTTGACCTTAGGGCTTAAGAGGTTTACAATACAGCAAATTCCGAGGGAGGAAAATATTAAGGCTGACGCCCTGTCCAGGTTGGCCTTGGGCGAGAGCCGACCTGTACTAGTCCATGTGGAAGAAGTCTCTGAGCCAAATATTCAGTTGGGAAAGCAAGACGTGGCCGAGCTCAACTTCAACCCAGATTGGACCAAACCAATCGTGGACTACTTGGAGGGGATATAACCCCAGAGGATGAAAAGGCAGCTCGAAAACTCATGAAACAAGCCTCAAGGTTTGTCATAATAGTTGGGCAACTCCACAAAAGAGCTTACACCTGGCCTCTCTTAAAGTGTGTTGGGCCCAAGTAGGGGAACTATGTACTCCGAGAGATCCATGAAGGGGTATGTAGAAACCACTTAGGTGGTAAGGCTTTGGCTCTGAAGGCATTGAGGCAAAGCTATTTTTGGCCAACCTTAGAGCAAGATGCCAAAGAGTATGTAATAAAGTGTGATACCTGCCAAAGGTTCGCCAACGTATAGAGGAAACCAACGGTAGACCTGACTGTGATGGTAAGCCCATGGCCATTCTATCAATGGGGGCTAGACATTAATGGTCCATTACCAACCAATGTCAGTAAGAAGAAGCACGCCTTTGTAGCTGTAGACTATTTCACCAAGTGGCCCGAGGCTGAAGGTGTTGCTAGAATAACAGAAAAGGCAGCTTGGGATTTCGTATGGAAGAATATCATTTGCCGATTTGGGGTACCAAAGGTCATCATTACCGACCACGGCAAGTAATTCGACAGTGCATACTTTCGAGGTAAATGTGCTGAAATCGGGATCGACCTTAGATTCTCATCTATTGCTCACCCTCAAAGTAATTGCCAAGTTGAAATGACTAACCAAATCATTTTGCAGGGCCTGAAAACCAAGCTGAAGAAAATGGAAGGCCAGTGGGTATCGATTCTCCTCAAGGTGCTGTGGACACAGCGAACCACCACCAGCTCGACAACGAGAGAATCGCCTTTCGAGCTAACCTTCGGTACTCAAACAGTGATACCAGTGGAGATCGGGTCTCCAACTAGAAGAACCCTCCATTATGATCCAGCAATAAACAGAGCCCTAATCTGTGAGGAGCTCGACATCGCTAAAAGATCTCCGAGCTAAAGTTCAGATTAGAATGTTGGCCAGCAAAGCTACCATGCAAAGAGCCTTTGCCAAGCAGGTCAAGCCTAAACCTATTAAGGTTGGCGACCTCGTCCTCAGAAAGGCCATCTTTTTGCCGCGCTCAGGTAACAAGCTTTCCCCGACCTAGGAGGGGCTGTACGAAGTAGTGAAAGAAGTCCGACCTGGGACCTTCTACCTCCGCGACAAGTATGGAAAGCAATTGAAGAATGCATGGCACTCAGAATACTTGAAACATGGAACTTTCGCCAGCTTAGGGTCGCGCTCGATCGAGGCCGCGTCCACATAATCCTTTTTATGATGGACCACCTTTGTAGCTTTGCCCTTCCCGGTATACTCAGGTCGGGGCCTCTTCCTATTGTCAGGATGGGTGGCCGAGCGCTCTTGGACTACTACCAGTGAGGTCGGCCTCTTCCGCAAAGGAGACTCTGAGGGTCCTTTGAAGGTCATCAATGCCAACCTCCCGGACTTGGCAACTAGATCGCTGCCTCTGCTCTTGAGGAACGGTAGGACCCGAACGGTAGGAGCCGTCACCGCTAGCCTCGGCCCTCTTTCTCCTCTGGGCATAAGCGAGATTCCCAACCTCGACAGTTTGGTGATGTCTGTGGAAAAAGGAGTAAGAGGCGTCCGAGAACCAATCTAAGATGGTAACAAGAGTCAGGATAATGGAGAGGTCGGGCATTAATCTTGCGGACTAACCCTATTCTGAATTGGACTCCGTATCTTCTTCGGGCTTGGGAAGTAAGTTAGCATGATTCTTTGAAAGGTCGAGCTCTCTCCTAAATAACTCTGATTCCCAGATTATGTCCCACCTAAGCACGCTATCAATATTTATCAACATTCCCGGCTTGGGTCTCAACACCCCGACCTCGACGAGTTCCACGTCTAAAAGCTTGGGGTCGTCGTTCACATTCTTCTTCAAAGTGGAATTCCAATCCACTCTGCACCTCGGGTTCACAGTCGGCTCCACCCAATAATAGTCATTGTGCTAACCCTTGTTGGAGGAATGCCACTTGATGAATATGGAATTACCGACTTGAGCTGCGAAATGGAACCACCTTGGCTGTTTCGGGTTGGGCTTACACATAAAGAATTGCCTAAATCGGCGTAAGGTCGGCTTCTACTTCCTTCTTGATACAGAACACAAAGAACGCCACCACTACAGCCCAACCATTGGGTGACATCTGACCCGGACTGAGCTCGAAGTAGTTCAAAATGCTGGTGACAAAGTCAGGAAGCAAGAGTCGGATGACATCAAATGCGAGATCATAAATGGTGAAGTGGTCGGTTGGAGGATAGCAGGCGGATTCGTGCCGACCTCGAACCTTCAGCTTGTGGTGTTAGTCCACCGACCAATCCCTTAGCTTGTCGTTAACCATCTGCACCGTAGAATAGCACTCACGCTTACAACAGGCAAACAGCTGCTCAATCCTCTTCCCCCGACCCGACGAACTACTTGTCGTAGCTGAGCTTCGGGGTCGGACTGCCTTTACCGGGACTGCCTCAATCAGCTCTGCCGTGGAGGCTCTAGCTAAGTACTCTAGTGGTATCTCAACCCCTTCTAACCAATTCAAAGGCGACCGATCTTGTTTATCTCCCACTTCTCCTAGGTCGACCAAAGGATCCTCCTCAGCCTCTTCCTACACTCGCCTGACCCCGATGACTTGGCAGTCTTCATCTGTCTATGGGCTCGGGTCTCCGGGATAACCTTTGGGACGCGCTCAAACTGTCGTCGCCTTGACCTCTGTCTGAGGTAGATTCCGAGCTCGACGGACTCTCGTCATCGCCATAAGATCTCACTTCCATTGCTTGGTTATCTTCTGATTCCAACATCCCCATCCTATATATGAAATGTATATATGAAATGAAAATATATGCACAAGAGCGATCTAAAGGGAGTCGGGACGTACTTACGGCTCTAGCTGTGGAAGATGACCCGACCTAATTGACTCCGAGCTAATGGATTCCGAGCTAAATACCCTGAGAAGATTGCTTGCCGAGCTAAAAATGTCCGACCACTCTGGTTGCTGACCTGAAAGCTCTCCAAATTTCGTAAGAAAAATGTTAAATGAATCTCGGACATCAAGGTCCTATTTATAGGCAACTCCTGTAACTGCCTCGGGAATCCCAAACGTCACATCTCGTTATAATTGACAGGTGACGTGTCAGCCATTTGAAGGGCATACACTGCTGACGTGGCCATCCTCACTCTGCTGGGGTCGGGCACTTCCAGCTTGGGAACAACTCCCAAATCTAGATCTCACCCTTTCGATCTTGACATGGAGGCGGGGTATTGATGAGGGGGACCCCAAGTTGAGGTAAAATACCCACACCGAGCTGAGGCAGGCCAGCTCGAGCCAAGGACAGCGTATTCAGCTAATGCCCAACCTGGATGCTGATTCGAGCTCACCCTGACCCAAGAAAATCCCGACCTCTGTGCCAACTGTTCTGATGGGACATAAAGCTGTGCCTCATTAAATGCTGTCAGATTTGAATTTAGTATAAATAGAGCTTCACCCTTTCATTTCAAAGGTAACTCGTCATTAAATGCTCTCAACTATTTCTCCAGTTCGGACATACTAATCATTCACACACCCGAGGGGAAAATCCGGGTCATCACCCCCCTTTTCCTTCCCTTTCCCTATGCAGGTCAAGCAGCTGACCCGAAAATCTAGGTTAGGTAGCCGACCAGGAAATCCAGCTCGGTAGGAGTAGCCATTTGACTTTAACTGCGAGATTTCCAACCTCGACAGTTTCCAAGTTTACTCATGATAATAATGTCTCCCTTGAATTTTTTCCTTCTCATTGTGTTGTCAAAGACCTCTGCACCGATACTCCTCTTCTTCAAAGTCCTGTTACGTCCAACCTTTATAGTCTTCTCGACCCTGCACTATCTGTGCTTGTTTCCCTTTTTGCCCTCACTGTATCTCGTATCTCTCATAATGTTTGGCACAATCGCTTGGGATATCCGTCTCCAACAGTTTTCTCTTCTCTTAAGCCTTACCATTGTTTAGATTTCTCCGATTTTCTCTCAGTCAAGAAAATTTGTACAACTTGCATGTTAGGCAAAAGCCACAAATTACCTTTTAGTGCCTCCTCTCATGTCTTTTACTCTCCTTTTGAACTCGTTTCTTGTGATATTTGGGGTCCAACTCCAGTCACTTCTTGCTCCGGTTTTCGCTACTTTATTATTTTTGTTGATGATTTTAGTTGATACACTTGGATATATTCCTTGAAAAATAAATCTGAATCTCTTTCTTGTTTTTTGAAATTTAAATCTCTTGTGGAAAATTTATTCTCTACTCGTATAAAATATTTTCAATGTGATGGTGCCAAAGAATTAACCCAAGGTCAATTTTCAAATTTTCTTGCTCAACAAGACATTCAATATCGAATCTCTTGTCCTCACACACTAAAACAAAATGGATTAGCTGAGCAAAAAATTTGCCATCTTACTGAAATAGGTACCATTCTTATGTTTCATGCGGCTCTACCAAAACATTTTTGGTTAGAGACATTTTTTACTGCTATCTTTCTAATCAACCAACTTCTTACTCAGGTATTACACAATAAATCTTCTTTTTTTATTCTTTCCAATAAAACTCCGGACCATAATTTTTTTCACGTCTTGGTTGTCGTTGTTTTCGCTTTCTCGGATGATACAAGCATGATAAATTGAGGCCAAAATCTGCAGCATGTGTTTTTCTTGGATATAGTGAAACATACAAGGGATATCGCTGTTATCATCCACTTTTTGACCGCGTGTAGATTTCGCGCCATGTCATTTTTGATGAAACTACTTTCCCATTTCGGGAACCATCTTCTGAATCTGCCAAATCTTCTTCGCCTTACTCAAACACGCTCCATTCCATCTAGGGTTCTTCTTTTATGAGGTATGTGGCAAATTTGTCACATACACATAGACAAAAAGTGATTTAATTAGTTGATAAATATTAACCAATTGTCATAAGTGGAGACATTATAGTAATTTATTTAAAACTCTGTAAGGCCAAATTAGTAAAAAAAGAAATTTTAGATATTTTGATATAATATATCTGCACGATACAGACTAATGTAGATTAGTTTTATGAAATAACAACTTGATATTTGACTGTGACAAATTTACCACATGTCTCATAGAAGAATTTTCCTTCCATCTATATTTTTCTCCTTCCCAAACGGCTACTACGTCTCACGGTTCCCAACAACCACAAAATTCTTCATCCGTGCGTATAACTCCACCTGTTCTTTCTTCTAATTTACCTACTTCAAATACTTACTCTTTTTCCAACTGCACTTGTTCTCTCTCTTCAAGACCATTCGTGGACCCACCCTCATTAGGCTATCATCAATGGAGTCTCTATATGGGTCTCTATAAATCATTTATAGAGACCCATATAGAGACCAAATAGTATTTTAAGAGACCCACTTAGAAACTAAGGCAAAAAAACTATTTTAGAGACCAAGATAAAAAATAATATTCAGTGACAGTCTCTATAAAATTGAGTCTCTATATCGTATTAATTTTAATTTTATATAATAATTTGATAACATTAAAAAAAAACCATACGTAAAAAAAATCTTAATTAAATTGACCCATTAATTAATTTTTTATCGTGTGTTACGTTTATATTTATTTTTTCTTCTTTATTCTATTCAATTAATTAATAAAATTACCTAAACTAAAAATAAAGTATACAATTTTATTTTTTCAACAAGCAATAATATAGGTTCAAAAAAAAAAACTCGGGTACACACTAATTCAATAAAAACATATATTTAACTAATTAAAATATGAATTACAAACACAAATTATAATAAATAATAAAAATACATCTATTGTTCTTCGTCAAGTGAAGTCATATGAGGATGATATACGTCATTATCAAAGTTAATCGAACGGGATGCCCTTTTTGTCATAATTGCATTTTGTTCCTCAATCATCCATGCTCTTCTGGCCGGAGTTTCGATTGCCGAAGTCTTTGTCGTCATAATCTTATAATCGTTAGAAGTTTCTAATTCCTCTTTGTACTGCTTAATTGTCTTTGCCATGTCTTTCGCTTGTTCATTAAGATCTTCCGCAATGGCCTTACCCTTTGCTTATTTTCTAGCCCTTTTGTTTCCAATCGGCCTTGACGATCTCAGGGTTTCTGGCACTGACTCCATGGGATCGTCATTGTCAACAGAAAAATCCATCTTGAGTGGATTCATATTCATCATTGGACTCGTAACATCGATTATTGACTGCCATTTTTTTCAGTGTTGTAAAATTGACCAATAGTGTTCCAAGTTGAAATTATGACCCATAGCTGTGTATAAGAGTCTAGCGTCATCCATCTACAAAACAATTAATTTCAAAGTTTAATTTACAAAATTATTAAGTATTAAATACAATATACTCTATAAAAGTACAATATATGGTATTAAAAACTCACATTATCAATGACATTTGCTCCGCTCCTTGGTCTCATATTGACTTGAGCAAGACATTCCGCAAATTTTGTGCATTTTTGGTTTATTTGCGTCCATCGGGATTTAAGGCTCTTTGTTGTTCTTTTTTCACTTGGATTGTTGGAATGGTGAAACTCTTCATATTTTTGTAGAACTCGATTCCACATTGTTCCTGATGTTTGGTTTATCCCGATCAAAGGATCTTCGCTAATCGCAATATAGGCCCGGCACAAAGCCTTATCATCTTCATGCGTGAAATTACGTCCCCTCGAAAGTCCGTCCGTACATTCTATTTCTGCTAATCTATAAAGCGGAAAAAAATGATAGTTAGGTTGATTTATTTAAAAATATACTAATTCTAATTCAATAAATAAAGCTAAATTTAAAAAATATATATAATTAAAAACCCTAATTACAACTATAAAAATCATATAATTACAATTAAAATAATATAAAACTTAAATTAAAACATATAAAATATTAAAGCTTAAAAAAAGTTTAATTGCAATTGAAAAATAACCAAACTAAAAAAACTAAAACAAAAAAACATTAAATAAAAAAATTATACAAACCTAAAAACTAAACTAAAAAAGTAAAATTAAAACATTAATTAACAAATATATATAAAAACTTAATTAAAAAAAAAAATAACTTAAAAGCCCCCCCCCCCCCCCCCTCCCCCCCCTCCCCTCTCCCTCCCTTTTTTTCTCGTTTCCCTTTCCCTTTATTTTTTACAGCACCGTCACCTCCACACACACCTTACCACCGCCGCCTCCACACCCACCCCACCACCGCTCCCCACTCCCACTGCCCCCCCCCCCCCACGCCACCTCACTCCACGCAGCCCCGTCCTCTCCCCTCTCCTCCCCTTTCCCTTTCCCACTGCCCCTACCACCGCGCCCCACCCCACCACCGCTACCCACTCCCACTGCCCCTCCATCATCGCCACCCTACCCCACGAGGCCCCGTCCCCTCCCCTCTCCTCCCCTTTCCCTTTCCCACTGCCCCTACCACCGCGCCCCACCCCACCACTGCTTCCCACTCCCACTACCCTCCCACCATGGCGCCCCACTCCCACTGTCCCCTACCACCGCCGCCTCTACCATCGCCGCCCCCACCCTCTTCTCTACCTTGCTGCACCAGTTTTTATTTTTTTTCTCTGTTTATTTACCTTTTTTCTGTTTGTTGAGGAAAACATGTTCCAAATTTTTAACAAATCTGTGATTTGTTTAAAGATTTGTTTGTGGATGATACTTTGTGAATTTGTTGTTGGTTTTTTTTTTCAGATCTGGCTGCATATAAAGGCTGAATTTGCAACGGTTCTTTTTTTTTTTGCAGCTTTGCAGGATGTTGGAACGACTCCATTGTCAGAAGTTGTTTTTTTTGTTTTGTTTTCTGGTATGATCAAAAAAAATTTGAATTTTTTTTTTTTAGATCTGACGTTCTGACAAAAGTCAGAAAGTCAGATCGTCACATGCCAAATTTAGAGACTCATTTTTGTCTTCTTGTATAGTCTTCATTTTCTTCAACAAATTTGTTGAAAAAAATAGAGACTAGGTGCTATTTTAGAGACTCAAAGTTTTTGTAATGTCATTATTTTACCAAAAAATGTTAAATAGTATTTTAGAAACCTCTATTAATATTAATTTTTTTTCAATAAAGTCTCTAAAATAACAATTATTGTTATTTAAAAACTCTATTAAAAATACCCTTAGATGATTCTAATTTATCACCAGCCATGCATACATCGGGCCCCGTGCCACCTTTAATTCCTCTTTCTCCAACGATATTAACACCAAGATTCCTTCCACTTTGCAAATTTCAAATCTTCACCCTTTCTCTGCTGGGTCCCATGCCATAATACATTCTATTTTGTCTCATTCTCACGTGACTCCACCTTCCTTTTTCACAATCACTTCTTCAAGTCCCCTCATGTCCCCACAACCAATAAATGTATCTCTACCATCAATTAACTTTACTACTCCTCCATTGCGTCCTTGGACATAAAGTCTTTGGAAATGGCCAATAATATTCTTGGTAATCAGTGGGACCTGCCAAGATGTACCAGTAAGAGATTAAGGCAGGGAACGGAGTCAAAAGAGCTAAAGACAAAAGAAAGATTATCAGAACAATTCTGCAAGCTATTATTTGGTCTATATAAAAAGAACGTAATAAAAGAACTTTTGAATTAGAGGAAATGCATATTTCAATTGTCACGTCTTAAAATTTTAATGTGATAAATTCAAAATGAGATTATTATGTGTTTAAAAAAATAAGTTTATCTAAGTCCACAAGACACAAATCTCTCAATAAAATAAATTATAATTTGTTAATAAATAAATAATTCAAAGTTTCTATCATCCAAAAAAAAAGTATTAAAACTTTAATTATATTAGAAATCTCCAAAAAATATAATAATCATAATTCTCAATAAATCCATTCAGATCTTTTGCTTTAGTCACGAGATTTCTAGTATGATAAACACCGATCTAACTTTGTTGTCTGTAAAGAAAAAATGAAAAGAGTGAAATGAACAATGCTCAATAAGTAGATTTATCTCCAAAAAAACTAAGGTTCAAAAATCAATAAAGTAGCCAAATAATCACGAAATAATATCAAACACTGATATAAGTTGGGGTTCACATATTTTTATATTTAAATTAAACTTTGTACATTCAATTTGAGCATAATTAATAAGTATTAAATGCATTAATTTGTTTATCTCTTATTTGAGATTTAATCTCATATTTCAGGGCTAAAAAAGTATCCGTACATGAAAAATTAATTAAATATGAAGATCATGGGCACATGTAAATCAAAAGTTGTGATGATGAAATCGCACTTGGAGCAAAATGTTAGAGAATTGCATGACAATAAAGGAGCAAAATGTTTTTTTTAGAGATTTTTTGTAGACTTGAAAATAGAAAACAAATAGAAAGAAAATGAAAAAAAATAATATAGTATAACCTCTTTAAGTTAATAGCGTTAGAATCATGAAATTCTATTAATTTAATAAGATATTAATTTATCAATAAATTAATAATTATTAATTTATTGAGATATTTGATTTTTTTAGCTTAATAGTAAACATTTCATATTTATGGTATCTTTTTTTAAAAGTAACTCATATTTTTTCAAGTCAATTTGAAAAGACAAGTAGAAAAGTCTGATGAAAATAGAAGATAAAAATCTAATTTAGTAAGATTAAAAATTTTAGGCACATTGCGCATAATTAAATATGAGATTCAGTTAGATTTGAAGTTCAACAAAAGACAAGCCACTCTTGATTCATGTTTTTTAGAAAACTTCATAGTTAATTTATTATGTACTTTTTAATTAATTATTAATTTATAAAATATTTAGGTCGATAAAATACAAATGAAATATTTTAAATGTATTACCTTATAATTTTATTGAAATTATTAATTTTTTATACTGGTCTTAAGTCGAGATCAAATATTTTTATTATTTAAAAAATATTATTAATTTATTAAATATTAATTTAAAGAGATTCTACTTTAATTAAAGCCTTAGTCGCGCAAATCCAAGTCCAAATTGGACTTAGAATAAAAAAAAAAAAAAGATGACAATGGGCCAAGGCGGTTAAAAAAAAGGAGTTGCCTATAAGAGGCTTAAGCAGGCAACGAAATAGAAAAAGGAGCGAGAAGCAGCAGCGGCGGAAATATTAGCATCGTTTCTTTTCTAGTTTATTCTTCTAGCGACAATTACGATGCATTAGGATTTGTTCCGGCTTAAATTTTGTAATGATTTCTTACTTTACATTAATTTATTAAATTATATTTATTTTTTAGAATTGTTATTTTAGTTTTGTTAGTATGTTAGGCTAGATTTATTTGTTAAGATGACGATAAAACTTTAGTTAATTCTAATAGATACTATATTTGTGATTTAATTTTCCCCCTTAATTTGATCATTCATGTTTAATGTTTATTCTTTAATCAGTTGTTAAGATAATTTCTTAGATAGGTTTAATCATATTTTTCTCATTCTTTGAATAATTCTTGATAATTAAAAGTTTTGTTTTTAACCTCAAATATTAATTGTGATTTCGAGTTGAGATACAATCAATGATTTGAATACTTTGTTAACGTAAGAATAAACATACTTTATTTTAATTAACTTAGAACTTAAAAAATATATTTTAATTAACTTAGAACTTAAAAAATATATCTTCCATGGTAACGTCATGTAGTAAAATTTGGAGAAAATTAATGATCAAATATAGTTGACGTTAGGATTAGCAAGGTGAATTCTGAGTCTTAGTCTTTTACGATTACTTGCTTACTTACGTTATTTTTCCCTGCGCGTCCTATTTAATTATTTATTTTACATAGCAATATTCTCTATTTTTATTTAATTTTAATTTTCTTTGTTCAATTTATTAGTTGTTTTTATTTTAGAATTTATTATTAGTTCTTTAGATTCATTATCTATTCTTTTAGTATTGCTTTATTTTTGTTCTTAAATTATTAATTGCTTTTGTCTTAGAATTTTTAATTGTCTTACTTATTTAGATTTATTGTTTAGTATTTTACTATTTTATCTCAATTTTGAATATCAATCTCTCCAATTAAATTAGGAAATTTAAATCTTAGTCTAAAACTTGACTTTCATTAAACAAGTCTCTAAGGGATCAACCTCGTATTTGCCTAGCTATATTTACGTACGGTTTGTGTACTTGCTAGTAATTTCAAACATACAATAGGTATTATAGGATACTATAACAAGTTGTGGTTGCTTAATATATAGCAATGCGGTCACAACTTCAAATTCACAATTTACAATAATCGATAACAATAGTCGATAACAAGAGACGGCTAATTAACTTCCATCTGCATAGGATTTGATACACAACTTGTATAGTTTGTAGGGTTTGAATCAAAAGCTCAGATTTAACTTATTAGAATGATCGATACAGATAACTAAATAAGAACGAATAACAAAATAATGAACTGAACGATATTTGCAGAACAACAAATAAGATAAATCACAAGGAAAAAGGTAAACTATTTACATAAATTATAAATTGGGAAAATCTCACTACAAGTCTCCATTGTTTCTCTTTGTCCCAAACTAGTCCTCATTGTTTCAACTGTCTCAAACTAGTCCCCATTGTTTCAAAAAAAAGTCTCAAGTTCCCTTCTGTTAAAAATCTAACTGAAAACCTATTAAATGACTAAAATACCCTTAAAACCTAGTTACAATTACTAAACCACCCTCCCCATACCCATCTGATCACCCTCACTCCCAAACGTAACACAAACACCCCCACCCCCTTCCCACGCCACTGCCTCCACCCCCAACTCATTTCCCCCCTGCCCCCCTCCCAAGCCCCCGCTTCCCCCCCCGCTCCGCCACCCCCACCCCCCATCTCCCCATCCCGTTGCACCCACCCCACTGCTCTTACCCCATTGCCCCATCCCTATTTGACCAAAAAATGAAAAAAAAAGGTATGTGTTTTGTGTGTGTTTTATTTGTGTATATATGTGTGTTTTGTGTGTGTGTTGGTAGGCGGTGGTGGTGTGTGTTTTGTGTGTATATTTGAGTTGGTGGGCGGCGGTGGTTGGTGGGCGGCAGTAGTTGATGGCGGCAGTGGTTGGTGGTGGCAGTAGTGTGTGTTGTGTGTGTATTGTGTATGTGATTTGTGTGTATGTGTGTTGTGTATGTGGTTTGTGTGTGTATGTGTATTGTGTATGTGATTTGTGTGTATGAGTGTGTGATTTGTGTGTGTTTTATTTGTTGGTGGTGGCAGCGGCGGTGGTTGGTGGTGGTAGTGGCAGTGGTAGTGGTGGCAGTGTGTGATTTGTGTGTGTAAGAGGAAGATGGATGCTTTTACAATTTTACCCGTTTATAATTTAACACCTACTTTAAAAGAAATGACTAACTTGAGACTTTTTTTGAAATACTAAAGACTAATTTGGGACAGTTGAAACAATGGGGACAAGTTTGGGACAAAGAGAAACAATGGGAACTTGTAGTGAGATTTTCCCTTATAAGTCCCTCAAGCCGAAACATCAAAGATTGAATTCATCAAAGTTAGCATTTATCTTTGATCCGTAAAGAATGTCTAGCTATAATATTATTGATGGGTTGCAAGATCCATTTCTTTCTTGCTCGAATCAATCTCAAATACTTAAACTTCTTTTTCACTTGTGTGTGAAAATAATAGAATTAAAATAGAATTGAGAATGCCAAACATGAGAATTAAAATATAATTGAGAAATAAAATATAATTAGAAATATTATTTCATTCTTAACTCATTGTCACATATCAATCACTATCTAAAAGACATGTAAATGACATTAACAACCATGTACATAGTCTTTCATATATAAACAAAATAAAATTGAAATTGAAACAAATGTTCATAATGGTTCAGTGACTGAACAAAACGTTAGCTAAACCATCACAATCATCATCAATTTTCACTCACAAGCACTGGCGGAGGCACATGCTGTGCAACCCCCACTGACTTATAAAAATTGTTAAAATTTTTATATATATTTTTTTAAAAAGTAGATATCTATGTATTTTTAGTTAAAAAAAATTAATTAGCCCCCACTAAAAAATAAAAGTACTTGTATAGTTCAAAAATTATAGATTTTAGCCCCTACTGGCCCATAAAAACATAAAATTTATATATATATTTTTTAAAAAAATTAGATATCTATGTATTTTTAGTTAAAAAAAAATTAATTAGCCCCTACTAAAAAATAAAAGTACTCGTATAGTTTAAAAATTATAGATTTTAACCCCCACTGACCTATAAAAACCTTAAAATTTCTATGTATTTTTTGAAAAAAAATTAAATATCTATGTATTTTTAGTTAAAAAAATTAATTAACTCTACTGAAAAAAAAAAACTCGTATAATTCAAAAATTATAAATTTTAGCCCCCACTAACAAGAAACCCTGGTTCCGTCCCTGCTCACAAGTAGTGAAATTGAATATTGACAAAGAAATTAATGCTTAATTAATTTAGGATCTCGTAAGAAGCATCATATTCTTAAACTCCTCGAAATCAAGCTTCCCATCAGAGTTAGTGTCATACGAGCTAATCATACTCTTGCAGTCCCGCCCAGAATGGTCATCCCACAATCCTAGCTTCGACAATGCACTTTGAAGCTCCTCGCTCGAAATGGATCCATCACCATTCAAATCGAATACCCCAAAAGCCTTCTGAAGATCATCCTCCAAGATGTTATCTTCTTCTTTGATTTCGCTTTCACCATTGTTGTTGCCCTTGATGATTATATCATAAAAGAAGAAGAAATCAACGTAGTCTAGGCTTTTTTTTCCCGCCAATGATTTGAGTATTAGCAACAAATCACAGCTCGGCGTGTCTAACGATCATGAGAGTCTATGGAGAGATAAGGATGCTCGAAATTCTTGGAGAAAAAAGGGTGAAGACTCTCATAATCTAGCCTCAATCAGTGGAGAGAAGTTGAGTGATCTTGGAGATCTAACGGCAATAAATTCAAACCGAAATGATAATCCACTCAAGCCTTTAAACAAGGGAAAATCAGCATGATATTCCAACAAACTCCAACTAATGAGATATTCTCTGTTATCAAGCAAGCTGTCCAACGTAACAAATGAAGATCACTTTGGCAGTCAAACTAGAATCAACCAGATTTCATGGGATTTTTTTTATTTGAATTTTTTGTCATTGTAATTGTGTTTAAATACCTCACTTGTGTAGCCTAAGTGTTCACGTTAAAAATCTAATGCAAACACTTTCAGTCTTTTCCTCTCAGCTCATTTTTTTCTTTATGGTATCAGAGCCATTGTGAACATTAGGCAACATTACAATCATAGCTTCGACATTTTTTTTTTCTCCCATATTGTCTTCTGCTCATTCTCTTAGTTATGACTACCTTATCACTCAATGTTGGCAATTTTATCACTCTCCGACTCACCCCAAACAATTATCCCTTGTGGCGTGAGCAAGCCTTGGCTCTTGCAGAAAGTCAAGAATTGGTCGGGCATCTCACAAACGAAGATCCCGCTCCCAACAAATTCACAACTCCAAATCAAAACAGCTCGGAAAATGCAGAAAATTTCACTCCACAGTTAACAGATGAAAGTCTGATCGTCTCCTTCGAGGTTGGATTATTGGAACACTCTCTGAGGAAACTCTTGGACTTGTCGTTGGTCTCGACACAGCTCACGCAGTTTGGGAGGCCCTAAAAAATGCATATGCCCAAGATTCACAAGAACATGAGTTTACATTGCGACAACAAGTGACCTATCTTCGAAAAAAAGACCACACAACAGTTACCGAACACATTAGCAAATTCAAAGGTCTTTGTGACAATTTAGCAGCCATTGGAAAGCCTGTTCCAGATCAAGAAAAAGTTTTTTGCCTCCTCACTAGTCTTGGTCCTCAATATGAAACCTTCACAACAACTATGTTGAAGCCTCCCAGGCCGAAGTACTCTGAATTGGTCTCTCAACTCCAAAATTTCGATCAAAGGCGCAACTGGTTCTCTAATCACATAGATGTCCCAGCTTCTACCCTCACTCATCAAATGGCCTTTTATGGACAACAACAGCAACGCTTACAGTCAAACCCATCAGGCTATCATGGACCATCACAAAAATTCACTTCCAATGGACGTGGTTTTCAGGCACAACAACAAAGGGACTCGAACCACAGCTACAACAACAACTCCTCTTCGGCAAATCCACAACGACGTCCTCCACCACCTGGTGAGCGCCGAATGACACCTGCAGAGAGGGAAAAATATCGTGAGCAACAATGCCAATATTGTGGGACGATGGGACATATTGCTAAGATATGCTGGTGGGTGCCAAAGAAACCCACTCAACAAGATGAAATTCCACAAGCACTCGCGGCCCTTACTTTGGACAATACCATTGTAGACACAGAATGGACAACGGACACCGGGGCTTCCAACCATATGACAGGTAAGCCAGGTTTGTTAACAACCATTCGCAATTGCTTTGTTGCTGATTCTGTGCTAATTGGAGATGGGTCTTTCATGCCCATTCTTGCAATTGGTGATTCTTGTATAAAACAAAAACATACTGCCTTACCTCTAAGTAATGTTCTATTGGTTCCGAACTTAACAAAAAACTTACTTTCTGTAAGCCAAATAACGACACAATTTCCTGTTAACTGTGAATTTTCTAATGTTGGTTTCTGTGTTAAGGAACGGGAAACAGGACAAGCAATGATAACAGGGAAACGCAAGGGTGATCTCTATGTCTTATCCACTTCTCCAGAATTACATTTCTCCCATCGGTTCAGATCAGGCACTGCAGAAGTTTGGCATCAACGCCTAGGCCATCCTCAATTTTCAGTTTTACATATGCTTAACAATAAGGGACTCATTGATGTCGTAGGGACAACAAAATCTCAAAATCTTTGTGATAGTTGTCAACTAGGAAAGCTTAGTCGTTTACCTTTCTCTCGTTCAGAACATTCGAGTACTAGTATTTTTGAAAAAATTCATTGTGATTTGTGGGGACCTGCCCCTGTTTTATCTATTGGAAAATTTCGATATTATGCTTGTTTGGTTGATGATTTTTCTAAGTATACGTGGATTATTCCTTTACGCAACAAATCTGATTTTTTCGATGCATATCTCGTTTTTGAGAAGTATGTTGCTAGACAGTTTAATAAGCAAATCAAAATCTTTCATTCGGATGGAGGTGGTGAGTTTATCAATTCCAAACTATTAACTCACTTTCTTTCTACAGGTATTGTTCATCAGATATCTTCTCCGTATACTCCTGAGCAAACTGGTGTGGTTGAAAGACGCCATAGGACTATAAGAGAATTAGGGATGACTATGTTATTTCACTGTGGTGCACCTTTATTTTTATGGATAGAAGCTTTCACCACGGCTGTATATCTTATGAATCGCCTGCCGTCGTCCGCTCTTAACTCTCAAACACCTTACTTTGCACTTCATGGAACACATCCGATTTATTCCTCACTTCGAGTTTTTGGTTCTAAGTGTTTTCCCTACACTTGGGATACACGAAAAAACAAATTTGATCCGAAAACTCTTTTGTGCATTTTTTGTAGGATATAGTGAAAAACACAAGGCTTATAAATGCTTTCATCCTTCAAGCAAAAAATTTTTTGTATCTCTTCATGTTGTATTTGATGAGTTAATTTTTCCATATAAGCATGTTAACACGTCTTGCGTAGTAGTAAATCAACCACATGTAATGAGCATTTTCGACTCTTGGTTGCCGCATGCTAACACTTCTTCTTCTACAGGTATACTTACGGACTCTTCCTCACCTCCATGCGTAAGTCCACTGCTGCCCATTGCTACACATACTCCAGCGACACATTCCCAAAATTCAAGCCCCGTTGAGTCATCACATGAATACCCCCCAATCATCGAGTCACATATCAGTGAAGGAAATGATGAGTTACCTGAGTCCCCAACCAACACTAGTTCACCTGAAACATCTCCACCACAAGACTCTCATGTGTCTGACAACTTATATATCACAGCTCAACCAAGAGCGATTGAAACACCTGAATCACCTCACCATAATCCTGTTTCTTTAGCACCATTGGATCATCCGATGGTCACTCGGTCTAAATTAGGGGTGGTAAAACCAAATCCTAAGTATGCCTTAAACATTGTCACATCCTCTAATATACCTCGTGAGCCTCACAATATCAAAATTGCCTTAGCACATCCTGGTTGGAAAGTAGCCATGGATGAGGAGCTTGCTGCACTGCAAAAAAATGAGACTTGGACACTTGTTCCACGCACGCCAAACATGCATGAAATTGGTTCTAAATGGGTGTTTAAATCAAAACTTAAACCTGACGGCTCTTTGGATCGTCTCAAAGCTCGTTTAGTTGCAAAAGGGTATCATCAAATTGATGGAGTGGACTACACTGAAACTTTTTCTCCAGTTATCAAACCAGGGACAATACGCATGATAATCACTGTAGCTCTTGTTCAGAAGTGGTCCGTTCGCCAACTGGATGTGAAAAATGCCTTCTTGCATGGTTTAATTTCTGAAGAACTTTACATGCAACAACCACCAGGAATGGCAGATCCTCAACATCCGACACATGTTTGTAAACTACAAAGAGCGCTTTATGGCCTAAAACAAGCACCACGTGCTTGGTTTGATCGATTTAGTGCATTTCTGCTCAAATATGGTTTCTTTTGTAGTCTAGCTGACCCTTCATTGTTTGTTTTTCATTCGGATTATGGCTCATTATTCTTACTTCTTTATGTAGATGACATGTTGCTCACTGGATCAACTCCAACACTTGTTACAGATTTTATTCAGTTGCTAAGTAGTGAGTTTGCGATGAAAGATTTGGGGCCTATTCATCACTTTCTTGGGATGGAAATCACACCAACAACAAGTGGTCTTCATCTATCCCAGTCACACTATGCACTGACCATACTCGAACGCTCTAATATGGTTGATTGCAAGCCAATGAGTACACCTCTTGAAGCTAGAATGAAAACATCTTCCAATGATATTCTTTTGGAAGATCTAAGTTACTATCGAGGACTTGTTGGAGCTCTGCAGTACCTTACACTCACTCGCCCTGATCTTTCGTATAGTGTTAATTATGTGTCTCAATTCATGCATGCTCCCACAATGACACACTTAAAAATGGTTCGACGTATTTTACGATATGTCAAAGGAACAATTGAAATGGGATTATTTTTTTCTTCACACACTACACTTGATCTGTTTGCTTTCTCAGATGCAGATTGGGCAGGATGCACTACGACGAGGCGCTCAACTACTGGCTATTGTACATTCCTTGGACGAAATCTTATCTCTTGGTGTGCAAAAAAATAACATACAATTTCCCGATCAAGCACGGAAGCAGAATATCGCGCAATGGCAAACACAGCGGCTGAACTCACATGGATGTCCTTTATTCTCAAAGATCTTCACATTACAATGTCATCTCCTCCCATACTCTATTGCGACAACCTTAGTGCTCTTCATATGACAGTAAATCCTGTATTCCATGCACGAAGCAAACATATCGAGTTGGATTATCATTTTGTGCGAGAACGCGTTGCACGTGGACTGCTTGTTACTCAGCATATTTCCTCTGATAATCAAGTTGCTGACCTCTTCACAAAACCAATGTCAAAGGCAGCTCTTCATTATTTCTACAACAAACTTTGCCTCCAGCCCCGGCTAAGTTTGCAAAAGAGTATTAGCAACAAATCACAGCTCGGCGTGTCTAACGATCATGAGAGTCTATGGAGAGATAAGGATGCTCGAAATTCTTGGAGAAAAAAGGGTGAAGACTCTCATAATCTAGCCTCAATCAGTGGAGAGAAGTTGAGTGATCTTGGAGATCTAACGGCAACAAATTCAAACCGAAATGATAATCCACTCAAGCCTTCAAACAAGGGAAAATCAGCATGATATTCCAACAAACTCCAACTAATGAGAGATTCTCTGTTATCAAGCAAGCTGTCCAACGTAACAAATGAAGATCACTTTGGCAGTCAAACTAGAATCAACCAGATTTCATGGGATTTTTTTTATTTGAATTTTTTGTCATTGTAATTGTGTTTAAATACCTCACTTGTGTAGCCTAAGTGTTCACGTTAAAAATCTAATGCAAACACTTTCAGTCTTTTCCTCTCAGCTCATTTTTTCCTTTATGATTTGTTGCTAATATTGAGCTCGTCTAGACTAGTATGGAAACCAATTCTTTCAAGAAGCCACATTAGCTCGCCGAGGCTCACCAACCCATCACCATTTTTGTCAAGCTTGTTGAATATCCTGTGCAAGTCATTAGTGTTGAGTGGAGCCATGTTCGTACAAGCTCATCAGCATGTACAATGGCAAACAACACAAGAGTATCTTATAATGCTTGTTGAACCAAAACATATACAAGAGTGTATATATATATATATATATATATATATATATATATATATATATATATATATATAAGTGTGAGGAATTTCGAGATAGAAATAGACTGGACCAACTTTCAAGGGTGAGGCCAGGAATTATTATTAGTGGGGGTTAAAATTCATAATTTTTGAATTATACGAGTATTTTTTTTTAGTGTGGCTAATTAATTTTTTTAATTAAAAATACATAGATATTTAATTTTTTTTCAAAAAATACATATAAATTTTAACGTTTTTATGGGCCAATGATGGCTAAAATTCATAATTTTTGAACTATATAAGTATTTTTATTTTTCAGTGGAGGTTAATTAATTTTTTTAACTAAAAATACATAAAAATTTAAATATTTTTATGAGTCAGTGGGGGCTAAAATTCATAATTTTTTAACTATACGAGTACTTTTATTTTTTAGTGGGGCTAATTAATTTTTTTTAACTAAAATTACATAGATATCTATTTTTTTAAAAAAAATATATAAAAATTTTAACGATTTTTATGAGTTAGAGGGGGTTGTAGCCTCTACTCGCCCTACTGTGCCTCCGCCAGTGCCGACCTTGGCCTTGCTTGTACGGCCTGAAAATCTTGAGAATCGCTTCTTGTGGCTAATATGACAGAAGTTTGGAAGAAATTTCTTAGACATGGATTGCTGAAAGAGAAACAAGTGATTGTATTCTGAAGCGCTTGTCGTCATCAATCTCAGCTAGAAACAAAATTCGAATATAAGTATTCTTGGTTTTTTACCTAGTGGCCCTGAAAAAATGGGCTGCCCATACATAATGCAATCTTCATTTTGTCATTATCAATATAAATCATAGACCACTTCGGTTTGTTACCTAGGAATTTGTTTCTGGAGGACAAGATTTCCTTTTTATAGTTTTGCCCTTGGGTGGTTGAAGAGGCATACAAATATTACTGAAAAAAGTGGAGAGGGGTAAAGGGCGCTACTCCCCTCCACCCGTGTAAAGATTACTTCATAATTTTATTATATTATTAGCGTGATCTGACAATTAGATTATTAAAATCATTTTATTATAATTGTATTATTAGTTACAATTTTTACATTATGCTCATAATATAATAACATTGTGAGCGAATCTTTGCCCCCTTTAGCCACTCCTAGGTCAGCCATTGCCAATTTGACATGGATAATTTATAGTTACATTACTTATGCTAATTAGAGAAGCGGTTTTAAAATCTGGTGGGTATTCAAATTGATTTAGATAACAAGTTATGTTAATCGGATTCAGATTTATATGTTCTATTTTTTGTGAATATCTGACCTATTCTTACACCTAATAGAATGTACTTCCGACTATTAGATCTTGACTCCACCATTATAGATAATAACACCATGTCATGTTATTAAAATATAATTTGGACCACAGATGTAAAAACGAGTGATTTAGATGTCTCCTTTATTTTTATGTATGTGAATTCTGATCCTTCGAGGAACATGCACGTTAATTATGAAGAGAACTACTCTTTATTTCGGTAAACAAAATTACAGCCTTAGAATTTTCTTGGGTTTTCGATTAAAATCTTGAGAGATCTAATCAACACCTGACTTGACTCCAAAAGAAAAAGGGAAAAAAATAAAAATAAAAATCCAACTTCGGAAAAAAGAGAGAGAGAGAGAGAGAGAGAGAGACTCTGATGGAAATTGCAATAAGCAAATTTCTTGGAAAGGAAGAGATTAGAGATTAATTTCAAAACTTTGAAATGAGTCGCCTTGGAAAAAAAAATTGTTTGTGACAGCCACGTTTAGTTAAGATATTAGACAACGACACCAATTCTGATGACAATTTGATTATTCAAACCTCACATAAAATTAAATTTTACATGTACTTTTCTCTCACATTGAATAAACAATTGATCAAATTGAAGATTTTTCATACAATGAAAGACTCTTAGTCGTACACCCAAGAAAAGATGAAATGGTTAAATAGTAATTAAAAATTTTAAAATTAAATCACGATTTTAACTTTTATTTAAAAAAACAAAAAAAAAACTCTTAGTTGCAGTCAAGATATGCTAAGTCAGGTTCTTCAGGCCACTTGGCATTGGATGGCAAAACATCTTCGATATTGTAGCTAATCTGACTGGTATAAGTCAACCACCAAGTACAGCAACAGTATCGCATTAGAGTCATCTATCTTCCTACCCATTAATGAGGGTTAGTCTACTGTGTGAAAACTTTATAGTGCGGCTGAGAAATACATATGTGGGCTTCATCTGTGTGGAACCCATATCCTATTTCACATCCGCAACTGTGCGGTTTCCGCACAGTAGCAAAATCTATTAACAGAGAGAAAAATCTTCCATCCATCTGCATCATTAGGGCCGTCTATGACAAGACAAACAAATCAATAGAAACGAGACACATGGCAACACTTATGAGATGGTCAGCCATGTTAAAAAAACAAATGTTCAATATACCCTTGTTTTAGTAATAATACTATGTATATAAAATAATATTGAATGAAGACAAAATAGTAACCAAATGACCAAAATAGACAAATAATAAAAAAATTGTGGCATAACGAAAGACCAAAACAGCCTTAGTTATGGAAAATTACCAACGTGCGCTCCATTTAATAAAAAAATAAGAGTTGTGAGAAAATAAGAAAGTAGCCTTTAGTTATGAAAAAAATATTAAAACGGGTTCTGAATTGTGCATATTTGTGTCATCTTCTTAACGTAAACATTCACAAAATGTAACAATATATGTTTGGCCTTTAGCCTTCATTGGAAAAAAAAAAGTATAAATGCGAAATTTGACGTATTTTAAAATAAAATATATAATACTCGAACATGGTTAAATAGGCAATGAAAATGGGTTGACATAGAGCAATTTCTCACATCATATTTTGAGAAATGTAGCACAGTTAAAGTATGTTAGTTAAGAAATCAAGTAGAAAAAATAATAATTTGTAATTGGAATTGTTTGTTTAGTAGTTGAGTCCCTATATACCGTAATTTCGAACATGGTTAAATAGACAATAAAATACGGAAACATACCTTTGCAATTCCACTCTCGTTCTTGTGTTGAATTTGTCCTTCTCCAAATGATAGACTACTAGAGTGCCAAAGGCCAATGGATCCTTGGTGTATTTATAGGTGAAGAAATCTGCAGAGAGTTATGTCTTTTAACTTGAATGGACATAACTGTTGACTACAAGCACCACATGAAAAGAGGTGCAACCTTTGAGAAAAAAGACATCTATACATACCTTTTCACCAAGCCAACGTGGGATTTGAGCATGTTTGTGTTCTCTTCTTCTATAGGTTAAAAACATGATCATTTTGTAATTGAAAATCATATACCGTAGAGTCAAATATGATTAAACGGATGAAAAGGGTTGACATATGGCATTTCTCACACCATATTATGATAATAGATAGGGATGACAAAGAGTAGGGTTTAAATTCGAATTCAACGGGTATCCGATCTGATTATAAACCCGTTAACGAAATCAATGAAATATATGTTAGGGTTTGATTTTTATAAATGGTTACCAACAGATAGTCTGATAGGGTTTGGTAATAATAATTTAAAAAACCCAAAACCTGATAACCTGATTAATAATTTAGTATGATACCATTTCGGTCATTAACCCTTCTCTTATTTATTAGAAAAGTATGTTTTGAGTTACGAGATTTAATCATTTTAAATCTTAACTATCCCTTTTTTAAATTTCAATTTTTAAAAATATAGTTAACATATGTTTAATACCATGGACCATAAACTCTCTTATCTAGTAGATGAAATAATCCAAGTTTGTAGCTAGAGGGGATAAGGATCAGCTTATAATGTTATTATGTTATGAGAGTGATTGGACGATTATAAATTGATAATACAATTATGATAAAATAATTTTGATAGTTCGGATCACGCTGCAGATTCTTACTCGGCTAGAATGGGGTGCTAATCAATTTCCATGTCAACATTGTGAAATGTCAAGAAGCCCTTGAAGAAATTGGAAACTTTTGCCCTCCTCTATACTTTTCAATTATATTTTTATGCCCCTTCACCTCCCTCAAAAAGCAAAATTATAAAAAAATCTCGTCATCCATAAGCCGAACTTGAAAGTGATGGTCTATGATTGATATCAATAAAGACAAAAGGAAAAATCGAGACAATAGGCGATTTTTTGATCAAGGCCATGCGAATTTTGTTTATGAGTTTGATGACGATAAGCTCCAGAAACATCTTATTTCATATTAGCCACAAGAAGCGATTCTGAAGATTTTCAGCCTGTACAAACAAGGACAAGGTCAGTCCAGTCTATTTCTATCTCGAAATCTCTCAAACTTGCATGTATATATATATATACACTCTTCTGTATGTTTTGGTTCAACAAGCATTATAAGATACTCTTGTGTTTTTTGGCATTGTACACGTTGATGAGCTTGTACGAACATGGCTCCACTCAACACTAATGACTTGCACCGGATTTTCAACAAGCTTGACAAAAATGGTGATGGGTTGGTGAGCCTCAGTGAGCTAATGTGGCTTCTTGAAAGAATTGGTTTCTGTTAAGGTAGAAAAATACTGAATAAAGCTCATAGTCTTCACACGCTGTCTTGATATCTGCAAAACAAAGAGGGCTTAAGGTAGAAAAATGCTGAGTAGCAAGTAGTTTTCACGCGCTGTCTTGATATCTAGAAAACAAAGAAGACTTAGCGGGTTTTGCCCGCATTAGCGGGTTTTGCCCGCATTAGCACTCCGATACTTAAATTAGCTTGGTGTTTTTTTAGAGGAAGAAGTAGGTAAAACAATATAAGTGTGAGTATCGGAATTACCCCCACTTTCCTTGCTGAAAACTCTGCCCTTTATAGGTACCATGACTGCTGAATCAAAGGAAAAAAGTCATCATGGTTCCTGAGTCAAAAGAGAAAATAGAGGAGTAATGGACAATTATTAAAGGATTAGTGGAGAATTAGTTGTATACAATTGCTGGTCGGGCCCTGGTATTAAGGGATAATGTTTGCCAGCTCCACTTGGTTCAAGGTCTTAAAAGGAGAACCTCTAGTGGTCCTATACCCCTTCCGACCCCTTGGGGACTTCTTCCACACATTTCTTAAGCCCTAGGTGCTATCTCTTTGGGGTCTTATCGGATTTGCCCGACCCTCGTCTGAGGTCCTATACCTCGTCCAACCCCTTGGGGACTTCTTTCACACATTTGCCAAGCCCTGGGTGCTATCTCTTTGGGGTCTTACCAGATTTTCCCGACCCCCGTCCGAGGTCCTATACCTCATCCGACCCCTTGGGGACTTCTTCTACACCTTTGTCAAGCCCTGGGTGCTATCTCTTTGGGGTCTTACCGGATTTTCCCGACCCCCGTCAGAGGTTCTATACTTCGTCCGACCCCTTGGGGATTTCTTCCATACCTTTGCCAAGCCTTGGGTGCTATCTCCTTGGGGTCTTATCAGATTTGCCCGACCCCTGTCCAAGGTCTTATACCTCGTCCGATCCCTTGGGGTCTCTCCATGCACGTTGTTCGAGGTTTAGGTGCTATCTACTCAGGGTCGGATTTGTCCGACCCCATGTCCGAGGTGTCCGAGCCTACGACCGAGGTCTCCACTGACTCTTCTTCGACCTCCTTGGCCCATCCAATGGGTCATTTAGTAATTGTAATAAATCTCAAGGGTCTTACCCGTATCATGATGTTCCCTTAGTTCTCGGAGCTATGCAATAGATTCGGGAACTGATTTTAATGCCTTGGTTAAGTCGAAGCTGCTCGATAAATTACTTTAGTACTGCCTCGTCTTCTACACAATTTAATGTCAACCACTATTTACAAAAGTATTGCCACTTGTCACAATCTGGTGAAGTGTCTTTTGAATCTATGGTGGGGATTAGAGACCTTTAGTTTTCCCTCTCTTTTTCCTTCTTTCAATTTATCACTTTTCCCTTTGTACTTGGTTCTTCTGCTGGGTCATGCCCTTCAACCTTCTTTTGTTGAGGGGTCACTTCCTCTCAATCTCACATTTACTGGCTTCGGGGGTCGTGCCCCTGCCCTTGTACCTCGAGGATCGTGCCACTAACCTTGAGTCTCGGGGATCGTGCCCCCCAATCTTGAAGCTCGAGGATCGTGACCTCAACCTTATACCTCAGGGGTCGTGCCCCCGACCTTGAACCTTGAGGGTTATGCCCCCAACCTTGAGGCTCGGGGGTCGTGTGTGATAACCCGAACCCGGCATGCATTTAATGGCATTTGACTGCATTTAATTAAATGCTTAATTAGTTAATCATCCATTTTTGCACTATTTTGATATTTCTTTTAAAAGCATTTAATAATTTTTATATTGATTAATTAAAAGATTATTACCTATTTTTATTATTTATAGAAATTGGACTTACATTCTTGTATTTAATTAAGTGTCATCTTAAATGTTAGTAATTAATTGCATTTGATTACGTGTTTATATTAACTTGTTTATTCGTATCGTAGCATTAATTTCATAATTCTTTAAAATATTCTAGAAATAGTTAAATTAATTATTTTTAAATGAATATTGATTATTTTAATTGTTTTGATTATTTTAATAATCGATTTTATGTTCTTGCATTTAATTACTCGGATTTCAATTAAATGAGAAAAGTAACTCCGAGCTGAAGTGAATTTTAAACTATTCTACTATTCTATTTTTCAAAAATTATAGTTTTATATTATTGCTCATCATTTGATTTGCGATCGTTTATTGACCGTTCGATCGTAGCATTTCGAAAACGAAAGTTAGAAGAATATTTTTCGGATTTCGTGAATAGCGTTTATAGTTTAATTTAGCTAGTTTTAGTTGATTTTCATTAAAATTGTATTGCTTTAACTTAGAATAGATTAAAAGTCATCAAAATAGCCTTATTTGACCATTTTTAACCTGAATTGACCGACCCTTTTTGCCTTTGACCTTTTTGCCCTTAGTTGTCATCTTTTTAAACAAAAGAAAAGAAAAAAAATAATAATAAAACAAGGCAAAAAACCAGCCATGGCCGAAACTCAAAGGAAAAGAAAGAAAAAAATTTCTTTTGCATTTTCTTCACCAATCTTGCGTGGAATTGAGCGAGGATCGAGGCTAGGGTTCTTGCGAGTCCTCTCCTTCAATCTCTGTGAGGGTTTTCACGCTTTTGTGCATATTTTGTGAAATTTGATTATTGTTTCAAATTTTTAGATTTGATATATATTGTGTTATAATGCCTATAATTGATTGATATAGCTTCCTTTGAGTTCGTAGAGCATTGTTTGATAGTTATTTAGAGATTTTTACGGCTGAAATTGCGTATTTAAAATTGGGGAAGAACAATAAATAGTGTTTTGAATAGTAAAACCCTAGAATTTCAGATTTTGATCCGAATTGCGAATTCTTGATTTGGATAGGTGACATTAATTATAGAAAGATAAAATGTGCAATAAAAAAGGACCGGCCTTTGTTAAAATTGAAAATTAAACAAAGAAACGTAAAAGGGCTGTTTGACCAAAAGTTGACCTTGCTCAAATAGAGTTAGGGGTTTTGCTATTGAGGGCATGGAAGCACTTTTGGCGCTGTTGTGGGATTGATTGAGCGACCGGTTAGTATAGTTGTAGTTCAAACGCAGTAGGTGGACTTTCGGGCTCCGGGTGAGAAAGTGAAGTTTAGTGATATAGAAACGTGCCTTGTAATGCCTAAGTGAATGTAGTGAAATCAGTTTCCTAATCCTGTAGCTCGTTTGCTCGTAATTGCTTTTGGAAGTTAGAGATTGAATAGTGATATTTGTCGTTTTCGTGTTTGAACTGCTATTACTTGTTTGATTGATGTTATTGTTGGTATTAATGATAATCATGCTTGAAAAGTTAATTGATTGCTATTATTAATTGTAAATGCTTGTTATCTCGTTTATCGCCACTAATCTGCAATTTCGTGCTATTGCTCGTTTATTGCTTGTATTTTGTATTGCATTGCATAAGTGTCAGGCGCGTGAGTGATGGGCCTCTCTGGGTAGTTTTTGGGCTGCCAGGGTTGGTTGCTCTAGCTCCGTGTCCTATTCCCATTTTCGCTAGGGGTGCCGCCCTGGGAGATTTGGGTCGTAGATGTGTCGGGGTACTTCTGGAGTATACCTAGTGGATGTTATAAGGTGGTTGCGCGCTTATTGTCATCATTGTCAACATCAAGCTCAAGATTGATGTAATGCTCGTGGAATCGAATCGCATGGTACATTGTTCGTATGAGTAAACCATAGCCTTTAGAGTGTGATATAGCTTTGAATGGTTGTGTTAATACTTTCTTTAATTGTTTATTGTATTGGCGTTTATATTGAATACTTTCTTATTGATTATATTGCTTAACTGTACCTATTTGCATTGCACGATCTTCTTTCTCTCCACCTCGATATCTGTTTCGCCCTCACTGAGCATACGTGTTGAGTATACTCACTCCTCACCACCACATTTCAGGAAATGCCATATTAGCTGGAAAGTTCGTGGTTACGTGAAAGACCGTGCTTGAAGAGTTGTCTTGCGTGTTATGTGGCTGAGTTGTAGAAAGATGTAAAGATGTATGCTTTTATATATTGTATGTATTTAGTGTTAAAAGGAATGTAATATAAGTTTAACTAGATTATTTAAGTGGTATGATAAGTTAGTTTATGTATTCAGTTAGTATAGTTTAACTTCAATGCATGTTTGTATTGTCTAAAGAAAAGAGTTAGAGTAGTCTGGGTACTTGGAAATGTATATATAATTGCTGTGTTTAATTGTTGAGAACCGAGGCTCTGATGGCCTTGAGGTATTTGTATGGTTGGACACGGTGCTGGTCCACTTATATGCTATTGCAGGTTTTGCATTTTGCCTAGAAACAGGGGAGACTCTGTCTGTCTTTCCCTAAATTTTATGCCCGGGTTTAGAATTGGGTTGTGATTAGATTGATTGATAGAACTCCCGGTCTCGAGAGAGATCGGGGTGTTACAAGTGGTATCAGAGCTTGTTTAGCTCATAAGTCGGGACAGGGTCCTCGGTCTGGTGGGTAGTGACCCTTGAATGTGTGCTTGTTATGAGTGTTTTGGAAGTGTGTGCTTGTATGTGAGATTGTGTGTCTTGAATTGAATGTGTGTATCTATGTGATATAGCTATGTATTATGTGTTAAATGTGTGCTAAGTAAAGTGAAGTGTCTAGTTGTGTATTGAATCGACCTATTGAATTGACCTCGTGAATCGAATCGACCTCATGAATTGTTATTTGCTTGAAGTATTGCTTGTAATGTGTGTATTGGAATGTCTTGAATTAGCTATGCCGTGATTTGAATTGATTATGTTGTGCTTGACTTGATTGTCGTACTTGAGTGACTTTGTTGAATAAACTGTTTTATAAACTGTTTTACAAACTTACTTGCATAATAGTTTAATGCATGTATGTATAAATATGATATCTTGGCATTCATACATGTCCTGTTGAAATGGTAAGAAAGACTTCTTCCTCCCCTGAAGAGAAGTGGTTAGTAGAAGGCCCTCCAAGTTATGTGGATTGACGGGAATGAGCAGTATTTGACTAGCCTTTATTTGGGAGTTGGTGTTTGCTTTTGGAGCTCGGTTATTGGCGAATCTCTAAGGTCCTCCTCTGTGCTTAACAGTTGTGAAAGAGTAGTTTTCTTTTGGGGTTCTATTTGGTTGTTCTCTGGAGCATTCTTTGGTTTTCGTATTGGGTATTCTTTGGAACTTCTGTTGGTACTTCTTGGTAGACTTGGCTATTGGGGTTTCAATCGGACTTACTGCACAGTATTATCTATGGTATATGTGTCTCGGTCTTTATTGGTGTGCTACTGGCATCCCTGATTGGAAATTCTTCAATGACATTTTATAGAATTCTTAGTGGTCATTTATCTAGTACTTACTTATTGGGCAATTCTTGCTACTTTCTTATTGGAGCATTGTTTCGGGTATTTCCTATAGTGTTCCTCAGTAGGTTTGGTATATGGAATTCCTATCATACTTATTGTATAGTACTACTTACGGTATTCTGTGGAATTTTTAGTGGGCATTCTACTAGTATCTTTCCTTGATGGCACTAATTGGAAGTCTTACACTTAGAATCTTGTTTAGACTTATTATCTCATATTGCATACGGTATACTGTAGAATACTTTGGGCTTTCTTGGTGGTAAGTTGTATAAAGTTTGCACTCGGCAAATGGTGATGAGGTCTTGGAGTTTGGTCTTATATGTGCCGCATCTACTCTGGCTATCCTTTGACTTCTTTATTTGGTACTTGTTGAACTTCTACTGGAGATTTGTATGTAGGGTATTTCTTCGGCATTCTTCTTGTCATTAATATTTGATGTTAATTTTATCTACAGTATCTTTGCTTCAGTCTTTAGTTGATATTTTCTTGGCATTCTTGGTTGGGATTTCTATTCAGGTTTTCCTACGAGCATCCTTATTCACTATCTTACTCAGCAACCAATGAAGAGTGGTCAGAATTGGATTTCAGATGATGTTGAGTTCTATCGGAAGAAGAATTGCAAGGACACAATTGTTTTAAAGGCGGAAGGATGTGATAACCCGAACCTGGCATGCATTTAATGGCATTTGACTGCATTTAATTAAATGCTTAATTAGTTAATCATCCATTTTTGCACTATTTTGATATTTCTTTTAAAAGCATTCAATAATTTTTATATTGATTAATTAAAAGATTATTACCTATTTTTATTATTTATAGAAATTGGATTTACTTTCTTGTATTTAATTAAGTGTCATCTTAAATGTTAGTAATTAATTGCATTTGATTACGTGTTTATATTAACTTGTTTATTCGTATCTTAGCATTAATTTCATAATTCTTTAAAATATTCTAGAAATAGTTAAATTAATTATTTTTAAATGAATATTGATTATTTTGATTGTTTTGATTATTTTAATAATCGGTTTTATTTTCTTGCATTTAATTACTCGGTTTTCAATTAAATGAGAAAAGTAACCCCGAGTCGGAGTGAATTTTAAACTATTCTACTATTCTATTTTTCAAAAATTATAGTTTTATATTATTTCTCATCATTTGATTTGAGATCGTTTATGGATCGTTCGATCATAGCATTTCAAAAACGAAAGTTAGAAGAATATTTCTCGGATTTCGTGAATAGCGTTTTTAGTTTAATTTAGCTAGTTTTAGTTGATTTTCATTAAAATTGCATTGCTTTAACTTAGAATAGATTAAAAGTCATCAAAATAGCCTTATTTGACCATTTTTAACTTGAATTGGCCAAGCCTTTTTGCCTTTGACCTTTTTGCCCTTAGTTGTCATATTTTTAAACAAAAATAAATAAATAAATAATAAAAAACAAGGCAAAAACCAGCCATGGCCGAAACTCAAAGGAAAAGAAAGAAAAAAAATTATTTTACATTTTCTTCACCAATCTTGCGAGGATCGAGGCTAGGGTTCTTGCCAGTCCTTTCCTTCAATCACTGTGAGAGTTTTCACGCTTTTGTGCATATTTTGTGAAATTTGATTATTGTTTCAAATTTTTAGATTTGATATATATTGTGTTATAATGCCTATAATTGATTGATATAGCTTCCTTTGAGTTCGTAGAGCATTGTTTGATAGTTATTTAGAGATTTTTATGGCTGAAATTGCGTATTTGAAATTGGGGAAGAACAATAAATAGTATTTTGAATAGTAAAATCCTAGAATTTCGGATTTTGATCCGAATTGCGAATTCTTGATTTGGATAGGTGCCATTAATGATAGAAAGATAAAATGTGCAATAAAAACGGACCGGCCTTTGTTAAAATTGAAAATTAGACAAAGAAACGTAAAGGGGCCGTTTGACCAAAAGTTGACCGTGCTCAAATTGAGTTGGGGGTTTTGCTATTGAGGGTATGGAAGCACTTTTGGAGCTATTGTGGCGTTGATTGAGCGACCGGTTAGTATAGTTGTAGTTCAAACGCAGTAGGTGGACTTTCGTGCTCTGAGTGAGAAAGTGAAGTTTAGTGATATAGAAACGTGCCTTGTAGTGCCTAAGTAAATGTAGTGAAATCGGTTTCCTAATCCTGTAGCTCGTTTGCTCATAATTGCCTTTGGAAGTTAGAGATTGAATAGTGATATTTGTCGTTTTCGTGTTTGAACTGCTATTACTTGTTTGATTGATGTTATTATTGGTATTAATGATAATCATGCTTAAAAAGTTAATTGATTGCTATTATTGATTGTAAATGCTTGTTATCTCGTTTATCGCCACTAATCTGTAATTTCGTGTTATTGCTCGTTTATTGCTTGTATCTCGTATTGCATTGCATAAGTGTCAGGCGCGTGAGTGATGGGCCTCTCTGGGTAGTCTCGGGCTGCCAGGGTTGGTTGCTCTAGCCCGTGTCCTATTCCCATTCTCGCTAAGGGTGCCGCCCTGGGAGATTTGGGTCGTAGATATGTCGGGGTACTTCCGAAGTACACTCAATGGATGTTATAAGGTGGTTGCGCACTTATTGTCATCGTTGTCAACATCAAGCTCGAGATTGATATAATGCTCGTGGAATCGAATCGCATGGTACATTGCTCGTATGAGTGAATCATAACATTCAGAGTGTGGTATAGCTTTGAATGGTTGTGTTAATGCTTTCTTTAATTGTTTATTGTATTGGCGTTTATATTGAATGCTTTCTTATTGATTATATTGCTTAACTGTACCTATTTGCATTGCACGATCTTCTTTCTCTCCACCTCGATATCTGTTTCGCCCTCACTGAGTATACGTGTTGAGTATACTCACTCCTCACCACCACATTTCAGGAAATGCCATATTAGCTGGAAAGTTCGTGGTTACGTGAAAGACCGTGCTTGAAGAGTTGTCTTGCGTGTTATGTGGCTGAGTTGTAGAAAGGTGCAAAGATGTATGCTTTCATGTATTGTATGTATTTAGTGTTAAAAGGAATGTAATTTAAGTTTAACTAGATTATTGAAGTGGTATGATAAGTTAGTTTATGTATTCAGTTAGTATAGTTTAACTTCAATGCATGTTTGTATTGTCTAAAGAAAAGAGTTAGAGTAGTCTGGGTACTTTGAAATGTATATATAATTGTTGTGTTTAATTGTTGAGAACCGAGGCTCGGATGGCCTTGAGGTGTTTGTATGGTTGGACACGGTGCTGGTCCACTTATATGCTATTGCAGGTTTTGCATTTTGCCTAGAAACAGGGGAGACTCCGTCCGTCTTTCCCTAAATTTTATGCCCGGGTTTAGAATTAGGTTGTGATTAGATTGATTGATAGAACTCCCGGTCTTGAGAGGGATCGGGGTGTTACATCGTGCCCCCAACCTTGAACCTCGGGGGTTATGCCCTCGGCCTTAAATCTTAATGGGTCGTGCCCCCAACCTTGTGCCTCGAGGGTCGTGCCCCTATTTTCATGCCATCCTGGGAAAATCTTGTTTTCGCAGGAAGTGCGCCTCTCTCTTTCATTAATTTTGGAAGTTGACCTCCCTTGTTGGGATTTGGCTCTCTTCCATTAAAAGTTCGTCTAAGTTGGTCTTATGATATTTGCATTTAGTTTTTTCTTAAATTCCTAAGTTCCTTGTCGCTGAGGTCTTTAAGCCTATAGGTTCCTGGCTTGACCTTTCTAACTATCTTGTACGGGTCTTCCCAGTTTGACCCGAGCTTTCTCTGATTTGGATCAGGTCTGAAGATTGCGCTTCTGAGGACCAAATCCCCTTCTTTAAGTTCTCTGTTTCTCACTTTCTTTTTGAAATATCTTGTCATGGCCCTCTTGCCTTCTAACATCTTTATTCTGGCCTTCTCTCTGAATTCTTCTATTAAATCCAGGTCTTCCCTTAGGGCCTGGTTATTAACTTCTTCTTCATATTCAGCAATTCTTTGGCTTGTCGAGCCAATTTCTATAGGTAGGATGCATCTATCCCGAATGTTAGGCTAAAGGGGGTCTCGCCCGTTGACTCGTTTGTTGTCATTATATATCCCCACAGTACATCGGGCAACACTTCGGCCTATAGGCCTTTGGCTGCTACTAGCTTCTTTCTCAGACCCTGCAAAATAGATCTGTTAGTATTTTCCACTTGGTCATTAGTCTGTGGATGTGCTACATAAGCAAATCTAAGAGAAATGCCCAACTTTGAGCACTGTTTCCTAAAATAATGGCAATTGAACTAGGCCTCGTGATCTGTTACTATCACTCTTGGAATTCCAAATCTACATACGACAGTCTTCCACACAAAATTCCAACCATTTCTATTTGTAGTCTTGGCGACGGGCTCTGCCTCCACCCATTTAGTAAAATAATCTACTGTTACAAAACATTTGACCCTCTGACCTGTGCTCATCGAGAAAGGTCCCAATATATCCAGACCCCATTGAGCAAATGGGCAGGGGCTCATCATCACAGTCAAGTCTATTGCTAGTTGCCATGGGATTCTTGAGAATCTCTAGCATGTATCACATTTCTATACCAAGCACTGAGCATTTTCATTCAGGGTCGGCCAGAAATACCCATACCTCAATTTCTTTCGAGCCAATGCTCTGTGGCCTATATGATTACCACAGATTTCCTCGTGTACTTCCTTGAGTACATAATCGCCTTCGCTCTTGTCTATACATTTCAACATGGGCTAAGTGTATGCTTTTCGATACAACTGTTTTCCGAGCATTACATACTTTGGGGCTCGAATTTTCACCCTCTTCGGCTCTTCACTGGTTTCTAGCAAGATCCCTTTCTCCAAGAAGTCAACCATTGGTAGAATCCAAGATTCACTTTGCTCAACTTGGGCTATCTTTTTATGTTCTCGAGTTATGCTTGGCTCAGATACCTCTTCTGCCTTTATCATCATTGGTTTGTCACTCTTACTACTAACTTTGAGGGACTTCTACCCTCTCGTTTTCCGTACGGGGGATTCAATTGATTATGAAGCCATTCAGACCAGCTACCATCTCTTTTACTTTGGCTAAATACGCAGCCATGGTTTAATCTTTGGCCTCATACTCTCCACCAAAACTGACTTGCCACCAGCTGTAAGTCCGTGTGGGCCTCTATTGAATTGGCCCCCACCGCCTAAGCTGTTTTAATACCTGCAATGAGGGCTTCATATTCGGCCTCATTGTTTGAAGCTGAGAAACGGAACTTCAAGGCAAACTGTAATTCATCACCTTCTGGACCCTACAGTATGACCCCTGCTCCGTTGTCATTCTTGCTCGAGGCCTCATCTATCCAGATCTTCCATGGTCTTGGACCACCCTCTAATGGCTCTCCCGTGAATTCTACAATGAACTCTGCTACAACTTGAGCTTTTATCGTTATTGTTAAACTAGTAAAATCTCGGACAATTCTTGTCCTAATTTGAGTAGTAATGGCCTTGAGGTCGGCTGGTAAGAGGCACAATTTTTAGGGGTATTCCCTAATGTTGTTCATGTGTGCCGACTTCCCAACCCATTCTTCATTCTGATCTTGTAATCAATTTCCTCAACTAGTGGAATATATGTTTTTTGCTATATTGATCTGTTTTTATGTTGGTAGATGACTTTTGTATTGATCCAAACTCGATTTACTTGTTGTGTTTGTTTTACTGCATATAGTTGATTGCTAAGGTCAGCTTGATGCTTCCTTCTTTCGCATATGTTTGAACTTTAACATTGAGGAGTTGGATCCCCGTAGGGTGTTTCGCTTTTGACTTTTCCCTAGGCTCGGACGTTTGAGATAAGCTGAAAAGCCTTCATAGGGGACCTGCTTTAGCCATTGTTGCATGGATGAAGTCTTCTGAATCAGTTCTCTAGGCTTTTGTAAGAGTCTTTTTCTGTAACCAGCGGCTGTTAAGTTTCCCATAGGAATCTCTTATAACCGAACTTTCGTCTTCATCTTCCGAGGTGGCTATTAAGCTTCCCATCATGGCTCTTGATGTGGGGCTACTAGGAACGTTGTTCAGTTCCCTTCGTGGCCCTTGATGTGGGCCTGCTAGGAACGTTATGAGGTTCCTGTCTTGCCCTTTGTCCGAGGTGGTTTTTAAGTTCTCTTAGGAATATTTTATAACCAAACCTTTATCTTCGGGTCAATCCATGTCATGTTAGTAACTGACAACGTATACTTATCATTGAAAAACATATTATTGATACCTTCCTGGGGTGGGCTTGGTGGACCTTGGCCTTGGCTTGGTAGACCTCGGCCTCGGCTTGGTTGATCTCAACCTCGGCCTCGGCTTGGTAGACTTCGGCCTCGGCTTGGTAGACCTCGACCTCGGCTTCGGCTTGGTTGACCTCAGCCTCGGCTTGGTAGACCTTGGCCTAGGCTAATGGGCCTTCTTGGAGGTTTGGGAGGTAGCTCCGCACGGACCCTGAGGTCGAAGAGTTTTATTGAGTGTCAGTTGACTTGATTTAATCATCCTTGTTGTGGTTGCGTTAATCTGATCATCTTCGTTGTTGATGCACTTTAAAATAACCAATCATGTAGGCTTGATAGAGGTCGAGTGGACCTATACAAGGAGTCCATAGACCCATTGAAGCTCGTATGGACATGTTATCATACCAATCTCTAACTGAGCGCGTGTTGTCTGAGAATGCCTCAGGCTCCTCTCCCTCTGTCTTTACCCTTGATTGCCTTTCCTAACATAGGCTTGCAGGTACCCACACCTGATTAGGGCTTCAATCTCGTCTTTTAAGTTCCTGCAGGCATCAGTATTGTGCCCAAAATCACTGTGATATCTGCAATGTTGTCCTTTGCCTTTGTAGTGTTCCTTCTCCGTCTTCATTTTTGGCAGATTTGGGAGGTTTATCCGTGTCCAGATTTTGGCCAAGATCTCAAATCTGGGTTTTACCAAAGGAGTATAGCTATGGAACCTCTGCAACCTAGGTGGTTCTCTCTTTTCTCTTCCTCTCTGCTCCTGTTTGCCTCTTCTGCCCTTCTTTTTTTCTGGGTCACATGTGTTTGGTTACTATGTACCTTCTTCCTAGGGTCTTCTTCTTTTTCTGCCATCACCACATTTTCTACTTTGATATCCTTCTCTGCCCTGGTCATCAATTCTGTCATATTTTGTGGGGTCTTCTTAGCCAAAGAAAGCTTGGACCAACTCGTTCGTTACCCCCTTTATGAACGCCTGTATCAAAAAGTTCTGATCAAATTGCGTACACTGGAGGGTAGCCTCATTAAAGCGGGTTACGTATTGGATGAGAATTTTCTCTTTTCTCTGCTTTAGACCGAGCAAGGAGGTTGTATGATGGGTTGGCCTAATAGCCGAGGAAAATCTTCCCACAAACAACTCTGCCATTTGTGCATAAGAAGCGACTGACCCCTCTCTCAATTCCTCATACCACCCCCTGGCTGCGTTCACTAAAGTTCCAGTAAAAGCCTTACACACCTAAGCCTCTGACAACTCCATGAACTCTATTTTGTGCCTGAAAATTACTAGGTGATCCTTAGGGTCTCTGTGCCCATCATAGGTGGGCAAATAAGGCAATTTGTATTGCACAGGCTTTAGAACTTCGTTGATAGAGGGGTTGAACGGATTTGGGCCCTTGAAAGCTCTTGTAACCGAGACAGTACAAGTAGTACCTTCTCTTTGGGCACTTTGAGACGGGCCTCGTGCCGTTGTATCTGAGCCCTGTGATGACCCTGTGGAGTTCATCGTTTCTTTGTATTGCCCCCAGGTGTGAATCTGATGTCCGGATTCTCTTGGGTTGGCTATATTTCTGGTTAATTGGGGTTTTTTGGCGTGAGGGATTTTGCTTAGATGCTTGGCGTGGTTGGTTTTCTAAGTGGTGTGGTACTGGTTGAGGTGTTTGGTTATGAATGGTTTTTTCAACTCCTCCAAAGTTCGTAGGTTGTATCCGAAACTTGCTGGCTGGTTAGTTTACAGTACATGTATTGGGGTAATGTGATACTGCCACCCTGTGTACCAAGCAGGTCCTTGTGGATAGTTTTGCGAGTATGCTGGCAGATAGCTTGGGTACGGATTTGTGTATGGGTTGGTGTACGGATTGATGTATGGTGGGCAATTTCCTACTGGTATTTCCACCCCTGGCGTCGGTGGATCAGTCTGTCTAAAGTTAGAGGTCTCCCCAAGACAGAACTGCATATTTGGCTGCTCTACAGCTTCTTCTTCATATACACTTGCAACATTCTGACTCCTGGTAGTAACCATGGTACAATTTTGTGAAAACTCAGTGGGGAACTCAAAATCGGCCCCACAGTGGGCGCCAACCTATTAAGGGAGTAGTCTTCACGCACTGTCTTGATATTTGCAAAACAAAGAGGGCTTGGCGGGTCTTGCCCCTATTAGCACTCCGATACTTAAATTAGCTTGGTATTTTTTTTGAGGAAAAAGTAGATAAAACTTTGTAAGTGTGAGTATCTGAATTACCCCCCACTTTCCTTGCTAAAAACTCTGCCCTTTATAGGTACCATGACTGTTGAATCAAAAGAGAAGTCATCATGGTTGCTGAGTCAAAAGAGAAGATAGAGGAGTAGTGGACAATTATTAAAGGATTAGTGGAGAATTAGCTGTATGCAATTGCTGGTTGGGCCCTGGTATTAAGGGATAATGTTTGCCAGCTCTACTTGGTTCGAGGTCTTAAAAGGAGGACCTCGAGTGGTCTTATACCTCGTTCGACCCCTTGGGGACTTCTTCCACACCTTTGCCAAGCCCTGGGTGCTATATCTTTGGGGTCTTATCGGATTTTCCTGACCCCCGTCTGAGGTCCTATACCTCATCCGACTCCTTGGGGACTTCTTTCATACCTTTGTCAATCCCTGGGTACTATCTCTTTGGGGTTTTACCGGATTTGCCCGACCCCCGTTCGAGGTCCTATACCTTGTCCGACCCCTTGAGGACTTCTTCTACACCTTTGCCAAGCCCTGGGTGCTATCTCTTTGGGCTCTTACTGGATTTGCCCGACCCCCGTCCGAGGTCCTATACCTCGTCTGACCCGTTGGGGACTTCTTCCACACCTTTGCCAAGCCCTGGGTGCTATCTCCTTGGGGTCTTACCAGATTTGCCCGACCCCCATCCGAGGTCCTATACCTCTTCCGATCCCTTGGGGTCTCTCCATGCACGTTGCCCAAGGTCTGGGTGTTATCTCCTTAAGGTCGGATTTGTCCGACCCCATGTCCGAGGTATCCGAGCCCACATTCGAGCTCTCTACTGACTCTTCTTCGACCTCCTTGACGCATCCTAGGGGTCATTTAGTAATTGTAATAAATCTCGGGGGTCTTACCCGTATCAGTTTCCATACTAGTCTAGACGAGCTCAAATCATTGGTGGGCAAAACAAGCCTAGACTACATTGATTTCTTCTTCGTTATGATATAATCATCAAGGGCAACAACAATGGTGAAAGCGAAATCAAAGAAGAAGATAACATCTTGGGGGATGATCTTTAGAAGGCTTTTGGTGTTTTCGATTTGAATGGTGATGGATTCATTTCGAGCGAGGAGCTTCAAAGTGCATTGTCGAAGCTAGGATTGTGGGATGAGCATTCTGGCCGGGACTGCAAGAGTATGATTAGCTCGTATGACACTAACTCTGATGGGATGCTTGATTTCGAGGAGTTTAAGAATATGATGCTTCTTACAAGATCCTAAATTAAGTAATCATTAATTTCTTTGTGAAGATTTGCAAGCAACTTGTGTGTGCAAATTGATGATGATTGTTGTAGAAATACTAACGAGACATGAATGAGAGAGCACGGAATTTATATTATTGATTTATCAGAAGAAGTGTATTATAATGATATACAACATGTTATTATATAGACATAGAATTATTTGGTGTTCAAGACGATATATATATGATAAGTAGTAGTACAATTTAAAGCGTAATACAACTAGGATGATAGTACGACTATACAATAATGTATATATGCTAACAATTGTGATGGTTTTCAGTTGCTGATCCATTATGAACACATGTATCAATTTCAAGTATGTTTTGGCTATGTATAAAAGACTATGTACATGGTTGGTAATGCCATTACATGTCTTATACTGTGGTTCTCAAAAATAATAACAAGGATATGGCCTAAGGGAATGTAAAATACATATTTATGTGATGACCCATATTTTTGAACTAAGAAAGCAAAGACCCATATTTGATTATTAATATAAGGCACTTCCTATTTTAGATCTTGAGATCAAGAGACATTTCATGATGCCACGTCTTGCAGAATTGGATTGATTCGAAGAACAAATAAACCGGTTCAAATATATATATATATATATATATATATATATTTTTTTTTTTTTTTTTTTTTTAATTCAAAAAGAAAGCTAAGTTAATATTACGTCATATAAAAAAAATATTACACTTGTCGAGAATCAATTTCTAGACGTCTCGCATACAAACCGAGAACCTTATTACTCAAGCAAATGTTGACAAAAAAAAAAAAAAAAAGAAATTTATGGCCTCAAAATTTAGAAGGCATGCAATTTTTCTTAGATGCAGTTGTCTTCTTGCCGTGCTCATTGTTGGCAAAGCACAGTCTAATAATCCGCATGACTCACTTACAAGTAAGATGTGGATAGAGTGAACAGATTTCAAATATTGCTATCAAATTTGAATCCTAGCTTACATCTTAATTACCCTTGATATTTACATAAGTGCAAAAAATGTAATATTTTCTCAATGAAAAAAGTTATATCTTCATTTAATTAAGCAAAAAGTAAAAAAAAAGATTAAAATGTGTTAATAACAAGTGAAAATTTTAAAATGATAGTCATTTTTTTTTTGTCAAAATGATAGTCATTCAAAATGGCTCCGATGTGTATAGAAAAGAAATATTTTTACGATAAGGACATTATATGTTTTTGTATATCTAATTGGGGGTATTAGTAGAGTGCATTTACCATTTGAAAGACCGTCTCATATCAAGCGAGTGAGCTCTAATTTGTGGCATTTATTAAACAAGTTTTTCACTGCACAAAACCCGTTAATTAGGATATCAAATTTCTCATCACTATATGATGCAAAATATGTCATTTGATGTGAGAGTAGTTTTTTTTTTGTTTTTTTTTTTTTGTGGCTTTCGAACTCTCCAGAGAATTTCATTTCGACCACTAAAAATCCGGCAATGTTACCTGGCCGATGCTGCCAACAAAAACAAATTAAAAGCCAAAATACATTAAGGAAAGGTAAAATTGTGCTTTTTCAAGTGCCTTTTGAGGGTGATTTTGAAAATCTATGTGCATTTAAAAGGAAAAAAAAAAAAAAAAAAGAGAGAAGAGAATGCTTAAGGAGAGTATTTAGGATTTGGTTTCTCTATATATATTTTCTTTACATTTTTTCACTATGGTAGTTCCAATTAATGCCATACGTTAATAAATATGATTTACAGACTAAATTAATCCTTCTATTCTATATTTGTAAACCATGATTAGAGAGCATTAAATAGCAACAATAATCCAAACAAATTACTAACTTAAATTAAGCAAGTCAAATCTTATTCACCATATGTAACTTACAGACTAAATTAATCCTTCTATTCTATATTTGTAAACCATGATTGGAGAGCATTAAATAGCAACAATAATCCAAACAAATTACTAACTTAAATTAAGCAAGTCAAATCTTATTCACCATATGTAACTTAAAATTATTTTTTGATAATTCAATAAAATATCTATGTAAACTCTATCACATTGAGCCCTCTCTCTTTTGTCTTACGTAGAAGATGTACTCTATTGATAGATATACGAAAACCAATATTCCGGAGAGATCACATGATTCGAATAGGATTTTTCAAAAAAAATAAAAAGAATTTAATTCTTAAGGGCTTAGTGTTTTAGGGTTTTAGGGGGCGTTTGGTTCGCGAAATCATATAAAATTCCCAAGAATGTGAAGTATGGAATATGTTATTCCCATGTTTAGTTTACGGAATAAAAAAATATTCCCGAAAATATTACATTATTGGGAATGCAATATTCCAATGATTTACTCAACTTCTATTCCCATGTGAGGGGTAAGAATCTTACATTCCCAAGTAGTGGGAATGTTTTGGAGAAAGTAAAAAAACACATTTACCCATCTTAAAAAATGTAAAATTAAAACAAATAATATAACATAATTCAAAAAATAAATTAAAAAGTAAAACATAAAAATTAAAAATATATATAAAATATAAAAATATAAAAAAAGATAAAATAAAATAAAAATATAAAAAATAAAATAAATAAAACAAACAAGAAAATATAATAAAATAAAAATAGGATAAATAATAAATAATAAAATGAAATAAAATAAAATAAAAATAAGATAAAATAAAATTAAATAAAATGTAAATAAAAATAAAATAAAACTAAAACTAAAATAAAAATTGAAAATAAATAATAAAAATTAAATAAAATTAAATTAGAAATTAAAATAAGATATAATAAAAATAAAATAAATAATAAAAATAAAATAAAATAAAAGTAAAAAATTAAAATATTTAGAAAAAATAAAAATTATTTATTTTTTAAGTTAAACTAACATTTTATAATTTAAATAAAAAATTAAATAACATAAAATAAAAAATAATTAATAAGAATAAATTAAATTAAATTAATAAGAATAAAATTAAATAAAAGTAAAATAAAATAAAATATTTAGAAGATAATAAAATCAAAATAAAAATAATTTAAAATTATTAGTTTTTTTTTATAGTTAGGGGCATTATTAGAAAATTGTTCAAAATTCTTAAGGATATTGAGTCTAACCAAATATAACAAAAAATTATTATTAAGAATTTGACAAAATATTCCTCAGAATATTTTTAATGTATCAAACAGTTTTAATAATATTTTCATAAATAACATTTTTGGGAATGTCATTCCCAAGAATGTTATTCTCAAAAATAAAAAATTAATTCATGAACCAACTGTCCCCTAAGGAATTTGACTTGCATGCAATAATTTTTTTCATTGTGTGTAATAGAGAAATGTAAAATAAATTATGAGAGAAACCGTCTCCAATTAGTGGCTATTGGCAATGAGATAGCGCATATGAGAGAATTATCGTTGCTAAGTTTAAATTTACGACGCAGTGGTGACTGTCACAATTTTTCTTTTAAATAAATAGCTTAATGTATATCTTTATTGGAGTTCATTAGTGAAAAGCATCATTTCATACTACTATTCAATGGGGAAGTCTTCAATATTGGAACTCAAAGTCTTCCCTTATGCTTTCCATGTGAGCTATAAAAGTTTGGTGCAAGTTAAAAAAAAATAAAAAGTAATAGAAAATGAATAAAAGTTTTTGGTTATAAAGTTAGACACACATAATTTTGGATTAATTTCACACTACATATGAGAAGACTTTTAGTGTAAGATGAGCCTATAAATAGAGGCTCATTCTTCACCCATTTGAGTATCACCAAAATAAACCAAATCAGAGAGGAAAAATAAGCTTTCTTCTGAGTATTTTTTATTCCTCTTTTGTTGTTCTATTTTTATGAGTGAGAGTTACTTTCTCCTATTATTTGAGAGAGTGATATTGTTCTCTCCTTATATTAGAGAGAAGATTATTGTAAAATACTCCATATCATAGTGAAATCCTTCATTACTTGCTCATGGTTTTTCCCTCGATTTGTTTGAGAGTTTTCCACGTAAATCTTGTGTCTTTACAATCTCTGTTCTCATTCATATTTTAGCTGCGTGTTATTATTTGTCCCTGACCATTCCGCTATGCCGATACCAAACATCGCCTTCAAAAACCAATTATGTGGAGTGTGTGATCACTTCAACTAAGGGATAAACTTTTTTTTTTCCCATTGTCAAACTATATCAAGAGTTTCATTTCACTCATTGAAGTATTCATTGCTTTAACTAGACCACTTTTTTTTTTTTTTTTGGTTGACAACAAATTAGCCCTTCTGCCCAATTCTGTTAAAAGTTACTAGAAGAATTGAATACATAATTGACTCTACAGAAAGATTTATATTATAAGAGAAAAATAGAAATTTAAATTAAAAAATAAATATTTAAATTAAAAAAAAAAAGACACCAAGAGATACTCTAACTTCAGGGTCTATTAGGAGAGATGAAAATATTTATGTCATAAAGCTCACATGATATATATGGTTCAATCTTTCAAATGGCAAATTTACCCTATCAATATCTCATAATTGGATGTATAAAAAGAGTCTTATCCTAAAACTGCATCTTTTAATACACTTTTCAGCCGTGGTTCCACGTTATTTTAGCAAATTTAACTTCTTCTTTTTTTTTTTTTAATTCCTTTTAGCTTAATTTAATGAATATATATAACTATATCCATTAAGAAAATATTAAACTCTTTGCACTTGAATCTCTCTCCAAAATGCTATATACCCTTACTATCACTAACCAAAAGTTATCCTGACCTTACCTCTAATTAAAAATCACAAGGATAATCAAGAAGTTAGCTAAGATTCAAATTGGAAGCGAGTCATGTGAATTGTTGGATTGTGCTTTGCCAACGACAAGAAGACTTAGAAAAATTGCATTGCCTTTCAAATTTTGAGGCCACATATTGTATGCCCAATTTTTTAGCCAGTATATTTGATCTTTAGTCTTTCAAATTATTCCAATTCTGCAAGACGTGGCATCACCATCCGTCTCATACTCTAAAGTCTCACAATCCAGGATAGTATCTTGCATCAGTATGAGCATTCAAAGCCTCCAAATTTGACGTACCTTTTTTACAGTTAAAAATATTTCTTGTAAGTTTAGAAATCGATCTCATTTGTTTAGCCTATTTTTTAAAGTACTTTTAGGTAAAAGTAGAAGTTGAAAAAAAATTAAAAAACAAAAAACTCCAAATTGAAGTTTTTAAAAATAAGATTTTGCAAAACTGTTTTTATATAATGCGGGAAACTGTTTACTTTTTTTTTCTCAAATATATCTTTTCATATTTTTTAAAGTACAATATTGTCCCCAAATTTTTTAAAAACTCAATATTATTCAATATATGTCAAACAGTCAACGACTTTTATTCAATAGCACTTCTAACCAAATCTCTATTATAAAAATTTTACAACTGAAAAGTTAAAATTTCATAACTAGGCTAAACAGAGCTTTAGACACATGGTTATACCAAAAAAAAAAAAAAAAGATAAATCTCGTAGCCAACTAGATCTAATAATACATTTAAAATTTCAAATCGCCTAATTGTAGGAGGGCTATTAGTTTCAAATAGTTCCAAAACCCCTATATCTCTCAAAAAATAGGGAATTCTCATATTGAACTATGTCCCCTATCCTATTCGAATAGTCACGTGACTAAAATTCTAAAATTCTAAAATTCTACATTCCCTTGTAGTGATGATAAAAAAAAATTGCTTCTTATTAATTCCTTTTGACAAACAAAGCACTAAAAGACATGTAAATGGCATTAACAACCATGTACATAGTCTTTCATATATAAACAAAATATAATTGAAATTGAAACAAGTGTTCATAATGGTTCAGTAACTGAACAAAACGTTAGCTAAACCATCACAATCATCATCAATTTTCACTCACAAGTAGTGAAATTGAATCTTCACAAAGAAATTAATGCTTAATTAATTTAGGATCTTGTAAGAAGCATCATATTCTTAAACTCCTCGAAATCAAGCTTCCCATCAGAGTTAGTGTCATACGAGCTAATCATACTCTTGCAGTCCCGCCCAGAATTCTCATCCCACAATCCTAGCTTCGACAATGCACTTTGAAGCTCCTCGCTCGAAATGAATCCATCACCATTCAAATCGAACACCCCAAAAGCCTTCTGAAGATCATCCTCCAAGATGTTATCTTCTTCTTTGATTTCGCTTTCACCATTGTTGTTGCCCTTGATGATTATATCATAAAAGAAGAAGAAATCAATGTAGTCTAGGCTTGTTTTGCCCACCAATGATTTGAGCTCGTCTAGACTAGTATGGAAACCAATTCTCTCAAGAAGCCACATTAGCTCGCCGAGGCTCACCAACCCATCACCATTTTTGTCAAGCTTGTTGAAAATCCGGTGCAAGTCATTAGTGTTGAGTGGAGCCATGTTCGTGCAAGCTCATCAACATGTACAATGGCAAACAACACAAGAGTATCTTATAATGCTTGTTGAACCAAAACATATACAAGAGTGTATATATATATAAGTGCGAGAGATTTCGAGATAGAATTAGACTGGACCGACCTTGGCCTTGCTTGTACGGCCTGAAAATCTTGAGAATCGCTTCTTGTGGCTAATATGAGAGAAAGAAGTTTGGGAGAAATTTCTTAGACATGGATTGCTGAAAGAGAAACAAGTGATTGTATTCTGAAGCACTTGTCGTCATCAATCCCAGCTAGAAACAAAATTCGAATATAAGTATTCTTGGTTTTACTTTTCCAAGTGGCCCTGAAAAAATGGGCAGCCCATACATAATGCAATCTTCATTTTGTCTTTATCAATATCAATCATAGACCACTTCGGTTTGTTACCTAGGAATTTATTTATGGAGGACAAGATTTTCTTTTTATAGTTTTGCTCTTGGGTAGTTGAAGAGGCATACAAATATTACTGAAAAAAGTGGAGGGGGGGCACAGGGGCGCTACTCCCCTCCACCCGTGTAAAATAATTTTATTATGTTATTAGCTTGATTTGACAATTAGACTATTAAAATTATTTTATTATAATTATGTTATTAGTTGTAACATTTAGATCATGTTCATAACATAATAACGTTGTGAGCAAATCTTTGCCCCCTTTTGCCACCCCTAGGTCAGCCATTGACATGGATAATTCATATATAGTTACATTACTTATGCTAATTAGAGAAGCGGTTTTAAAATCTGGTAGGTATTCGAATCGATTTAAGTAACAAGTTATGCTAACCGGATTCAGATTCATATGTCTTATTTTTTGTGAATATCTAACCTATTCTTACACCTAATAGAATGTACCCCGACTATTAAATCTTGACTCCACCATTGTAGATAGTAACACCATATCATGTTATTAAAATATAATTTGGACCACAGATGTAAAACCGAGTGATTTAGATGTTTCCTTTATTTTTATGTATGTGTATTCTGATCCTTCGAGGAACATGCACTTTAATTATGAAGAGAACTACTCTTTATTTCGCTAAACAAAATTACAGCCTTAGAATTTTCTTGGGTTTTCGATTAAAATCTTGAGAGATCTAATCAACACCTAACTTGACTCCAAAAGAAAAAAAAGGAAAAAAATCAAAATCCAACTTCGGAAAAAAAAGAAACTCTGATGGAAATTGCAATAAGCAAATTTCTTGGAAGGGAAGAGATTAGAGATTAATTTCAAAACTTTGAAATGAGTCGCCTTGGAAAAAAAATTTGTTCGTGACGGCCACGTCTAGTTAAGATATTAGATATAAGGACACCAATTCTGATGACAATCTGATTATTCGGAACTTACACAAAATTAGATTGTACATGTACTCTTCTCTTATATCGAATAATCAATTGACTAAATTGAAGTTTTTTCATACAATAAAAAACTCTTAGTTGTACACCCAAGAGAGGATAAAATGGTCAAACAATAATTAAAAGTTTTGAAATTAAATCACGACTTCAACTTCTATTTAAAATAAAAACAAAAAAACAAAAAAAAAACTCTTAGTTGCAGTCAAGATATGCTGAGTCAGGTTCTTCAGGCCACTTGGCATTGGATGGCATAATCTGACTGGTATAAGTCAACCACACCAAGTACAGACCTATTAACAGGGTCGAAGTGTCACACCATTTCTTTTTATAATTACAACGTTATGACCTTATGAAATGGGTTTGTTAAACACCTAATTTCCCAAATCATGACTTATCTACAAAATAAGCACTATGAAACGCATGAGAAGGGTAATGTTAATAGATCCTGCAAATTTGATGGCTGAGGAATAGGATCACACCTTTTAAATATTACACCATAGCCTTCAAATTAATGTTTGGTTATAGACTGCACATATATTAATAATTAACTCTGAACTTTAATATATTGTATCTATTTTAATTAATCTATCATTACTAAAATCGATCTTGGAATAGTTTACATACACGTATACCAAAACTGCAATTCATCTAACAACTTTTAACTATCCATGACAATATCAACATTAAAAATTGAGGTTTTTTTTTTTTTTTTTTTTTTTTTTTTTTTTTGCATTCTAAGAAGAGAACAGAAGAAACTTCAAAGTACATTCTTCTATCATCTCCCTCCTTTCACTTGATTGTGGATACGATGTTGCCAGGCATTACTAATTGACGAGTAAAGTCGTCCTTGTATTAAACTCTATTTTCTGACCAAGAAATGGCTTTTTGATGGCATGAAAGGAGTGGTCAATATGCATATACCTTTCTATGTGAAAAATTCCATTTATCCCTCGAAGACGCAAGGGCCAAAATTCTAGTAGCTAACGGCTACCCCTAGAAGACACTAATGGCTAGTGGACTTGTAGGAAAGATATATATGGAAAAAAATGGCATTGATATTTCCTTAGCTTTTGTTTGGTAGTGTTGAGGTGAAATATAGCATAGATATATGTTAAATAACTATTTCATTTAAAAGTTTAAGTTATTAGAGAGAAATTTATTATATTAAATATTATCTTTAACACACCGCAAGTGTAGGCGAAATTAGTTTTTGAGTCTTGCACTTAAACAGTTTTAATGTTTTTTAAATGTGTAGCCGTGAGTTTTGAATGTAGGACCTTTTGGTACCTAAACTCTGATACCATATTAAATGATCACTTCATCTAAAAATTTAAACTATTAAAAAAGAGTTTATTATATTTTATTATCTTCAACAATGTAATATAAAATATGTCACTCCAAGATATTCATTAGAATAACAAATATGCTCTTACACAAGATGCTAATATTTGGAGGTTAAAAAAGGTACAATGGGTTCAAGCATTACTTGTTTATTCTCTATTTGTTCCCAAATCTTTGGAGTTAGAGAAATGAGGCATAAAAAAGAATACAATTCCCAACTACCCTTTTTCTTTAATTTGAAAACTTATTAAATACATGAAAATCTTTCCGCGCTATACCAATTTTTTTCGTTGAATTTAATCTTCTTCTTATATGCCCAACCATAAGAAAATGGAGTTGCTTTCGCGCATTAGGTACAACCTTTTGCTTTTAATGGGTGGGGGTAAATACAGGGGAAAAAATGGGAAAGGAAAGGAGATATTCCTTTTTTGAGATAAGGAGGGGTTAAAGAAGAAGATGGGAAATATATTGGTATGCTGTGGAAATTCATCCAAATTGGTTTTTGTTCTGCTTTGGCACTAAGATGGACTTATCTTTCAAAAGCTCTTTATGAATAGTGAAGGACTCCGTCTAGACTAACGGGTCCACCTTAATGTAGAGGCGGGTTCTACTTGTATGGCGTCCACTTCACATATGAGAGACGGACCGTCAGTACTGAATAAGTTCCTCTTTTTAATTAAAAAATTCATAATTTACGAGAAAAATTGATCAACCAATCTTAGGCCATGTGGCTTCCAGTTGGCGAGACAACTAAAATATAGGTAAGCCTAAATTTGATAATTGAAGTGATGGTTGCTTGCTGGTTGAATGTCACCCAAGACCATCAACGCAATGCAGGTTACCAAGGAAATGTTCCAATGATACTTCAGGAATAATTCTTTCAGAGGTTCTTTATGAATAACCTCAAATGAGAAATTCAAGTTATTGTATGATATTGAGAACCCAAAAATCTACACTCACATAGAATAATTATATTACATAAGGTTCCAAGGAGCTTATTCCTATGTGCCTCGACCTAATTTGAACATCAAAGCTTTCCTCCAAAAAAGTGACCAGATATTTTCATCTTTTCTATTTTGCAAACCACCCAATCCAAGCCAACCTTGGTCAACGTTACCAAGCACGCAAAGAAGTTTCTCATAGCCTATGAACTCTTGATCCACTAAATTAAGTACCGATCGCGTAAATAAGTCCATTTTCAACATTACTAACCTCTAAATAGATGAAGAGGATCTAAAGTTTCCGTCTATCTGCAATATTAGAACATAAGTTATTTTATAAAAGAGGATTAAAGTGAGACTCTATAATGAAATTTTGATAACGAATATTAAGAATGGATCGCTTAGAATGTTATATACAAAAATAAATCTCGAGACTTTTTACATAAAAAAACCAAAATTCATACCATTAGACTAAATGGCCGGTGGTGGGTGATTTGCATGCCAATCCACTCTTTTTTACCTAATTACAGCTACAGTCAGAGTTTTCATTCCTAGTTTTCTTCAATTTGTGTGGTTTTGGGGGAAGGTTGGTAAGGGGAACCAATAAGGAAGCACAAAGCCAAGTTTCTAGAAATGTGAAATGTCAACTTGACCATCAAAATCATCTTAAACAAAAGAAAAGTCAAAGCTACATTTTTTTTTATTACAATGTAATTGATGTCATAACCATGGAAATACACCATCTTGCTAGTTGAATTCTGCAACATTCTATTCAATCAGAACATGCATTTTCTGAGGCGGTTTGATGGTCCGACACCACACTCGCCACTTTTGGAGAAACTTTAGTAGGAGTAGAAGAAAAATTTACTGCCGGATAGTCCGGCTTTCAGTAAGATATTCATTATCGTATGAGAGACACTCTCAAAAATACAAAACCCTTGGAATGAGAAATACATTTTAACCATGCTTCAAAGCCTGGTCAGCTCTCCACGCGTAATATAGATCCATCGGCGTTCAAGCTTGTAAGAATTTTGAAACATCAGAAACTATCAAAAGAAAATGGAGGAAGAAAATTAAAAGTAAAAAACAACATTCTACTAGGTTAATTAGTTTCCTAAATATTAGAAGGGAACATCATGTTCTTGAATTCCTCAAGATCAAGCTTTCCATCAGAATTAATATCATACTTGTTGATCATGCTTTTACAATCAGGGCCACCATGATCATCCAACAATCCAAATCTCGACAAAACACTTCGAAGTTCATCACTAGATATGAATCCATTACCATCCAAATCAAACACCTTGAAAGCTTGAACAAGATGGCTATGATCAAAGCTGTTAACACCACCATTATTTGCTTGGCTTTGATCACAACTGTTTTTCTTGATTATAGTATCATAGAAGATGAAAAAATCAATGGAGTCGAGAGTAGTCGTCGTCTCTCCCACCAAGGATTGCAGCTCGTCTAAGTTAGCATGGACTCCAATCCTCTCGAAAAGCGTCTTGAGTTCATCCACGCTTACAAGGCCATCACCATCTTTGTCGAGCTCCTTAAAGATTCGATGCAAGTCATCAGCTTTAAGAGGAGACATGGTGGCACGTACCAAAGCGTGTAAAATTAAAGCTGCAGAGAGCTGATAATGCTTTTGGGTGCTCTAAGTATTCATTTCAGAAGCTATATATGCTATATATAGGAATAATAAGTATCCTTGAGTTTGAAGATTGTGCTGTTCATGCTTAAAAAGTCAAAAAACTAAAACAATGTGGTGTAGCACTAATGCGTGTGTGTGTGATTTTTTTTCTTTTTTTTTTCTTTTTGGAACTTCGTAGTAATTAAGGAGAAATGAGTGTAAGAAAATTCTCCTACTTGTTTCCGACGTGTCCAAACAATAAAGCAGTCTTCACTTTTATTGTTTTCACATTTTCTTTCTTTGTGTATTAATTTGTTAGATTGCTAAAGGGTAAATTATTTGTGTAGTATAATATGGTGAACAAAATGATTCCCAATTTTTCTCAATAAACTTTTTGGTATCTGAACATATAATAGTGTGAGGTCCAGGTCTTCGCCTCAAAGTTCGTCCAATATTTAACCTTTTCTACACCAGAGGAGCACGTGCCTCAAATTTGGAATAGAACCAAATGTGTCACACTATTTTAAGTCCAAGGATTAAAATGCTTATTTTGAAAAATAAGATAGTTGAGGGATTATACAAATAATATATTCATTGCTAAATATGCTCTTTCTTTTTTTATTCAAAAGGAGGGTTAAGTCAATTTTAGGGCAAATTTCACAAATAGTCCCTATTGTTTACAAATTTTTGACAAATAATTCTCATTGTTTTAAAAGTCACATAGTTAGTCTCCATTGTTTGTAAAAGTTTTACTAATAAAACTTTATTATTTTACAAGTCATTCAGTTAGTCCTTATTATTTGTAAAAGTCTCTCCATTAATCTTCAATGTTTGTAAATGTATTTGCAAATATTAGGTACTAATGGAAAGATTTTTACAAACAATAGGGATTAACTGTGTGACTTTGAGTCCAAAACTTGTAAACAATAGAGACTATTTGTCCAATTTGTCCTCAATTTTATATAACTTTTAAAGAATATTACACATACTGAAAGCTAATCTCGAGATACCTTATATTTAAAGTGAGAATTATACTATTAGACTAAATGGCCAGTAACAGCTAAATATGCTTATTGCGTCCAAAGAAGATGTACCGAGAAAGGAGAAAACAAACATAATGGAAAAGGAAAAGCAAATTGAAGTGCATTTTCTTCTGAATTGCATGCCCACCTCCACTTTATGGCGAAAATTTTGCCTGAGAAGACTCTTTGCCATATATTTCCAAGCCGTAAAAGCTACAGAAACCCAAATGTGTCAATTACACGTTGCGCGTGTATCATAGTCCATAAAATTGTCCTGCAAAATGTGTCTCTTTGAATCGATTCATAATGGGTTTAATGTATTTTGCTCCATGAGTTTCATGCTACACTCTAAACACCCCCACAAACTTTTTAATTTATTTAGATTATCCCAGAGACATTAATCTTGTTGACCAAGATATATTTATTTTTTCACCATAAAAATAACGGCAGAGTCAGAAATTTAATGTTGGGATCAAAAAAAAAATTGTACAATAATTTTTGGGTTAGTAGAAAAAGACAATTTTTGTAGTTTTAGTTTTTTTAAAAAAAAATTATTAAAGAAATTTGGTTATGATTTCATATTAGGGAGTTTTTAAAAAGATTCAACTGGTTTACATTTTGGATGCATCATAAGAAAATATTATAATAATTCTAAAATAAAAAAAAGAGAAGACCTAAGTAGTATAATATTCAATTGATGTTCAAATAATTGAAACCAAGCTTGTAGCCCCATTACATTCTCCTCGCATATATATATATATATATAATAGAAAGAAAGAAAAAAAAGAAGATCAAAACAAACAGTTAGCAACTCAAAGTTGAAAGTTATATATATCTATCTAAATCTAATAGATATACACATTCTAGCAAAAAACTAAGTTATATATATCTATCTAAATCTAGAAAACAAAATGAAAATGTGGTGACTCAAACCCATGCCATCAACATGATGGTATTTGTGCTTAACCATCAAGCTAACACCACCCTGGCCCCCTCCATCTACCCCTACATAAAAATCACATAAGCAAATTGCAAGCAAAATGAGAAGGAGCTAAGGAAAATATCATTTTTCTGAATGAAGTTATAACATTAACTCATACTCTTCCACGTAATTTAAATTTGATGTGCGGTTGGTTGCCTAAAGGGCTATGATTTGTAGTTCCGCTTCTAACTAAAATTGAGGAAAGACTTGTCGAAAATCGTCTCAAAAGAAAGAGCTAGTGAACCGCACAAATTCCATTCCAATTCTCTCAGAAAGAGCAGGATAGCTACCCCTTGACCTATTGAGCGAGAGCCTTCCGAGACACTATTAATTACTCAAATTCTCCTATATATAGTCATTAAAAGATGCACACACATGAGTAAATGCAGACATATATGGATTCATAACAAAATACTCAATAATTGGTAATACAAGCATTTTTTTTTAATGACGTGAGAACTCAATTAGAGGAGCTCGACCATCAGATTATCTAGAGGAGCTTGACCACCAACTGGTAAACCCTCAGATGCAGCGGTATCCCCCACACATGTACCAAGTCAATCAATGACATAACTCTAAAATAGTGGGAGTGTCAAACCTACGACTTCACAAGAGTGATTTAACCCCATTACCACTGAATCATGTCCCTAGATACATTAATACACACATGGAGGCAGTATTGGAACACACATAAGAATATGGACACAAAAAATTGACTCACACACATGTAGTCGTTGTATCACAAGGACAAGTACATCCCTATAACTTTTATGAGGATTTAGTGTAATTTGTGATTGAGGTTTCATTACCCATGACTGGTGTTTTAATCCCATTTTAGTATTTTTTTTTTTTTGTTGGTTTTGTATGTACAATCAAATGCTTTGACATCTGCAATAGGTTGAACCATTTATACTCTTTTGTGACGGTATTTATATCAATGATAAAGATTTATTTTTAACTCAAATGGCTATTGGTAAGTAACTACGGGACGTACTGATCACTAATGTTTTAATTTATCAACGTATAAACTACCTTAAATTAGAAAAAAATTTCTAAGAGTTTGGACTAACATCAGATCGTAAGAGAAAAACTGAATCATATATATATATATAAGACTTATCCTATATAAATAAACTAATCTCAGTCCGAATAGTTGGAATAACATGATAAACAAATGGTCAAACTTTTACGCATGGATGATATGCAAGTATATACAGAAAACAATAATAACTTAACTTGCAAGTAATCTACTCACGGGTATTAGGAAGTCCTAACGTATGCGGCGGCGCCGACTAGCTATTAATATTACTTTAATGAATCCTATTTATTAGATAAGGTAGGTAAATTTCTTGGAACTTAATTTAGTTTTCAGAGCGTCAACTTTCTAGTATAAATATGTATTTGCTTACTCGTCCAAGATTAGTATAAAAAGCAAGATTGATTTTTCTTCATTAATATTCCTTGTTATCCAAATGTTTTGTTGGTAAAAGTCATCCCACATCTCTTTTAAATATTTATAGTGCAACTGCTAGCAAGTTCCACTCGTAGTTGCAAGGGGTTTTCTAGGAATTATAACACATCGTAAAAAAAAGATAATTATTAAATAACTCGTATCTAAAATTTTATGTTATTTTTCTTTTCGGAAATCATAAATTCACTATCCAATCTACACAAGAATTGACCTCTCTATAGATATGCTAAACGAAATACTCATCCCCACCATTTAAAACACGCATACAATCTTCAATGAGAAGCGCCCAACAATCTTGCTCTAGCCACTTCGTTCACTCATATCTAGAATTTTAGTATTCAAACACAGATTCTTTTTCAAAAGATTTAATTGATTTTTCAGACTACAATAATGACCAAGAATTACCTAAGAAAATCTTTTTTTTTTTAAACAAATAATAATTTTAGTGAGAACTACAATACTCACTCACCTAAAGGTACATCTACACCTGCTTGCACTGCATAGAGTTATTTAAGTATGCCTTGGATCACCTTGTATGGGTCCCATATAGCCCTTCGGCATATTCTTGTACATTTATACGTACCTAAAGTTTCACGTCCAAACCAAACTAAACTTTATCCCGAGTGAAATTGACTATTTGAATATAATGATACCACTCACTCCTACCTTAGTTTAGCATCAAATTGACAAATCCATCTGGTTGAAAACAGCAACCAATTGGTATCATTTAGGCAAGCCTAGTTGCAACAAAGTACCCATAGTTGGAGCAATACTAGATCGGCAAAAGCCGAACATGTTTGCCACCAAATTGAGTTACATCTACATATACAAAGTTAGTATCAATATCCTTATTACACAAACAATTTATTTTTTTCTCACTTTAACAATTGATGAAACAGAAAATACTCTTGGTATCAAAGTGAATATAAGAAAAATGCGTATATACTCTTGTCTACCCAATATGTCATATGAAACTAAAAAGTCTTCCAAAGATAAAATTCAAAGAAAGAAAAGCTGAAATCACTTGTATCATCTGGCTACAAACCCTGCAAGTGTAAGGGATCTGCTGCTATAATACAAGACGATACGCGTGATTTATTTATTAAAAGAAAATGAGCAAGGGATGCCCCATCTAACTCGTATTTCTAATATCATCGTCTAAATAACAACAATATAAGAAAGCAATATGAATATACAAATTTCCTCGCTGTAGATAGTTTCATATGAATTTGCTGGCCTGTGGAAAATGGGCAAATCTTTATTAATAGCTTAGCTTGAAATTTCATAACTCATCTTTTCAGGGGCATCCAGCTATCAAGCTTTTTCTTTCCTTTAGTTTTCCTGTTGTTATCTCTTTTTCGTTCCTCTTTTCTGGGGGCCACGGGGTGGGTTGAGGAAGATTGTACCTGGCAAATGATGGGAACTATTTGATCGAAATATTTTGTTTCTCCCGTATTACTTGCATAAGTGTATACCTCCTCCTAAGCATGTGCTTCAGCAGAAACAGTGATATATCACCTTCAGAACGCGCCAGTAATGAGTTCTCCTCTGCTGGTGTATTACTTGTGCTAATTTTGTGAATAAAGCCTATGCATCAAGATAGACATCTGAGCTTCCACTTCAATAGGAAATTCTATTGAGCTTAATTCTCGAGAGTTCAGCATCTGCATCTAGTTGTCTTATGCATGTACACTGGTAGATCGTTGAACGTACATAAACAGCAAGAAGTCTGACCTCCTTTCTTCCCTTCATTTAACATATATGTATATAGTTACATGAAGTATCATATAATTTTTAATTTGGGCTAAGCACTTGAGATATCATTGATATACAACAGAGAAGCTACAGATGTAAAGAATCAAACTGGAAGACTGTAAAAACTTACTTTAGTATCACTCTTCTCGTAAGCTGTCAAGTAACCCTTCTCCTTCATGAATATTAACGTCTCATTCCAGTTAAGCTAGGGTTGCTCTTTTGCCTTTAGCATCTCTTGACTGTATACAGTAACTTATTAGTAATTGGCTATCACAGGGTAGGCTGAAATGAATTATCACGCACTAAAACAACTGCAGGGGGAGACAGAGGGGGGAGGGAGAGAAGGAGAGGGAGGGGGGGGGGGGGGGGGGGGGGGGGGGGGGGGGGGGGTGAGAGAGAGAGAGAGAGAGAGAGACACCTGTGCAGCAACAGATCTTTTAGAATCCAAAAACTGGCCATAAATGTCATACAATCTCCGCTTCTCAGTCTCCGACACTGATGGTTTTGCCTTGGATGCAATAGATTTCAGAAGAGCATCAGTGATCACTGGCATCTTTCCAGTTGTGCTATTTTCACTGCCCAGAAGGTCATGAACTGCTTCCAGCTGTGCATCAGAGAGAAGAGCTTGAAGGTCTGCTCCACTAAACCCTTCAGTCATACTGGCTACAGCGTCTAAGTCAACATCACTTTCCAATTGTAGCTTTCTTGAGAGAACCTTAAGAATATCGAACCTTTCACGCTGAGATGGAAAATCACAAAAAAGAAGCCGATCCAGTCTTCCAGGCCGTAGAAGAGCAGCATCAAGCAGATCTGGCCTACTTGTGGCCGCAAAAACAAAGACACCCGTCAAGACTTCAACGCCATCCAGTTCAGTCAGAAATTGATTAACAACTCGATCTGTGACACCAGTATTATCATGTCCTCTTTTCGGGGCAATAGAATCAAATTCATCGAAGAAGAGAAGGCATGGTGCTGCTGCTGCAGCTTTTGAAAATATATCTCGGACAGCTTGCTCAGATGCACCAATGTATTTGTTAAGCAGCTCTGGCCCTTTTATTGAGATAAAGCGTAATGAACAGGCAGCAGCAGCAGCTCCAACTATGTGTGTTTTGCCACAGCCAGGTGGCCCATACAAGAGAACATTGGACCGCATCCTTAAAGGAGCTTGTGCAAAGATATTTGGAAACTTTGAAGGTAACTCAATCATCTCCTGGATAGCATTTTGGATGTCACTAAGGCCCCCAACATCCTCCCAACCAGAACGACCGCCATCAGTAGCAGGCTTAGTGATGTCCCGCATAGCAACAGGAAGGAATTCATGCATGGCTTGCAGAAAGTCATCCTTCACTAGAGTAGGTTTCTCATGTTTCTCGAAATTCGAATCACTGGACAAAAAGCGACCAATGGCAGCGTGTACAGATCGATCAACTAGTATTTCTAGATCATATGCATCATAACCATCACACTTTGCAGCTATATCTAAAACGATGTCATCAGAACATTGCAGAGAACGTTTCTTGATTTCGTGTTTTAATAAGGCACCACGTTCCGCAGCAGCAGGAGCAGGCAATTTAACATGAAAGTCAAATCTCCCAGAAGAGCTCAAGCTCTGGGGTAAATTAGTCAGGGACTGTACACAAGCTATCAATGCAAGGGGCCCAATTCCACATGTGCTCCCTCGCTTTTCCCCATATTCATCCATAATATTAGCCAAGAATTCAGTGAGCGCCAAAGAATGTGATGAAGGTTGAGATCCCTCAGTTTCAGAGGCAGATGCAATGATGCTGTCAAGATCATCAAAGATGATGACAGAAGGGGCATGATCTAAAGCTTCACCTATGTACCCTAAAAGTGTTTGACGAAGGGTTGAAGGCTTTTCTAAAGAAAGTTTAGAACAGCGCACATGAACTGTGTGTGCCAAAATGTCTTCTTGTTCTCTGACAGATTTTGCAGCAACTGTGGCCAATAATGTTTTCCCAGAACCTGGAGGTCCATATATTAGAATATGTCCTGGCAAAGGAAGATTGTAAGTACTGTACAACATCCCAGAAGTAGGAGACAACAAAACTGTCAACCTGTTAATTACATCAGATGCAGCTGTACCCATCCAATTCAATGAAGATATTCCCAAATCGAGGCTTTTATCATGGATACTCTCAACAGCATTGATGGATATGCCACTGCCCAATTGCAACTTCCCCACTAACAACTCTAAGCTTCTCATAATTATGTTCTCCCTGCTTCCTTCACCAATTGCAAGTTCATATGCATCAAGTTTATTGTCATGAAGATCTTCATCGGACGCAGACAGAATATATAGGACCTCAACTGATGGATTTCCAGTTACATTTCTTTTGTCCAAGGAATGATTAGTTGGTGTTTGCATCTTGCCATATTTTCCAAATTTCTCACCCTTAAGTTTGAAGTGAAGTAATGTTTTGCTTCCTAGCACCAATGAATTAGCATCCACACCTCTATTTGAAGCAAGGGCATCTAATTGAGCTAGATACCAGGCTCGCAGGAGAGTTGATATTCCCTTTCTAATATTGGCCTTAGTAACAACTTCATCATCGGTTTTAGGAGATTCATTAGAAAGATGTGAAATGATTCTCTCATGGAATGACCAATCAATTACACCTATCTCTGGGTCTGAATTTGTGCTGAGAGTCCCATTTTTTTGTTTACGATTCTTGTAATTTTCCAGAACTTCGACACCATTGTTTTCTGAAGCTCCATTCTTCTGAAACATCTTAAATTGGCAAGGTGAAAGTGAAACTGTGGGAATCTCCTTTTTCAAGTTTATGTTGCATGCCCTCACATAAACCCCTGAAATCACCCAAAAAGAAAAACCACACACACACATAGTTAATAAAATCCAAAAATAAGGTGATCCAACATAGTTAGCACCGTAATCTCATTTAGTTGTTGAAAGAAATAAACCTACATGAGTGCAAGCTTGCTCTCAACAGAAGGCGAAGAGATGGAGAAAGCATGACATGTCCTTTAGCCACTGACCCTGACAACAATAGATGAACAATTGCTTGATTGCAATCTTGCTTATTAGATAAAATTCCACTGTCAACTGCCTTTGTAGTTGCACTGCCTTTTAACTTTTGACTCTTTGTTTCATGGTTCTTTTTGCTTTCTTTGGGCATTATAACTACACGCTGAGGAGAATTGAATGGATATTTACTGGCTGTTTCTGGGTTCATGAAGACAACAGAAGTGAGCACCACGCCTATATCAACACCATCCACCTCATAGTTGTGAGCAAAACTATTGTCTGCATCTTGGATACGCAGTAGTGCCTTTCTTGTGTTATTTTCCTTCTCTGAAGCTGATAAAGAGGAATCTTCATGAGAATCAAAGATTTTTTTGCGCCTCTTTGGAGCAACTGCCACTTCAGCTCCGGGGACAAGTTGTACTGACAATAATGTCACAAGTTAGCATAGAATTATCTCTTGACATCCAACAACATCATGAAGTATGAAAACGACTACATGTTACTTGTTTCAAGGTTCACGAATAGTATTATATCTCTTGACATCACATAACAAAAGTAAGTCATATCCACCAAAGAGACACAGCCACAACATAAAGTTTTCACCCAAAAAGGGCATGCTAAATACTTTAGTGCAACATAGATGGCATTTTTATGCACCATACGAAATGCTTTTGCTGCTCTGTCATACCATCAGTTGAATGATACGATCAGAAACAAGAAGCAATATCATGAGTGTCAACAAGCAACTTAAACGTGTTGATTCAAGTCGGTGTTTTGCTGCATGAGTCCTTTTGGTCAATCACAACCAACTTCTTCATGAAATGATATTAACATTCGTTTCAGTGTTTTGCTAGCCCAGAATGCAAATATACAATAGACTAAATTAAAGAAATACATATACAATTTAGTTAAGATGATGTACAAAATGCTAGCTACGGAGATTGTACGAATGGAAATACGAATCTACACCAGCCATCTCAAATCGATTGTCCACATTTTTATTCTAGTACATCTTAGAATCATGTACACTTCCTTAGAACACAATACCAATATATTTTATTGGTCACCAAACCCAGACCGGTATGGCAGAAGTAACTCCTTTGAGAATATTATACAAGAAAATAATAGATTTGAGACCCCCTATTGCATTTTTTAAAGGTTTACAGAATAAGGGAAGTAGCTTAATAATGCCTTTTCATGCACCCACTTCTGGTTGAATGTTCCATGTGTGGCCCAAAAGGAAAAACAAAAAAAATAAAAAGAAGAGACGAAGGAGTAACGAAACAATGATCCAGAAAAAGGAAAAGGGACGAAAGAAAGAAAAGATAATGTCCACTGCCATCAAATTCTTAACTAATGATACCAACAACAAGTTTTCCACGATGGGAAAACGAACAAACACAATCAGCAAGTGCAGCTGAAGCTAAACTATGAGAGATGTAAAGAAGAAAGAGAGTAAAAAATTCCATCTTACCTACCGGTTTCTTTGGAAAAGTTGAGACAACAAGAAATGTTACAACTGTTTGCCCATGCAACCACAAGGGAAATTTCATTGCTTCATGGACAATACCAACCTGCATCCAGCATCAGTAGCTCTTAAAACCGATCAAAAGGAATCGTCCTAACTTCAGTCTTCAATTTGAATTTCATATTTAAAACTTCTAAAACTACATTTTCACAAAGCGCTCCCACTTTAACTCAACAGAAACAAATAAAATACAAACTACATATGTCACAGGTAAACAATATTAAATCACCTAAACAAGTGAAATAGAGAAAATACATAACACAGTTAGGCTTACCCATACACCACTTAACACGACAGATCAAAAAAGAGAGAAAAAAATAATCAAAAGAAAAGAAAATGGTTTCAATTATTAAGAGCAGTTGAACATACACAAGTTAAAAAATATGGACCTGCTTCAAAATAGCTTCTTCCGCCTGCTCAGCATTAAGCTCCAAGACCTCCCAATCATCCTCCGTAAGCGGCTCTATAGTTACCAATGTTGCTTTTGGTAAACTTGGTGTGACTTTTACTTGCACTATCGTACGGTCCAACAACCCAATGCAGTCTGCAAACTGCTGAGCAATCTACATTCGCAATTCACACAAAAAACTACAGTCAAAGTAAAGAAAAACACATTATAAACATAATTTAAACTGAAGGGCCTATTTTTCTTTTGCTCAACAACCAAAGAAAAATTTCAACCGCATTTTTACGGTTAATGGGTCTGATTAAACTATGTGAGCTGTCCACAACGAGGGTGAAAATCCAAAGCTCTTAGAATCTTGGGGGTCAAAAGTATAAATCCCAAAACATTAAGGGGTCGGAAGGAAAACAATTCTAAATGTAATTTAAACTGAAGGGAAATCTCCACTGCATATTTCAGCTAAATGGGTTTGATTAACTTATCTAATATTTCAAGCGAAGAGGATGAAAATGCAAAATTCTTAAATTCTTAGAATTCCGGGGGGCGAAAGTATAAATAGTACAAAACTTAGGGGTCAGAATCGAAATAATAGAAAAAAAAATTGTAAAGTACCTGAATGGAGTTGGGAAAGGGAGGAGACGAGGCTGAACCGGACCAAGCGAGATGCCATACACGGTGGCGGTTCAGGTTGGACCGGAGTTCAAGAGCGAGAATTGGAGGGAGAGAACCAGAGGCAGAGGTGGACTGCAGTGTTTGGATAAGAGAGAGAGGTAATGATACAAAGCAGCTCTCAATTCCTCCCGCTATTCTCACCTCAAACTCCATTTTTTTTTTCTCAACTTTTCTTGTTTGCTTTCTTTTCTTCCTTCAATTGATAAGCTAAAAAGGAGTTGAGATAGTGAAGTCTTGGAAAGAGACTTTTATATTGACTTTGTTCTTTTTCGTTTTGGAGAAGGGTGTGGAATGGTTAGTTGTTATTTCTTGGGATGTGTTGAGGATGTTGCTGATGGATGTTGTGTATAAGAGTTAGAGAGAGAATGGTCATGGTGATGTAACCATTTTCTCTTCTTTCTTTTTTTTTTCTCGTGATATATAACCATTCTAACTTTTAATTAATATATGGATAAATATTTAGTTTGGTCCCTTATTTTTAAAATTTTTATTATTTTTATTTTTATTTTTTTAAATATATTATTTCAGTCTTATATTTTTATTATTTGTTCCAACTTAGTTCTTATTTTTTAAAATATATCATTTTAGTCTTATATTTTTACTATTTATCCCAACTTAATCTTTATTTTTGTCATTGTGGTTCATGTTTGTCATCCACTATTTTAAAAGATAAGTACTGAGTTGAAACAAATGGTAAATATATAAGATTAAAAGGTACATTTTAAAAAATAAATATTAGGTTGAGACAAAAAGTAAAAAAACAAGACTAAAAGGTACTGTTGGCCTGAAAAGTCTATAATCTTTATTTTGATAATAACAAAACATCTTAATTGTGCTTTAGCATTTTTTGTAAGATCTTCATTCCAAAGCATGTCTACATCAACATTGGATCAAGTTGTTTTAGTCAAGAGTAGAAAGCTTTTTGGATCAAAGACCAAGCACTATCAAATTGTATCCAAGCCCTAAAGAAGTCAAGTTATTGACTCAAAGATAAAGAGGGAGTCACAAGGAAGGAGAAGTGGTGACATAAGGGGTACCGGCCTTAAAAGTTGTCGCTTGCCTAAGTATGATTTGTATCGCTCAAAATTTCTCCAAAAAAAAAATATTTTCTTATTTCAAAATATTTTCTATTTCAAACTCTTGCTTTTGAAATCATTTTATAAAAATACCTTTCAACTAGTTTGAAATTTTTTGGGATGTTAAAAAATGCTAAGAAATCTCTTTTTCAATATGTCCAAATATTTCTGGGCTAAAAATACCTTTTCAGCGTTTTTTTGGCATCCGGGCGTTACCGGCATTTTCCGGTCGCCCGGATAGAAGGTGCAACGCCCGGCAGAAAAGACATTTCCGGGCGATACATGCTATTTCCGGGCGCCCGGATCAGTGCCTCAACGCCCGGATCAGTTAACGGGAAAATCCGAAAATCCGAAAATCTTGCTTAAAATCCGATTTTTGTCTAATCTTTCCCTCTTTTTAAGCCATGCCTTCTCAGCTTCAAAATTATCTCTCCAAGCCATAATTTTCAGATTTTCAAAAGAGCTTTCATATCATTCCTATTGAGAAATCTTGAGCTATCATTATCATATCTTTTGAGCATTCAAAGCCATTTTCCAAAGTGTAATATCAAACTCAAATAGGAGTTGCAATTGTCATTTATTATATCACATAATCTTTGTAATTCATTCTTTTACATAGATTGAGAGAATCATTGTGAGAAGAAGTATTGTATTCCTTTGTGGACTCAAAGGAAGAGAGAGTAGTAGGTTAAGCTTCACCTACATTTGAAGGAGCTTGTGTATCTCTTGTGGACTCAAGAGTAATTGTAGTTGGTTCTTGCTTCACCAACATTTGAAGAAGTATCATAGTGAAGTGTTACTAAAATCCTAAGGGAAGAGAAGACCTTAGGTGGTGGACTAGGCCTCCGGGAGTGCGAACCACTTGAAAATCATCGTGTTTGATTTCTCTTACTCTATTCTCTTTATTTTTAAGTTATTTACTTTCGTGTGGACATTGCTCATCTTAATTGCTTGGTAATTGTAGAGATATCTATTTGAAATTCTACCTTGAAATTCCAATTGCATATTTAGTGTTAAATATTCATATGCTCACAAAGTGTTTGATAAATCGCCTACAAGAGTTTCTAGTGTCTTTTCAATCCTTACTTGACATTGCCTCTATATAAAGAAATTTTAAATTGCTTAACCTTGCCTAAACAACCTAATTCACCCCCCTCCCTCCCCCCCCCCCCCCTTTTAGGTTATTAAGGACCAACAAGTGGTATCAAGAGCTAGTACTCTACATATAGCTTAACATCTAGTAGAGGATCCCTATGGCAAGCTCATCAATGTCTAATATAGTTGAAGGACAATCTTCCTCTAGACCACCATTGTTTAATGGAACAAACTATTATTTTTGGAAAACTAGGATGAGAATCTATATTCTAGCAAATGACATAAGAGTTTGGAATGTGATAAAAAATGGACCAATCAATCCTACTTTAACTAAAAAGGAATGAGAACAAAGTATCACTACCCCCAAACCAGAAAAAGATTATAATGATGATGACTTCAAAATGTGTGAAAGAAACTATAAAGCAATGAATATGTTATATCTTGCTTTAGATTCAAATGAGTTCAATAAAATTTGCGGATGCAAAAGTGTTAAAGAAATTTGGGATCAGTTAGAAGTCACATATGAGGGCACCAACCAAGTTAAAGAAACTAGAATAAACATCCTTGTTCATAAATATGAAATGTTCAAAATGTCTTTTGATGAAAATATAGAACAAATGTTTTCTAGATTTACTGATATTGTTAATGCTCTAAAATCTCTTAGAAAAGAGTATTCTAATGAAGAATTTGTAGAAAAAGTTCTCCGAAGCTTAACCAAGCCATGAGAAGCTAAAGTAACGGCTATTGAATAAGCTAGAGACCTCAAAAGTCTCACTCTTAGTGAACTTATGGGATCTCTTATGAGCCATGAGTTGAAGAGGAAAGATCGAGAAGAAGAAAAAAGGAATAATAAAAAGTCACTTGCGCTTCTTGCATCAAAGGCTTACTCAAGTGATGAAGAAGAAGAAAACAAAGAAGATGATGATGAGATAGCTCTTCTTACAAGGAACTTTAAGAAATTTCTTAAATTCAAAAAGGTAAGCAAAGCTCCCTACAATAGGTTTATGAACAAAGGAAGAAACAAATCAAAAGAAGAAGGAAGGTGCTTCAATTGTGACAAGACGGGTCATATAAAAGCAAATTATCCAAAACTAAACAAAACCAATGAAGGAAAAGCCTTGAAGGCAACATACGTTGATGACGATGCATCAACCGGTGAGGAAAGTGAAAATGAAGAAGTGGCAAACATCGTTTGTCTTATGACCAAAGAAGATGATGAGGTATGTTCTTCTTTTAACTCCGAATATTATACCTCTAGCTCATTAATTGAAAATGAATGTTCTTTTGAAGAATTACAAAATGAATTCTCAAAAATGCATGATAGTTTTGAAATTGCAATTATTAAGATACATGAACTTCAAAAAGAAAATAATACCTTTAAAGAAGAAAAGAAGTTGCTTGAAAAAGATCGAAAGTTTGCTCAGGAAAAAGAACTTAAAATTCATTTCGAAAATAATCATCTTCAAACAAAAATTGAAAAGCTTGAAAAAGAAAATCAAGGATTAAATAGAAACCTTATAAGATTTACAAAAGGAAAAGAAAACCTTGATAAAATGCTTAGCTCTCAAAAAATGGCTTTTGATAAAAGTGGATTAGGATATGAACCTTCTTCAAAACAAAAATCTCTAAAAAGCTATTTTGTTAAAGCATCATCATCTACAAATGAAACATCAACATCTAAAGGATTTCAAAAAACATGCACCTTAGTGAAAGACAAGGTCACATAACATCACATTGTAAATTTTGAAATATGATAGGTAGAGACTCCAAAATTCCTTTTTGGCTTAAACCAAAATGGATTATCAAAAGTGTTAAAAGTCAATACTAACAATATAGGACCCAATAGAACTTGGGGACCTAAATTTTATTTTTGTATATAAGTTACCCTAAGGATGAAGTATGAAGGAAATTGGGTCATTGATAGTGGATGTTCAAGGCATATGACCGGTCTCTTTTCTATGAGCCTATCAAAAATTACAAAGGTTTTGTGAGCTTTGAAAATAATGAAAAAGGTAAAATCATTGGTAAAGGTAGCATTGGAAATAAAATATCCATTCATGATGTACTACTTGTGAAAGGATTGCAACATAATTTGCTTAGTGTAAGCCAACTATGTGATAATGATTATCTAGTTGAATTTAAATCATCATGTTGCACCATTTTTGACAAAATGAAAAATGTGTTGTTTACTGCAAATAGACATGAAAATGTCTATATTATTGACTTTGAAAGTATATCATGCCAAAATATTGATTGCTTAATCACAACAAATGAAAGTTCTTGGTTATGGCATAGAAGATTAGGACACATTAGTATGGATCTACTTGGTAAACTTTCTCGAAAGGATCTTGTGAGAGGCCTTCCTAATAACAAGTTTGAAAAAGATCATTTATGTGATGCATGCCAATTTGGAAAACAACAAAAAGTATCTTTCAAAACCATTAGCCATGTGTCTACATCAAAAGCTCTACAAAAACTTCATATGGACCTTTTTGGACCAATTGATGTAATAAGTCTAGGAAGATCTAGATATGTTTTTGTTATTGTTGATGATTATACTAGATACACATGGGTAATGTTTCTTGCTTTCAAAAGTGATGCTTTCAATGAATTTGCAAAATTCTGTAAAAGAGTGCAAAATGAGAAAGGATATTATATTTCATGCATTCACAGTGATCAAGGCACGAAATTCATAAATGCATCTTTTGTGGAATTATGTGAACAAAATGGCATTGAGCATAATTTTTCGGCTCCTAGAACTCCTCAACAAAATGCGGTTGTTGAAAGGAAAAACCGAACTTTACAAGAAATGGCAAGAACAATGTTGAAAGAAAACAACTTGCCTACATACTTTTGGGGAGAAGCTGTCAATACGGCTTGTTATACTCTAAATAGAGTTTTAATTAGGCCTTCTCTAAAGAAAACTCCATATGAATTATGGAAAGGACGTACTCCAAATATCTCACATTTTAAAGTTTTTTGATGTAAATGCTTCATTTTAAACAATAAGGAGTATCTTGGTAAGTTTGATTCAAAGTCCGACGAAGGTATTTTTATTGGATACTCTTCTAGAAGCAAGGCATATCGAGTTTACAATAAAAGAACCTCTGTAATTGAGGAATCTATGCATATTAACTTTGATAAAACTAACCCTTTTATGTCAAGAAAGGATGAAGACGAGAATATGAGCTTTCAACAAGTTGAAGAACAAAGTCGACCTATTCCGACAAGTGAAAAAGGCAATACATCCACAAGCAATCAAATTAATACTCAAATAGAGGAAGAACAACCAACTTCAAATGATCAAATCATATCAACAAATCAAGATCTTCCAAAATGTTGAAAATTTGTCAAAAATCATCCAAATGATCAAATCCTTGGGGATCCATCACAAGGTGTAAGAACTCGTTCCAATCTGAATACTTTTTGTGAACATGTAGCTTTTATATCTCAAATTGAAACTAAAAATATAAAAGAAGCATTATTGGATGATGATTGGATTATTGCTATGCAAGAAGAGCTTAATCAATTTGAAAGAAATCAAGTTTGGACCTTAGTTGAAAGACCTAGTAATTACCCGATTATTGGTACAAAATGGATTTTTCGAAACAAACTAGATGAATCTGGTAATATAACTAGAAATAAGGCTAGATTGGTTACTCAAGGATATAATCAAGAAGAAGGAATAGACTATGAAGAAACCTTTGCACCAGTAGCTCGACTTGAATCCATTAGAATGTTACTAGCATATGCATGTTTTATGAACTTCAAACTCTATCAAATGGATGTCAAAAGTGCTTTCTTAAATGGATATCTTCAAGAAGAAGTTTATGTTGAACAACCACCCGGTTTTGAAAATACAAATTTATTAAGTCATGTATTCAAACTTCAAAAGGCTCTTTATGGACTTAAACAAGCACCTAGGGCATGGTATGATAGATTAAGTAATTATCTACTTGACAACGACTTCTCTAGAGGTAAACTAGACTCTACTTTATTTGTAAAAAGAAAAGCTAAAGACATCTTGCTTGTTCAAATTTATGTTGATGACATTATCTTTGGTGCTACTAATGAATCCCTTTGCAAGTATTTTTCTGAATGTATGCACAAAGAATTTGAAATGAGCATGATGGGAGAATTAAATTTCTTCCTTGGACTTCAAATCAAACAAACAAAATAAGGGATCTTCATTAGTCAAGCCAAGTACATTAAGGAACTTATCAAAAGATTCGGGCTTGAAACTGCAAAAGAAATAAGCACTCCTATGGGAACGTCAATCAAACTTGACAAAAATGAAAAAGGTAAATCTGTTGATGAAAAGCAATATCGAGGTATGATCGGAAGCCTTCTCTATTTAACTGCCTCAAGACCTGATATTATATTTTCTATATGCTTATGGTCTCGGTTTCAATCTTCTTCGAAAGAATCACACTTGAATGCTGTAAAAAGGATTATTAGATACCTTAAGAGTACCATCAATCTAGGACTCTTTTATCCTAAAGGCACATCTTTTGAACTTCTAGGATACTCCGATGCCGATTATGCGGGATGTAAGATCGATAGAAAAAGCACTAGCGGCAGTTGTCAATTTCTAGGACATGCCTTAGTCTCATGGTCTAGTAAGAAACAACATAGTGTAGCTCTTTCAACAGCAGAAGCAGAGTATGTAGCTATAGGTAATTGTACAGCACAAATTCTATGGATAAAACAAACTTTACTTGACTTTGGTCTCGAATATGATCATGTGCCTATCAGGTGTGATAATACAAGTGCTATAAGTCTATCAAAGAACCCTATTCAACATTCTAGAACTAAGCATATTGAAATTCGTCATCATTTTCTAAGAGATCATGTGCAAAAAGGGGATATTGAACTTGTTTTTGTTGATTCTTTGCATCAATTGACCGATATTTTTACCAAACCATTGCATGAGAATCAATTTTGTGCTATTAGAAGGGAACTATGAATGCTTTAGGTCACTTAACCTGTCAAAATATTGCATTTTTCGGCAAAATAGTGATCCGGGCGTTACTGCCTTCTTCCGGGCGCCCGGAAGAAGCATGTAACGACCGGAACCTCGCTCTCTGCCGGGCGTTACTGCCCTCATCCGGGCGCCCGGAAAAAGGGCCTATCGCCCGGATCGAGCTGTTTGAAAAACCGAAATCTCCTTCCTCTCTCCTCACTTTTTCACATCTTCTCAAATATAAACTCTTTCTTCTCTCAATTTCTCCTATTTAATCACCAACATCTTCACCATCACTCACCATTATTTGCATCAAAACACTCTTTAAATCATCAAACTCTTATATTTTCTTCATCAAAGCTTTAAAAATCCTCTTTATCCAATCCTTAAAAAACCTTGTATACAAGGTGATCGGTGAAATTCCTCAACTAAGCCTTTCTTCCAACAAGCTTCTTCAACCTTCAAATTCAAATGGCACCACCAAGAGCTGACTTCAGGAATCGCAAGCAAGGAGAATCTTCATCCTCAGGCCCTCAGATCATTGTAAATCCAGATGCTTTTCCACAACAAAACATCCTATGGGGTAAGATTTTAGATCCTCCCACCTTGCTTAATGGTACTAGAATTTATCGGCTTTTAGATGCTCAAGGGTGGCTACCTATGTTAAGGTTTGAAAACAAAGGCAATACTGCATGAATTAGAGAATTCTATTACTATGTTAACTTAGACTTCACCACCATGAAACTGAATAGTCAAGTTAAGTCTAAGGAACTAGAATTAACTGCAAGTATTGTTGCTAGAGCCTTTGGGATTCCTAATCAAGGCACCAAACTTTATTCATATAGAGGTATGCCAGAAGGTGTTCTTGAAAACTTAGAAGCCAATGTTATAGAATTTCTGTGGGAAGGAACAGGAACAAGCTCCTTAGGATATCCTAAGACTAAGGATCTCACTCCAGAAAAGAAGCTTCTATTTTATATTCTTCATGAGGTCATAATTCCACGGGAAGTTAAGGATAGTTCAATTCAAAAATTCACTGCACTGTTGATGTATTTGATGTATGAAGCTAAACGTATCAATCTTCCACACATCATCATTAACCATATCATTCATACCAAGGAGGCTTAAAATCAACTTGCTTATGGGGTACCTTTAACTCACCTTTCTGAGTCTTTAGAAGTTCCGCGAGATCACGAGTTTGAGGCCATTAGTGATAGATCCTATATTCTCAATGTTACTAGCCTTACTCGCCAAAAGCTGAAAATTCATAACTCTCGAGTTCTCAACATTGGTGATGATACGAGTGATGATCCTCTTGTGTTTGAATCCCTTGATGTTGACCCCACTACTTTTAGAGATCCTATGGAATGGCAAGGCAGCAGTGGTGTTGGCACTTCTCAAGGACAAAGGGCTAGACAGTATTCCTCTTACTCCTCCTCCCTTTATGAAATTCGTATATACTTGCATGCACAAGATGTTCGTTTGGACAGAATGGAGCAGATGCTGAAGGCTTTATATGATCACCACATTGGTTCTTAGTCTGTGGATGCTTTAAGTTGTGTTTTCTCCTCAAACAATTTATTTTTTGCTTTCAGTTGGATCTTTCCTCAAACACTCCTTAGCTGTTTTTCTTCCTTATCTTTTAACATTGGTTGGACATTTTTTTTTTGCCTTCTTGTCATTAATGCGTTGCATTTTTTTCTTGTTTATCTCTTGTCTTATGCTTGTTGTCATCTACTATTGTCTTCATTTGCTATTGGATGCTCTTTTGTGATGACAAATAGGGGGAGAAAATATTGAAGTAAATATGCCTATCATTGCACTTATTCAGGGGGAGTTTTTTGCTTTTCAGGATCAAGACTAAATTTTATCAAGCACAAATTGAGGGGGAGACCTCAATTCAAGTTTTATTCTTTAATCATACTTGTTAACTTCAATGTTTTGTCATCATCAAAAATGGGGAGATTGTTGGCCTGAAAGTCTATAATCTTTATTTTGATAATAACAAAACATCTTAATTGTGCTTTAGCATTTTTTGTAAGACCTTCATTCCAAAACATGTCTACATCAACATTGGATCAAGTTGTTTTAGTCAAGAGTACAAAGCTTTTTGGATCAAAGACCAAGCACTATCAAATTGTAACCAAGCCCTAAAGAATGCAAGTTATTGACTCAAAGAAAAAGAGGGAGTCACAAGGAAGGAGAAGTGGTGACATAAGGGGTACCAGCCTTAAAAGTTGTCGTTTGCCTAAGTATGATTTTTATCGCTCAAAATTTCTCCAAAAAAAAAATGTTTTCTTATTTCAAAATATTTTCTATTTCAAACTCTTGCTTTTGAAATCATTTTATAAAAATACCTTTCAACTAGTTTGAAATTTTTTGGGATGTTAAAAAATGCTAAGAAATCTCTTTTTCAATATGTCCAAATATTTCTGGGCTAAAAATACATTTTCAGCGTTTTTTTGGCATCCGGGCGTTACCGGCATTTTCCGGTCGCCCGGATAGAAGGTGCAACGCCCGGCAGAAAAGACATTTCCGGGCGATACATGCTATTTCCGGGCGCCCGGATCAGTGCCTCAGCGCCCGGATCAGTTAACGGGAAAATCCGAAAATCCGAAAATCTTGCTTAAAATCCGATTTTTGTCTAATCTTTCCCTCTTTTTAAGCCATGCCTTCTCACCTTCAAAATTATATCTCCAAGCCATAATTTTCAGATTTTCAAAAGAGCTTTCATATCATTCCTATTGAGAAATCTTGAGCTATCATTATCATATCTTTTGAGCATTCAAAGCCATTTTCCAAAGTGTAATATCAAACTCAAATAGGAGTTGCAATTGTCATTTATTCTATCACATAATCTTTGTAATACATTCTTTCACATAGATTGAGAGAATCATTGTGAGAAGAAGTATTGTAATCCTTTGTGGACTCAAAGGAAGAAAGAGTAGTAGGTTAAGCTTCACCTACATTTGAAGGAGCTTGTGTAACTCTTGTGGACTCATGAATAATTGTAGTTGGTTCTTGCTTCACCAACATTTGAAGAAGCATCATAGTGAAGTGTTACTAAAATCCTAAGGGAAGAGAAGACCTTAGGTGGTGGACTAGGCCTCCGGGAGTGCGAACCACTTGAAAATCATCGTGTTTGATTTCTCTTACTCTATTCTCTTTATTTTTAAGTTATTTACTTTCGTGTGGACATTGCTCATCTTAATTGCTTGGTAATTGTAGAGATATCTATTTGAAATTCTACCTTGAAATTCCAATTGCATATTTAGTGTTAAATACTCATATGCTCACCAAGTGTTTGATAAATCGCCTACAAGAGTTTCTAGTGTCTTTTCAATCCTTACTTGACATTGCCTCCATATAAAGAAATTTTAAATTGCTTAACCTTGCCTAAACAACCTAATTCACCCCCCCTCCCTTTTAGGTTATTAAGGACCAACAGGTACATTTTGAAAGATAATTACTAAGTTGAGATAAATAATAAAGATATAAAACTAAAATGATATATTTTGAAATATAAAGATTAAAATGGTACAAACTCTAAAGATAATAGACCAAATTGTGTATTTACCCTTGATATATTAAAATATATGAAAAATGTCACAAATGGTCCCTATTGTTTGTTCAAATTTTTAAATTTGTTCCTATAGTTCAAAATTAGTCAATTTAGTTCTTATTATTTTAAAAAAATTAAATTCGTTCATGTTGTTCAAAATTAGCCAATTTAGTCTTTATTATTTCTCAAAAATATTTCAATTTAGTCTCCAAATAGGAGTCACGTTGCAAGGACTAAATTTAATTTTTTTTTTTAGAAATTAATAGGGACTAAATTGATTTTTTTGAAAAATAATAATGGCTAAATTGGATAATTTTAAACAATATGGACGAATTTGAAAAAATTTAGACAATAAGGACTAAATTGATTAATTTTAAATAATATGGAAGAATTTAAAATTTGGTGAAATAATAAGGACCATTTGTGTAATTTTTCCTAAAATTTACTTATGAGTAAATTATGTATATAGTCTCTATTGTTTACACATTTTTTTAAGTTGGTGCTTAATGTTACAAAAAAAAAAAAAAAAAAAACTTATAATTTTTCTTAATATTTACAAAAGTGATTCAACAATCTATTAGCGTTTTTCTTCATCTAATGTGATATATATTCCTGTTTTGTTCACTACTTTCTCATAATTTCCCATGGCTAAAATTGTACATCACTAGGTTAGAATTCGAGCAATGAATTATACTTCTTATTTTTCACGCTTCAACTTTCAAGGCAAACTAGATTCATGGATAGTCATAATTAGTTTATTATTTTGAAAGTAAAAAAAATTTCGTGGTCAACCCTGTATTATTGTTTCTCTTCATCTAACATAATATTCATAATTATGTTATGGTTCTGGAAGTTTTCTTTTTTCAGTTGATTCTTAATTCCTATTTTTTGCTAGCAAAAGGCAATATTAGGTCTTGAGTCTTTTTGTTTTTGTTTTTTTTTTTTGCTAAGCAGTCTTGAATCTTTCATGCAAGATGGATTATCCACAATTAGTATTGTCAAAGGCAAATCTATCTAAAATGGAGATAAGTATTTTTTTTTTTCTTTTATCCTTTTGTCTTTTAGTTTTGGGTCTATTATCAAGTATAATAAATTGGTGGCAAGTTAGGCAGAAACTGCATTGCTAAAGTGTTCTTAGTTCATAATTTGATGTTTAATTTTTGTAACTTCCAAGGATTAACTTATGAGTTGAAAGTTGAAATAAGACAAGTTAAATTGCAATAGCCACATTTTTTTCCCTACAATTTATATGTATATTGAGATATTCTTAGTTTTGTTTCCATCAATGGCGGATTGAGCTTATGGTGAGGATGTGCACGTGCACATCCTCACCTTTAAAAAAAAAATAAAAAATCTTTGCTTTTTAGTATTTTTTTTAAAAAAATTATTATATTTGACACTTTGTGCACATGCTGAACTCTTTCACTGTACGAGTGCACACCCTGAGTATGAGTATCTGGATCCGCCACTGGTTTCCATGTTACTTATAGTTGGATATTTTAAACATCTTGGGTTGAATTTGGTACGACTAAATAAAGTTAGGGTAAAATGAAATGAATTTTGGAATGAGATTAAAATGTTGAATGGAATAGAATTGTCATTCCTTTTCCTATATCTAGTATGAGAAAGCAATGAAGGCAGGAATGAACTATATATATATATATATATATTCCTGTCTCGTATTGATTTCACTTCCATATTTAGTAAATTAAATTAGACAAAGGAATGGAATGAAACTTGAAAAATGAACACATAGTCTTAGAAATTAATTGATGCACAAAATGATTTCAAGTATAAGACAATACTAAAAACCCTATAGCTTAAATACAATTTTCATTTAAACAAGGTTTTAAGGTTTATCATTGTTATCAAAGATCAACTTGATCAAGCATATATAAGTATCAAGCTAAAGAAAAACTAAAACTAAGTCAAAAGGGAAAATAAAAAGGTAAATGACAAATTTATCATAAAATTACCACTACCATATTTACATGTGATTCTATGTTTCTACTAGTTTTTTGCTAGGAAAAAAAAATGTTATTCATATTAAATTTTTCCTAGTCTAATATTCACAACATATTCTTAGAACTAGAAGGTTATTCATTAGCCAGTGTAAATTTTTGTAAATTTTTTTTTGGCTAGTTGTGAATTTTTAGTTGTTGAGGTATAGAGCTTTCAATAGTAAATTTTGGTTAAAAATATTATTGAATAGAAGTTGTTGATTGTTTAGCTTTGTCATGTTCTAAGTACTATTAGAAAAATATCGAAGGGTGTTTTTGAGAAATTATGAGCGCAATGTTGGCATTCAAAAATCTGAAGATGTATTTTTGAGAAGAAAAGAAAAAATTCTCACATGATATAAAAAGAGTTTTGTGATTTTTTTTTTTTTTTTTGAAAAGTTCAAATTTTTAGTTTCTTATTTTTAAATTTTATTTAATTTACTTTTACCTAAAATCTCTTTGAAAAGATGAGTCAAACATGTTAACTGAACTTCTAATTAGGCTAAATTTACAGTATATATAACAGGCGAGGTCCAAGATATATTTTCTATTCCTATAACCTATTAACTAAACATTATACATAAATAATAAAACATTTAACCTTATTTGGCTATTTCCTTAACACTCATTGTTGTTGATTGGTTAAAATGGTGACACATTAATGGGTTTTTAATTGTTTTATTATGTAAGGCTTATTTTTTCTTTTTCTTTTTTTTAAACACTCGTAGTAAGCAAGGCCAAAAGCCAGAATACAGTAAGTGCAGGACTAGGACTAAAAATGTTGAAGAAATAGAAAATAGAAAGCGATCTAGCTCTCTTACTTTAAATTCATATATATACTTATTTACTTTGGTTGTTTTGCTTTTTTATTTGTGGACTTTTTAACATTTGAATTGAAATTTTTGTACATATTTTTAGGTTATTTTGCTATTTAGACTAATTCAGTTTTTAATTATTGGCTTTGGATTGGGGTACCTACGAATTTTTCGATACTTATTGTTGGTTCGTTTGGTAAACACTTCTAATACCCGTTCAATTCTATTTTAATTACAAGTTATATTAATAGATTTTGAGTTTAAATATCCAACTCATTTTCATCTTTATACGAAACAAATTAGAATACACATTATAGTACATATTTAGCTACCTATTTCGAATCAAGACCTTAGAACCATCTTACGAGCTCTAGGCTCCATAATGTTCAGTCTTCCATCTTTAGCTGGTTTATTTGAGGGTATATAAGAAATAAGACATCGGACCAAAAATAAAAAATTAAAGAAAAAGAAACAAGACCCAGGTCAACTCTCTAGATTCGTGACAAAAAATATTTTTGTTTTGACCAAAGGGCAATTTGGTCCCCCGATTTTTTTTTTGATTAAAAAATTTTATTTTTTTTAAAATATTATAGATAAAAATTAATTTCAAACCTCTTTACATTTAAAATGAGAATAAACTCACCGATGATGTCCCACTAAATTTTCTTAAATAAACAAAGTTTTGTCAGCAACCTTAAAGAGTTGGGACACCTGCAGGTGCCATTACAAATTCTCTCCTCGTACTTCTATATTTTCATGTAATCCCTCTCTCTCTCTCTCTCTCTCTCTCTCTCTCTCTCTCTCTCTCTCACTCTTGCCTGGCGAGCTGGTAAAACTCCATGCTCTTTAACTTTCTTTTATTCTTTAAACTCAATATGCATTCGTGTTTGTCTCATGAAAATTTCTGAATTTATATACGTGATTTACTATACATACATGCACACCCACATGGGTTACCTTGTTTTTTTTTTTTTTTTTTTTTCCTCTCTTTCTTTTGCCTTTTTAGAGTAGGTTTATGTTTTAATCATATAATCAATTGCGGAGTTAAGTATAGTTGAAAGTGTCTTAGAAAAAAACCCATTTTTTTTTAATCAAAAGAAAAAAATAATTTATTAAAATATATTAGATTTTAGTTAAAAGTCCGCTAACCATAGGTCGAGCTCCGCCATTGTGTATACCATGTTTTATCATTCACATGCATCATTATTAATATATGTTAACATGAAAGAAAAGGTCAATGTAAAAATTATTGTATTGTTTGATAAAGTTGTGTTTCTTTTTCTTTTTTAATATGTTAAGTTATCTTTTACTAATTTTTTTTTCATATATTGTTGTTGTTTCCTATTTACTGCCTTTTTTGTTGGGTTAAATACATTCGAATGTCTTGTTTTTTAGATCATTTATTTTGTCCTTGATTTATTAAGTCCTTTATTTGAATTTATTATTTTTGTGCAGATATATTAGTGCTTGACGATAAAGGCTTTTGTGAAGATTAAAGTCTGTTAATGGTAGTTGAAACTCATTGATTTTAGTGAAAGAGGATTGGGAAAGGAATTTGACTTCTACAGCTAGTTGTCTGTGTAAGGACTTAGTTCGAGTGGGGCACGTTGATTTTGATAGTGATAATTGTAGTTCTGATGCACACGTTGCTCTTAGGTTGGAGAAGGGACTGAAAAACGATAGATTTTCAGAAGTTGCATTTTTTTGAGAATTGTAGCAATGTTGATTTAGGGAAAAAATGGGAAAAGCATGTGGATTTGGATGATGATTATAAGAAAGTTGTCTCACATCTTATGAAACTTGAAAATTAAAGGTGATCATGAAGCCGAAAAGTGATGATTGTGCTGGAAATGATAAATATACCAATGCAGACGATGTTTATGATCCAATGTATAAAATGTTTTTAGAGAATGTCAAGAAAGATGGAAAATCATATGTACTTACAGTTGGCGGACAGAATGGATTGCCTCGTCTCTGGAAGTACGAAGGAAAAGATGATTCCCTTGATGGATGGGGCCTGGACAAGTGTGATACACAAGTTGGCTCTGGTGTGAAGCGTAAGAAAAGCAGGAAAAAGTCGAGAACTGTCACTAAGAGAAGGAAAGAAATCATCGCAGAAGAAGAAGTCGTAGAAGAAGAATCCATAGCAGATCTTAGAAACATGATAGAGGAGGATTACGAGTATGTATTGGATAACGATATCATATCTAGTTACGATATGGTAGAGGAGGATTACATGTCCATTCTAGTTGGTCATCAAAAAACAGAAAAAGGCAATATTAAATTCTATTATGAAGGTCGCTGGGTGCAATATGAAGATGACTCAGATTCAGATGTCTATGTGATAGACCCCAAAACGTTTGAAAAGGAAGAGGCCCTTAACCCCTTTGTACCTTCGAAAGTGTTTAATGCAACTGTATGCTTTCTCTTTCCCTGCCACTATTCTTGATCTCTCTGTCTCTGTCTATCTGTCTCTTTCCACACATGTGCTCAAAATTTTGTATCTATTATGACGTTGGTTTTTGTGTATTAAGGTAGAAGAGGACGATATTCAGTGTCTTGGCAGTTCCGGCGGTCCAAGTGGAAGTTTGCAATCTCAATTTAGGAAAAAGCTCTTGACAGTCCTGCAAAGGCCATATGATCCAATAGAGTACAAAAGACTTCGAGATGATATCAGTGTTCGGAGGCCAATTGAAATCAACAGGGAGTTGCGTAATGGAAGGGACAGAATGTACACATCAAACAAAAAGGGAAAATCATATCTTGATCACTACAGTGGTGAGCTGGAGTTATCCTTGCTCTGGTTCCTTGTAAACTTTCCTTGTGTATTGACTTTTGGCTTTTCTCCTGCAATGTTCTGATAGTTTACTATGAACTCTGAAAGAAGTTTCCAACATGAATAATATTGATAATTGATTTTATACATTCAAGTGTATTCTTTTTTGGGTGACTATAACTGCACGTTCATATTGTCCATTGTTCCTTTGCAATTTTGGACTAATTTGTTCACCAAGTTTTATATGCATCTTGGACTTCTTTCTGAAAATTTTCTTTAGATTTTCATTATTTTTACAAGGCTTTTTCTGATATCTTCCAGATTTATCTTACATATTTATTTGGAATTGTGATTTTCTAATGCTGGTATTTCTTATGGAAGGGACAGTAATCTTTGTGAATTCTTAAAACCATCATAAATATTATGGGAAAGGTAGACTTGAGTATGGTAATAGCATTGGGTAAAAGAAATGCACTACCAAGCTGCGCCACATCCCTTCAATTGTTCTACAGTGTCATTGTAGAGAATTCCTGTCTTGTTTTGCAAAGTCTCACTAGACATTTTCACGCAGCACCCTAAGGTGAATCACCAATCTCAGTGATTGGCTAACTAGGGGGAATTTGGTGTGAAACCCATGGTTGGTAGTTTAAGCAGTAATTTTAAGATCTTAGTCTTTGATAGACTTTTTCACATGGCACCCGCCGGTGATTGGCTCGAAGTAGGAAGCGGCAGGACCGTTGCTTGTAAGTTCCTCACTTGGAACAAGAGTTGCGTCTACATTTTCTTATCATGTAACTTTAGTAGTCTTATTTATGTTTAGCAAAAGTACTTGTTGATAAAGCTTGATTTAAAAACATGTGAAATTGTGAACGACTATCTGTTCTTAGTATGAATCTGGAGATCTTTAGATAGCTCTCGAGGGATCAACGACATTGAAAAATTGTTGATGCTGATAAAATTTGATTTGCTTTATGTTTTCTTCTTTGTAAGCAGCTTACTTTTCCATCTGAATGGTCTGTTAGTAGCAACTTCACGTGAAATTGGAAATTCTCGAACCAATTTTTTTAGCTTATTGGTATAAAAATGCAATGATCCGTTCTTTCATTATTCCGGTGGCTCATTTCTGACATACAGAGTTTCTTTCACCAATACACCATGGATATAGAGTAACTTCTTATCTGTTTCAGCAGTTTCATCTGCCCTAGCTGGTTGTCCATCCATGTAGTGCTGTCCCTTCTTTTATTACTTTTTCAATTTTCTTTTGCAATTTTCACAAACTTCTTTTTTTGAGTCAATGTCGAAGTGTGACAGTTTGGCTTGGCTTTTTTCATTCTTTTCTTTCTATATCTTTTGGGACGGGTTGGAAGTGTTCTATTTGACTCTGTTTCAACTTTCTTCACAAACTCGATAGTCACAAAAGAACATGTCCAAATTTGTATTTTTCAGTTGGAAATCATAAGGACTAACATGTCCAATCAACTTTTTGTTTTGGGCTTGCTCCTTCCTCAGGGTGAAGATGGTGTCTGGTTCCCATTTCTGATGGTCTCTTTGGTTGGCTGAGTATTTCTTTACAATTTGATGCTAATATGCTACATGCCTGGAGAGTTGACACTGGAGATTGTGTTGTACATCCCACAGGATAATAAGTTAACCTATTATGTATTATTGCATGATGGTGTGTCAGCATGTTCTCACTACAGTGTCCTGTGTTAGCTGTTACAATGACAAATTTCGTCTATTCTTTTGACCATCCCTGAAAATGTGGTAGCACACGCCCTTTCTTTCCTTTCTTTGTTGCAAACCTTTAAGAATCCTCTCCTGAGGCTATGCAGCATAACAGGTATGCAATTAAGTCTCCAAGACCATGTCTAGGATCATCATCCATCTTACTATAGTCTATCTTCCCCTCAATATTTTCTGGGCAATTTAGTCATTTAGTGAACTTGATTTTTCCATGTTGTTAACTACATTTTAGTTTCACAATATCTTATATTAGATTTAGACCTCCAAATAATGTGTATGCAAAGACAGGTACCTATTATTCTTAATCTCTGTAATCTTTGTCAATGTGGTCATTTTTTTCTTACTCAGATATCTTATGCAAGATATACTTATTATGCAGATTTCAGACAAAAATTTAAAGCTGCCATAGATGATCAACATAAACAGTTGAACTTGTTACGTGGGTTTTTCTTTTATTTTGAGGTTAGTGTCTTGTTTCATATTCACTTTAATTATTTATTTGACATTATCCTCTTAAGAATTTTTTATCTTTTGGTTGTCCCTTCGTAGAGGTGAATTCATATTCGAAATAGGAAGAAAGAGAAGAAGGTAACTGGTCATATAAAAATAAGCTTAAGTACATGATAACCTGTATTTGAATCTCACTAGTTGCTTACTTGATTGGAGATACAATTAAGCCCCAAAGAACTGGCACTTAAATTGTTTTTATTTGGTCAAAACTCTCTCTCAATCTTACACCATCACACGCACACATGCCTAACAGACTTTGGCTCTTTTATTTTACTAGTTGAATATTTTTATTTTTTCTTGTGTTTGGGAATAAATTTTAATTGTTTCAAGTCTTTGTCTACGGCAACATCTACTACATATGTACTATATCTCGAGCTAAACCCTTGATCAAAATGAATAAAATGCAAAAAATTCGTTCAAATGATCATGGTGATATAAGCTTAATCATCCTTTGATATATGAGTTGTAGTAGGTAAATTCTGCAGCAGACCCTTAAGAAGTCATTGAATGAAAGTTAAGAGGAAGGAAATGTCCTTTAAGATTGACTATTGGAATGTGCTGCAAGCTTCCTGCATCTCATTATCTGCACAAACTGAATTGATATGTAACAACATTTCACATTTACTAAGAAGATGAAGCTGTTAGCCGTTTATATATTCACTAGGTTGTTGATACACGTGTTGCATTCAGGAAGGATTTGAAATATAGGAAAATGTATTTAGTTTCTTAGTGAAAAGAAATAATTAAATTTTTTTTACAGACTTGGAGACATGCTTGTAGTTTATGAATATGCTGTATGCCTATTATGCATGAAATATAAAATTAAACGTCTATATTGATTATTTTGGATTTTGATCTATTATTACTTTAGTTTCTTCTTGTTGAAGTTTGCAAGTATCGCTTCATTACTAGTGCAACCATTTTTCAAAGATTGGCTGTTATTCTATCTTTCGGTATGGAATGGTAGATATTTCCCATGGTTCGATTCTTAAGCTCTTTTGTAGCTTCACAGGGACTTCTTTTCAAATACGCAAGATAAGATTTAATGGGTATATTGTTCTTTCACGTTAGAAGTAGACATGCATTTGTCATTCATAATTGGTTTTTATTGATTTCATACTAGCTTAATGATTCAGTCAATTTTCTTTCTTCTCGTGGATACGAATTATCTTGGCTTGCTTGACCTTGCCTTACGATGAGGCCATGAGGGTAGGTTTAGTTGTTAACTTCCTAATATCGTTTCCTTTCAATTTTCACCATGGCTCTTCATTTGTTTTTAATATCATTACTGCTTTCATGGTAGCTTCTAAATGTGCCCTCCTAGTAATTTTAATTTTGAGATGCTACATATGTGTGTTTATGAGTGATTTGAGATAATTAAGAAAAAATAATACAGTAAACGAAACTTTTAAGGAAGCAAATGCGTGATGGAATATGCTTAAGAGCTCCCGAATGCTATTTTTTGCTCTAAATAGCTCTGTGTGCCTTACATATGAAGCGCCTCTCCCTCAGTTTCAAATTGACTCTCTCCCTTTGTTTCAAATTGAATATCCTAATTTGACTTGACACGGAGTTTAATGAGAGCTAAAAAAGGTGAATATAATAATAGGGGATAACTTTGACTATAAAAAGCGGTCAGATCGTAGTTTTTGGATTTTTGAACATTTATAAGTCAGTAAGTCAAAGACAAGTGAAACCATAAGAAATATGTTCAATAGAAGTCATATATTTGAAATAAAGTAAAAGCTTCTATTTCAGGATATTGAACATTGTTTTAAAACAACCCGAGAGAAAAGCAATACATTTGATTTGAAACAGAGGGCTACTAACCTAAGGAGTATCAATCTCTTTTTCTTTTTTGCTCTTTTACTGAATTGTCATTTCGGGTGTCTTTAGATGAAAATCAGAGGAAACTAGTGAATAAAGTATGATTCTGCTGATGAATGTGGTTTATAAACATGTGGCTTGGGTAGTTCCAAACTTGTTGAAAGAGAATCTGCATTGCTTTAGCAGTTACTCATGCTGTCGTGCAAACTTGTGCAGCATTACTTGGTTGTTATGAGATCCTTATAATATCAAAAGAGCAGAAAATCTGATTCGGCTAGGTCTTCAAGAAACATCAAAAAAATGTTCCTATGGATTTTGTAACGTTAAACTCGTATTTAACTAAAGCCATGATTGTGTATATTCAGGAATAATTAGTACTAAATGGTTTTGGCGGAATACAGTGTTTGGAAAAATACAGTCTGTGAGAGGAATAGCATTTTCCACAGCAAAGGAGAATCTATCGCTTGTATTTTTCTCATTTTAATTTTTTCATTTTACACATAATATTATCATTGAACTTATGGATTTCGTACCTATGATATCAGAATTTGACTCAGGTTGGAGCATTCAAACCTTGGAAAGACCAGTCATGTCTTGCAGTGATGCCAGCATCTCCTTAGATTTTGCAGCATTGTTATTCTTTGGAGGATTTCAGGATGTACTCTCAGCTGACAGTTTTTGCTGGCTTGGTAATGAAGTGCACGTTGATTGCAATGCTTTATCCTGACCATAGGCACTGGTTTTCCTCGTGTTACATCTTTAAACTTCTTTTTCTTGCTAGTTAAGCGAGCATTTCATTAATAAAAAACTTGTTAGGGCAGATAAAATTACAGTCGACGAGCCAATCTCATAGACCTTTTGCTTTAGCCTTTGGCTACACTTGAATATTTATGTCTTGTTTGTATCTCATTGCTTTACATCACTAATTTGGCCGTCATTATAATTGAAGCCAATGCGTGGTTTTCCCATGCTGAAGTTGAGGACCCTTGCATTCATGTTGTATTGGATTTCTCCTGCATATAGCAGCTTCCTTATGTAATGCTCTATGTCTGAGCCAATCAGTCGAAGTGTATATTCTGTCAATGGTGCCCCCTGGTTTCACAAAACAGTCAACATATTGTCATAATCTCGTAGGAGAATTATTTGCTCCGGTAAAACAGTTGTTTGCCGTGAGATAAAAAGTGATGTGGGGTCCACTTGTGTATTAGACGGCCGGATAGCCGTTTACCAAAGGGAATTCTTTCCCCGTATCGTATAGAAGGATAAACTCTAAGAAGAAATTGTCATTGAATCACTCAAATGAATGAGATAAATCTTGATATATATTGCTCAATTACAAAGGTAAGGTGCCGTTGGGCAGTTGAAATGCTAATATGTTCATAAGATGTTAGTAGTTAAGATGAGAATATTGAGATGGATGTGTGACAAAACTAGGAAAGACAAATTGGAAATGAAGTGATACGAGAAAAATTAGAAGTGATCTCGATTGAGAATAAGGGAGAACTATTTGAAATAGCTCGAACATGTTAGGAGCTAATCTATGAAAGAGCTTATTAAAAATTATAATTGTATTGATGTACCGCATCCTAAGAGAGGTAAAAAAAGATTCAAGCGGAACAGAGAAAATTACTATTGACAGAAAAGCATAGTGTCGTTATATAGCTAGTCCTATATTAGAAGATGAAAATTGACAAGTATTCTCCCACAAGTAAAATATTAAACATATTTAAACACCATGGATTTGTGTGACAAGTAAATTACCTCATAATGGTCAACAAGCTCTTGGAAGTAAGAGTAAACTTTGTAGCAAGTCTCATCAGTCCACACAAACTCATCAGTAGGATCAAGAATAAGAGTCAACTTATCCATCTGGGTTTGATCAAATTCACATGTTTCAGGATCAATATAAGCTGCATAAATCCTAACATGGCGTGTAGCACTGCTTAGCCACTGTCCACCATATTCTCTACTCATGTTCTTGCTCTTCACATTCACTTGTGGTTCAACTGGTCTTGGCTGCTTCAAGCTCTGCTCTTGTTGTTTTATGGTGTCTTCTTCTTTTTCTTCTGCTTTCACTTCCTCTTCAACTTCAGCTTGTTGAGCTGAAACTGTGAACATGTTTCTTCTTCTTAGTTGTCTTTTGCTGCCTCTTGCCCAACTCAACATGGAGAAACTGGTTGAAGCCATGTATGATGAAGCTGCTGCCATGGCTGCTTGAAGCTTTTGTGCTTGTGTTTTTTTTCTGTTTTTGATGTGTTTTAAGTGAGAGGCTTATGATTTATGTTCAACACGTGTGGATAAGATTTCTTTGTTTTGTGAGAGAGTATAATTGTGTTTTGTGCTTGTGCATGAGTGGTAAAGAAGACACACGGATGTGTCTGGCTCTTAGAGTTATGAAAAATTGGCTGCATTATCTTTTACTGCCCCATGTCTATTCTTGAAATTGTCATGATATTCCAATAACATATACCATGGATCAAGGTATTTTTTTGGCGAATGTATATACGGCTGAACTCTCGTCTTTTATTTTTCAATTCATTTTATTAAAGGTTCCAAGGAATAACTCAAGATAGCAAGAAGGAACGGAGACTCGTGCCAAAGTATGGGTTAAAACTTCCTTAATTATATTTAAAATCATACTCTTAATTTACCTACCTAGTCTTGCGTTATAAGACTAATCATAACGCCTTCGAAGTTTTGATAAGATACAACTAGTAACCCATTAACACAAGGAGGTGATTTCGAAATCCCTTATGAAGTTACTTATGATTCTAACATAATATCTACCTACATGTGATGTTTGGTAATGTAGGGTATTTTCCAAGGCATCAAAGAAAAATTACTATACTTAATTGACCCCATCAACTAGGTGGCCTTTAACCTTGGGCATTCTAATAAGAGACTCGCGAGACACTGAATTATTTGTATCACTTATTTATCACACGTCATAGATGTTTAATTTATATGCTAAAATAACAATTTTTTTTTTCTCTCTAATCTTTTAGTATCCATACTAAGCATCACACGAGTACTAAATAGGCGATAAAAATTGAGTGATATCGAACCCTTCTCTTCTAATAATCACGGTTACACTGGTCATGCTGACATAACTCGAGGTCACCACATTGCGCTACAGGAGAGGTCACAATTCAACTTGCAGCAATCCGATCCCACGAATCAAACACGAATACTGCAAAATATATATATCTATTGCCAAAATTGTTTTTACAGAATTTTTGTAACACCATTTCACTACACTATTAACATGCCTATACCTACTACAACAAGAAGAGCATACATCAAAACAAAATAAATTCTCCAGTAGCAGAAAGTTATCAGACCTAACTGCATTACCTCATTTACAACAGCTAAGAATCTTCTAACATGTGAGTACTGGCCATCGCACTATGACTGGCAATGGCTGGAGATGAATCTGCCATGCGAGGTTTGTTCATTATGCGCAGGGGTTTAATCAACTCGTCAATAGTGGAAGTCTGTGCATCTGAAGGACCAGGGTCGCATGTCTGCTCAGTTATCGAATCAACGGGTTGTTCCACTTGTTCATTACTTATATCTAAGCTAATATACTCCACGAATGTTCCATCCTGACAAGAGATGTCGTCATTGCTCCTTTCAGAGAGCTTCTCGGATCCAGTTATTCTGCAGTCGACCATATGAATAGGGCTAGAACCAAAGTAGCGCCCTCGAGCATTTTTCTGTTCCCTTGAAGGCTTCCTCGTTCCCTTTCTCTTTCTCGGATGATGAAGCTTGCATTTAGAACCTTGTGGACAGACTCCAGTTGCTTCAAAAACAGGGCAGACATAGGTGTGTTTCTTCCGACACTGCATGTTTAGCGATATGATCCATTTCACAAGTTTAATACTTGGTGGGGTTGTGTGCATGTGGTGTGTGAGTGTGTGCATGTGAACGAGATAGAGAGAGAGAGAGAGAGAGAGAGAGATTATGGGTCTCTGCTCAATAAACTGTAAATGCTACAGCAGGAGTTGCCAACAAGCAATCATGTGAATAAGCCAAAAATACCTCATTGCCATCAGCACAGTAGCCCCTGCGGAAACCTTCGCATATAGAGGCACTTGGATTCACATTTACGTGTCTATACGGACAGTTTTCATTGGAGCATAAGCCTGTCAAACAAGAAAAGAAAAGAAAATTCCATCCAGCATGTTATACTTTGCTAGTTATCTATTGATCTGCAGTCTACCAAGAAAGAATGACATTTACCTTGCAAAAAATAAGAGCAATCTGGCATCCTTTCGGGCATCACCTGCACACGCAATCAAATAGAAATACAAGAGGAAAGGTGGAAGCTGAATAGTGGTCAAACATCTCCAAATACCACATAAATATATACTGAAAGAGCAAAATACCTTGTGAGTCAATTTACAGTTAGGATTGGAGCATGAACTGTTCAAAAACTTTGTGCAAACTGCAATTTTAGAGGGATCATGGATATACGGACACTTTCCATCTTCCTTATTACACTTCCCAAACCTTGTGAAAAACTGACAATACTTCCTCCTTTTAGCCAACCGCAATCTGACTGTGTGCAAACTCCACCGAACTTTCTCACTGGCCAAGGTGCGAGTCCGTTTCTTTGGATCTCTAACCAGTTTGTTACCATTGCCAACTCGCACATACCTACAAATTGTTTAAGCCATTTATATGACAATAAGGTGAAATAAGTAAGCAACAATATAACCTTTTCTTCACCTTTCTCCTATTCCCCTTTTTACTTTTCAGAACATCAGTATGTTCAAGATTATGGAAAAAGAAATTGGATTTCACAAATAATACAACCCTTAATGTACCTATAGATATTAACATTCTCATGAACTTACTCATCATTGCCAATCAATAATCTCCTTGGCACGTAAGATTTCTTTGCATTCTCTTCAGGTTGGGGAACCGGGCACAGATGATCCTCATCTGCATTTGGTAAGGAAAAAAGTTACAAGGCCCAGATCAAAGTTAAGAAATGCCAACTGATCAGATATAAGTTGGAAGAGCCAAAACAATGATATTAAGGTGTACGAGTGTTATTCCTCCACTTGGTTCACTGTTCTCTCTCTTTTTCAGTTGTCTAGGGAGTGGATGTGGAGGTAAACATATATTAAATCAAAGGCTGTGAACCATATTTCATTTCTAATAAGTATCCTGGCTTAGGTAGTTAGTTATCGCTATAGTCCAATTTTCCTAAGAACAGATGATCACTCTACAAATAGGAAACAGGTCTCAAGTTACTCAGGAAATCTGAAAGAATAACAGTCATCAACAAAGAGAGGAAGAGAGAGAGGGGAAATGCAGAAGTCGCGAAAGTAATCAGCTTCAAAGCACAAGAAATATGATACTTGCAAGTCAGATTTCCTAATTGTGTTAAGCTTTACTTTTTGAGATTGAGAATTTTACCAACACTCAAAGGGTAAACATATAAAGGTATTTGTCTTTACATTAGTACTACTTTGTCACAGCTATATTATGCAGTTCCCATTTTTATTAAGCTCTACTTTTCAATAACGAGAATTGTACTTTCCTTCCAAAAATAAATACACAAAGACATTCTCAATCCTTTCTGCATAAGGTCCGTGTTATTCCATTTTAGATGTCCATTAATAGGTTTACACGCACTTGTGCCGGTATTAGTGCCTCCGACATACTAAGAATCATTTTCTAACCTGCCCTCTCTCCCCCCGAAGAGAAAGAGAACAAAAAAATAATCACTATCCCAACTTAATGATAGAAAAGAAATATAAGAAAAAGAAAACAAGAAAAGAAAGCCTTCCAAATTCCATCTTTTCCAGAATCAGAAACTACGTTCATACACCTTCACCAATAACTGGGCCTGCTCTTTTTTTCGAGAAATATCAAGGATACAGAGATACAACCTATAGGATAGATCCTGTTCAAGTAGGTCGTAAAAGTTAAGAACTGGGCCTGCTCATAGATACTAAAGACTAAGAATTAAAACCGAAGAAAGCCTTACCACGTTCCTGCCTTCGACAAACTTTACCTCCAAGACTCGTCAACACAAGATAACAGTACAGGACATCACCACGGTAGAAATATTCACTTCTCTGAGAATATACACATCTATTTATAATGCATATTTACCCTAGAGTTGATCTTTGGCTCAACAAAACTAAAAAAAAATAAAAAAATATTCCACCTTTCTGGGGGGACTTCACTCGTCTCAACAGAATCTTACTGAACTCTTCAAAGTTGACAAATTAAATTCTGATTTCCCGTTAAGCCTATGTAACTCCTTGGCCATACTACTTGCATATCTCTGTCCAACCATCTTTCTCTCGTCAATCCCAGTGCCAGCTCTATCCCCTAGTTCACGATACAACCCCCTTCTTATAGAAGCACACCACTCGCTCACCGTAGCAATTGCTGCACAGGTTTGGATATGCTGCTTCTTCCCTATGGAGATTAAGGTAAATAGGAGCAAATCCCAGAAGAATTGGACTAAACTATACCGGCATGCGCAAGAGAGGTTGGAGTCCATCAAGTCCACTGTGGTGTTCCACTCAAGAATGAGAAATCACAAACAACTAAGCTTACATTATGGCTGCCACATTGTTCAAATAATTTTTACAAGTGAAAAAAGTTGCCCTACTCCACATATCCGTTACAGAATAGCTTCTCAACTCAAATTAAAACTTTCATACTTTAGTTTCTTCCTTCATGTTACACACAGATCACCACTTCTCTAACAATTTCCTAGGTCTGAGAAAGGCTGTATCACATGACCCACCACTTAGGGAAGGCAATGATACAACTGCCCAATGTCAAGGAGATGTATCCTACTATGATTTTACATTCCAAAAGTACTCAAACAGCATGAAAGTACTCTTCTCAAGGACTTGGTAACGCACTTCAGTTACTTCGCAGAATGATTTATTATCTGTCCAAGGCTCAGCTATCATCATGCTTGTCACCTTAGATAGGCTGAGATAATGATACAAGACCTTAATGCTTGACATCTCCTGCTACTACAATAAAATTTTCAATTTTTTTCATTCCTGTTCCTGAACTTATTGATGCATTAGCTGACTGCGTTCTTAATATCTATGATATAATTTACTCACAACTGAAGTAAAAGACAACTCATCCCTAGATCAAATGATGAAATTCAAAATCTTCCATCTGTCAGAGATGAATGTAGTTCATCCTTTGTCACAATCTTTAAGACATGAAATTAAACAATTATTAGGCCCAAAAGAGGAAAGTCTATAAAATAGTGACTAACAGGTAGGCAGGTAGGTGAAACCCCCCCTTTATAACTACATTCACCCTCCCAGGTTCTTATTTCCATCGTATTCTAATGAAAGACCCCAAAGACAAAGTCAAGTATAAATAGTATTGATCTCCCCAATTCCATTTAGAACTTAGGCGTAAAGCAGTTTACCTACATCCTGCATCATCTTAATTATAATCGAATCAATGACAATTTTTTCTATTGCATGTTTCTTATAACAAGTTAAATTTAGTCTGGATTTGATTTGTTCTGTGAATATTTCCAGTACAAATCTTTCGTTATTATTAGAAGCCCTCAGGAGCCATATATAAGAAATATCGTTGGAGTATGTCTCACCATTCGACCAGCAGCTACACATAAAACTAACAAGATGCATCATATGAAACATTGTCAAATGTAAATTAATTACTTGAACACCAAAATAATTCTACTCAAGAAAAACAAACGCATGGGAAAATATATAATTATAATGGCAAAAATGGAAGGGGAAAAGACTTATAAAGTTCAATCAGAAGTAAACCATTTGTAATTCTATGAAGCGTATTTCTTGTAGGATCCATTTTGTAGCGTTCTGAACCAATACGGAATATCCGCTCTCCTGTAAAATAGTCAAAGAGCCAAAGTATCCATGTTATATGAGCTTCATAGAAATACAAATCATTAGGATCACCACAGGAGAGAACAAAGGTATCCCCGTAATATTCGTTCTATCATTATATATCCTTCGTTTCAATTATTACCCAATTCACTTCCCAAAAGTCAAAGATATAATAAATGAAACTGAGATGGAAAATGGATAGCCACACCCGTATTTCTGAACGGCTTCACTGTATCTTATGCATTATTCATCTTAATTATTAGCTTTTCACTTCAAAAAGTCAAAGATGACAGATAAAACTGGAAAGGAAAGAAAGAATAACCACACCAGGATTCCTGACTGGCATACCTGGCCGGAGTTTTATGCAATACACTGACTTACGAGAAACATGATTTCTTCTGTTCAAAACAGTTGAAGCAGCAACATTTTGTTCCTTTTTACTTTTCTCCGCTGCAGCAACTGCTAATGTAGCCTCCTATAGAACAAAGTGTGACCAACTATATTACTAAAAGAACTTCTCACTTTGGAAAATAATTGACTACCTAAACTTATCAACCAGAAAAAAGGATATGCATGAATGCTGCTCAACAAACCTCATTAGCTTTCTTTGAGTTCCTCTCAATAGATTTTGACCATTTCAAATTTGAGCCACCAACACTTAGCACCTTAGATCTCCGAAGAGAAAATCCATTGGTTGATCTTGTGTAGATTGTCTCTCTCTTTCTGGACAACAATAGTTTCCGACTACAAGAAAAAGCATATTTCATTAACTTTATTTCTGTAAAGGCCATAACATAGAGAAAATTCTGAACTGGGAGAAAATACAAAATGATGCGTACCTAATTAGGGACAAGGAAGTGTCATTTGGAATGAACATCGAATTTCTTCGATATGTAGCTCTTTTCCATGGGAACAAGTATGGCCATGCTTTGTGACACCGAACTGAACTAACATCACTTTTGGATGACTCTGTTTCACGTAATGTCCATACCAATGAGAATTTAAAAGGTTTATATGACTTTGAATTGCCTGCAAGATTCTCAAAAGAAGTAATGGAAATTAAACAAATAGACAAAAAAGGTCTAAAAAAATTTTGATAGAAATGCAAAACTCCATCAACAACAACAAATGCTTCCGCAAAAGGGGTTAATGGAAAGTTATAAAACATGCTTGCATGATTGCAGAATGATGCCATGCAACTGTTGTGGAAGTCCTTTTGAACTCCCAGATCAAATAAAAAGTACTATGGCATGTACAAAGAGCTTTTACCTAGCTGAAACAGACGAGTAGCAGTTCACCGTACCTAAATCTAATTCCTAAAATGACTTTAATTTGCTGCTTAGCAACACTATAAAAATGAACTACAAGCATGATGATAAGATGATATGAAGCAAATTCTGAACCAACAAATATTGGGCCAGACATGTGGAATGAAAGAACGGTTGACAAAAGAAAACTGCACACTGAAGACAGTTAAAAGTAGCTATTTGGGGTTATCCCTTTCATAAACAACACCCACCATCAGATTTAAAAGGTGACTTTTAGTCACTGCTTAACAAAACCATAAATACAAACTACAAGCCTGATAATATGATATGTCATTTTGGAATGAATATCGAATTTCTTCGATATGTAGCTCTTTTCCATGGGAATAAGTATGGCCATGCTTTGTGACACCGAACTGAACTAACATCACTTTTGGATGACTCTGTTTCACGTAATGTCCATACCAATGAGAATTTAAAAGGTTTATATGACTTTGAATTGCCTGCAAGATTCTCAAAAGAAGTAATGGAAATTAAACAAATAGACAAAAAAGGTCTAAAAAAATTTTGATAGAAATGCAGAACTCCATCAACAACAAGAAATGCTTCCGCAAACGGGGTTAATGGAAAGTTATAAAACATGTTAGCATGTTTGCAGAATGATGCCATGCAACTGTTGTGGAGGTCCTTTTGAACTCCCAGATCAAATAAAAAGTACTACGGCATGTACAAAGAGCTTTTACCTAGCTGAAACAGAAGAGTAGCAACTCACCGAACTTAAATCTAATTCCTAAAATGACTTTAATTTGCTGCTTAGCAACACTATAAAAATGAACTACAAGCATGATGATAAGATGATATGAACCAAATTCTGAACCAACAAATATTGGGCCAGACATGTGGAATGAAAGAACGGTTGACAAAAGAATACTGCACACTGACGACAGTTAAAAGTAGCTATTTGGGGTATCCCTTTCATAAACAACACCCACCATCAGATTTAAAAGGTGACTTTTAGTCACTGCTTAACAAAACCATAAATACAAACTACAAGCCTGATAATATGATATGTCATTTTGGAATGAATATCGAATTTCTTCGATATGTAGCTCTTTTCCATGGGAATAAGTATGGCCATGCTTTGTGACACCGAACTGAACTAACATCACTTTTGGATGACTCTGTTTCACGTAATGTCCATACCAATGAGAATTTAAAAGGTTTATATGACTTTGAATTGCCTGCAAGATTCTCAAAAGAAGTAATGGAAATTAAACAAATAGACAAAAAAGGTCTAAAAAAATTTTGATAGAAATGCAAAACTCCATCAACAACAACAAATGCTTCCGCAAAAGGGGTTAATGGAAAGTTATAAAACATGCTTGCATGATTGCAGAATGATGCCATGCAACTGTTGTGGAAGTCCTTTTGAACTCCCAGATCAAATAAAAAGTACTACGGCATGTACAAAGAGCTTTTACCTAGCTGAAACAGAAGAGTAGCAGTTCACCGTACTTAAATCTAATTCCTAAAATGACTTTAATTTGCTGCTTAGCAACACTATAAAAATGAACTACAAGCATGATGATAAGATGATATGAAGCAAATTCTGAACCAACAAATATTGGGCCAGACATGTGGAATGAAAGAACGGTTGACAAAAGAAAACTGCACACTGAAGACAGTTAAAAGTAGCTATTTGGGGTATCCCTTTCATAAACAACACCCACCATCAGATTTAAAAGGTGACTTTTAGTCACTGCTTAACAAAACCATAAATACAAACTACAAGCCTGATAATATGATATGTCATTTTGGAATGAATATCGAATTTCTTCGATATGTAGCTCTTTTCCATGGGAATAAGTATGGCCATGCTTTGTGACACCGAACTGAACTAACATCACTTTTGGATGACTCTGTTTCACGTAATGTCCATACCAATGAGAATTTAAAAGGTTTATATGACTTTGAATTGCCTGCAAGATTCTCAAAAGAAGTAATGGAAATTAAACAAATAGACAAAAAAGGTCTAAAAAAATTTTGATAGAAATGCAAAACTCCATCAACAACAACAAATGCTTCCGCAAAAGGGGTTAATGGAAAGTTATAAAACATGCTTGCATGATTGCAGAATGATGCCATGCAACTGTTGTGGAAGTCCTTTTGAACTCCCAGATCAAATAAAAAGTACTACGGCATGTACAAAGAGCTTTTACCTAGCTGAAACAGAAGAGTAGCAGTTCACCGTACTTAAATCTAATTCCTAAAATGACTTTAATTTGCTGCTTAGCAACACTATAAAAATGAACTACAAGCATGATGATAAGATGATATGAAGCAAATTCTGAACCAACAAATATTGGGCCAGACATGTGGAATGAAAGAACGGTTGACAAAAGAAAACTGCACACTGAAGACAGTTAAAAGTAGCTATTTGGGGTTATCCCTTTCATAAACAACACCCACCATCAGATTTAAAAGGTGACTTTTAGTCACTGCTTAACAAAACCATAAATATAAACTACAAGCCTGATAATATGATATGAAGTAAATTCTGAACCAACAAATATTGGGCCAGACATATGGATATGGAAGAACAGTTACAAAGAACGCTGCAAACTGAAGACAGTTAAAAGTAGCCACTTTTAATATCCATTTCCTGACCAACGCAAACTGACACTAGTGCCAAAAGTAAGCAAAGATGAATGAGAAGCATAGACGTGCTAAAATCCATTCTATCATACACCAACACTTTGATGGCAATAAGATTTTCTTTTACTATCTTTTCCTTTACTTTGCAGATAAGAGAAGTATGTAGAAGACTTTTCGGTTATTCATGGATGAACTAAAATGGATGCAGCTGTCAGAGTGAGATACAGACAGTTTCATATTTTACAGACAAGATATAAGTGTAGCATAACAAACTTCCTGACTCTATGGGCGATTATAAGACAGCATCACAAGGAAGTGCAAATATTGTCTAATTTAGCAAGAGAAAAAAAAATATATCAAAGAAGTTGTATCATGAATATGAAAATCGAAACACTTGGATGGTGAAGGAAACGGTTTAATAAGTGCGACCCAGAAAACATACTTTTACCAGACTGCTTAAACTTTTGATTGTCTTGCTTCTGTGAGTCATCGGCAGCAGCAACACTCTCCTCAACATGATTTTCCAGTAACCTTCTGATCAACTGATTCTTCCTCCTCTTGTAATACCCATCAGAGGATGGTTGCGCCTTATCCACACAGCGAAGAGACACATCACCAGCACCCAGAGCTGCAACCAACTGATTTGATCTTCGCTTTACATATATTATCTTCTTTCCTAAATTCTTTTCATCTTGGGTACTCTGCCCTTCATAATTTTTGATCGAACCAGTATGACATTCAGGTAGTCCAGAAGATTTTGTAATTTCCTCAGAGGACTCCAGCAAATTCATGTTTGTGGTAAATTCCAGAGGACCTGATGTTGTTACAGCAGAAAAACTTTCAGTTGGTTCTGCTCCCGGCAAAGATGTAGAATCGTTCAAACTTAGAGCCGCAGTACTCAATGATTTGTTAGCCAAGCAAAGAGGTGGTGTTTGAGGTCTCTCATTAGTAGCAAGGGATCCTCCATGTATAGTAGAAATCTGGGGATTAGCATCAGATTCCTTGCCCTTCTTTGAATCATCCACACCAGAAGAATTGAAACGATACACTAAAGAACCAGAAGCATGGACTCCTTTGGAGACAGCAGCAATAGGAGAAGGATTTCTAACTAAACTATTACCTTTACGAGTATAAGAACTCTGCAGAGTACCAACCTTCTTTCGTGTATTATTCTGTTGAGGAATGGGGTTCAATTGGGTCATAGGTCCTCTGACAGAACCAGAGGGATTGCCAGTACGATGCCAGGTGCGTGGTTTTGCAATATGGTTCAAGGTGGCTGCTTTCCTTGATGCTGTAAAATTTAGTGACGGGTGACCAGAAAACACTTGAGGAACTGATGAACTGAGATAGTTGTTGCTCAAGTTTGATTTTACCCAAACAGAATTCAAATTCAGTGTTACCTTGCTAGTACCCTTAGATAGAGATGAGGCTGTCTTGATACCGATGGGAGGTTTCCTTGCAATTCCCTGACCTGCTCTTCTATCAAGTTCAGAATCACTAGCAGACAGAGGCCTCTTATGAAGTTCTTTATCATTCTGGCAAACATTATCATCAGAAATATGGCTGACTGATGGTTTAAAATCATCTACCTCTGAGGGTGACTTAATGGCCGAATTTTCAGGAGAACACATGTGTGATCGGCTATCAGAAAAAGAGTCTATCAGTTCATCAACCGAGTTCACTGCAGAGGCACCTTCTCCGTTGTCGCATAAAGATGGATGGTTTAAGACAGATTCTAAATTGTCCTTCACAGTCAGGGAATCATCACACTCGCAATCTTTGCCAGGCACTCTCTGATCCATCTCCGTATCACACAATTGGTTTGCACTGCCTTGGCTAACCATATCCACAGTGCCAAATTGATGATTGGTTACAGATATAGCTGAAGCTGCATCTTTTTCAGGATCAGCACCAAATTGGGGTGAGCAAGAAGACAACAGTTCAAGTATTTTACTCTTTTTAGAAGCACCATCTCCTGTTGACTGAGCTTGAAATGATGCTCTTGCAGTACTGTTCTCATTCAATGTGCCTGTTGGCAGCAAAGAAGTTAGTAAATCAGCAGATTCTAACACTATTCGAACCTCTGACGCTGAGGTACCATTGTCAACACATGAAGAAACATTGCTAGATAATGTGGATGTGGCAGCAGTATCAGGGCCCTTATCAGGTTTTATTTTCTTCCCATAAATGGGAAACACATTTGCATCAATACCAAAAGCATCTTGATCTGAAACAATCACATTTAGAGGATCCCCTCCCAAACTGTCTCCACACAAAGTATCATTGTGATAATCAGGATGAAACACTTCCTTTGCTGCACAAACATCATTCACCAAACTAATAATGCCTTCATCTTCACCATTTATACAACTACCTACATTCACAGGGACGTCACTAGCACCTGAACCATACAAATGTAACAAAGCATCACTAGTTTTCCTCTTCCTCTCAACCTTTTGAGAATTGTCTTCACTGAAGCCTACAGAAACCACTGCCTTCAGAGGTCCTCTGCCGTGATCATTGTCCGGTGGTACAGTGGATAGGTCAAAACATGACTTCTTACTACCATCATCAAGAGAACATGGGTCAGAAATATTTCCTTGTCCCAGACAGCCTGTGGAAGAACTAATGGTCAGTCTGGTGACACCTAAAGAATGGTTGGAGCAACTCGAATTTTTGACATTTTCATGAGCATCATTTTCAAAGGATACAATGGTCTGATTCCCCAAAAACTCTTTGGTACCAGGATCTGAAGCGCCTACATCATCAACAGCAATAACTCCTGCCTTTTCAGAACATTCTGGCTTGGAATCTGTAACAATATTTTCAGCATGGTCCGAGGCATATATATGTGAGTGATCATCAATGTCTGGATTAGAAGTATCTGGGTGAATGACGGGAATTCCCATTTTTTTTGTACTTGACAGTATGGAATTCAGGTAGCCTTCAACTAAAACAGAAACCTCGAAAGATCCGCCTCTCAGGGCATTCTCAGGTAATGGCCCCCCATCCTGACAAGGATGCTTGGTAAATTCTACTAACCTATCACTGCCAGGCAAAGCAGACTTGGATTGCAGTTGAACTAAACTTGTGTCAAGATTAGACACAGAACCAGAGTTATGATTGGATCTATCTGCTTGATCAGCTTCATCAGTAATTACTGTATCCACTTTACTTTGAGAAGTATAACTATCAGTATTACTATGACTTGATGAATTGGGAAAAGCAGCTGAAAATGGCCTAGAGGAATCAACATCAGTGTCATTCTTTTCTGAAACGCTACCTGCTTCATTTGAACAATGAGACAAAACAATGCCATGTGCTGAGATCCGAACAGCAGAAGCATCACTCTGCCCGGGATGCTTCATACCCTCGTCCTGCTGAGAGACTGCAGTAGGATTACCCATGGACTTATCTGCTTTAGTCAGCTCATCAGTATCTTTCAGTGGCTGTGGAACAGATTCATGTAGAGGAGTGGCTGTAATTTTCTTTCTCTGTATAATTCTTCGGAAAGGTGTTCCACTGGCTCCAGCCGAGTTACCATCACCATCCAAAGCCTTCATTTTAGGAGATCCTGTAGTTGTAGCATTTTCAGCCACATCATTGCTACCACTTGAACCAGGCTGTGGACCGCAACCAGATGCACTTCCATCAGCAGAAACAATATTGTCTGAGGACAGTTTACGTCTTTTGCCAGAAATAGACGGACCATCCAACCCAGTTACAGAATTGTTAGGTTTACAGGAATTCTCACTTGGTTTGGTTAGGGGTGAACTCGAAAAATTAATTTTCCTAATCTTCCTATTCCTAGGGGTTGAACTCTTGCAGTCAACAGTGGGACTCGACGGGGTTACAATAGCCTTTGCTACAAGCGAATTAGATTTAAACGAAACGTCAAGCTGAACGGGACTCTTCTCCCTCTTTTCCTCCACCCTGCAGTCTGACTGCACCAAGCCATCCTTTTCCTTACCCCATAAACCTGCACCAGCACTCGAGCTCTCATCAAAGTAACCCTTAGAGTACTGACTGGATTCGTGAACTCTATTCCTATTCCTATTACTTTTAATCCCTTTACCTAACTGAATCCTAAGTAAAGCACTCTTCTTTTGCACTTGCTTCTTCCTTGGTGACCTACTAAAAAACCCTTGTCTGCCCTCTCTCGCCCTATCATTATCCCTAAACCTACCTGAACCAAAACTATCCAAGAACAATTCCCGCCTTGAAGATCCAAACATATTGTCTGTTTCCATCCCCACATTTCGGGGGGAATAACGACCCCACCTCGGGTCTTCATCTCTCTCATCATACACCTCATAGTTTCCCACATTGGGGGGACAGTCTCTTCTTGACAAACTCTCATCAAAACAATCAACATTCCTATACCTATCACCGGGAGCAAAACTATACCTTTCGTCATCACCAATAATATCAAAATCCAAATCTTTACGAGCCCATCTGCGCTCTTCATCATTATTCACAATAGAAACATCATGATTACCATTAGTATTATTCATAAACCTATCATCGCCATAAAATTCATCAAGAAACCCATCATTACGTTCAAAATCATCGATATCGGGTCGAAAACTCAAACCTGGATGGTAACCGTTGTCATGTGGTGGCGGAGGCGGAGGTGGTGGTGGTGGTGGAAATTGTTGGTCAGGCGGAACCCTAACCCTAGGTGGCGGCTCAACCCAGCGATTATGTTGACGATGATAATTATTAAAATTATTGTTAAAATTGGTATTATCTTCGTTCCGATGAGATGCTGAAACCCTAGATGGTGGTGGTGGTGGTGGTGGTGGTGGTGATAGGAGATGAGGAGGGATAAAATTGGAATTTTGAGATAGGTGATCGTCGATGGGTGGACGAGGGCGGTGGTGGTGGTGCAAGGCGAAGTGTTGGGGAGGTGGAGGAGGAGGGAGAGATGGTGGTGGTGGTAGTGGTGGCGGCGGAGGAAGGTGGTGATGTGGCGGCGGAGGAAGTGGTGGTGGTGGTGGAGGAAGGCGGTGGTGGGAGAAGAAATTACTAGGGTTAGAATCGGGGAAATTTGGAGGATGAGGAACGTACCTGTGGTGGTGGTGGTGGTGGTGTTGGTGGCGGCGGGGGTGGTGGGAGGGGGGTGGTGGGTCCATGTGACTAATGATACATACGATATCTGATGTTCTGCTTCTGGGTTTGACTTTCTGGTCTTGGTTGAGTGGCTATAAAAGAAGAGGCAAGGCTACTGGTGCACGACAACTATTTTCGTTCAAGAAAAGTCTACTTTTGTCAATTTTGTACTTCTACTTTTCAAATTGAGCAAATTAGCATAGTAAAATTTCAACTTAAAATTAATTAGTTGTTATGATGAGTTGTCAATTTTGTACTTCTACTTTTCAAATTGAGCAAATTAGCGTGCTTTTTCAAACTTTGTTAAAAATAGTAAAGTGTCATCTTAAAATTAATTAAGTTTTAAGATGCGTAGTTTAAGATTTTAATTTTTTATGTGGAAGTATGTATATTTGAGACTAGAGCTGAGATGGAAAGAGATAAATAAGAGAACAAATTAATCATACGTGGACGAGTATGACTAAAATAATGACTTAACTTTAATACTACGATAAGAATCATGAATTTTCATCTTAAAATTAATTGGTGCTCAAAAAAATAACTCACGATCATATAAGGTTGTTTTATAGTTTATAATTTTTCTATGTAGGGTAAAATATATTCTACCAGTTCCTCATGTGTGACCCGAAGGTATAGAGAACCGAAAGCTGACATGGGCAGTGAGAGCTAAGAGCTGACAACGCAGGGGTGTATGCTAAAGTATATTCAAGTTTCAATATAATTTCTTATGCTATATTCCTAATTAGTCTAGTTCTATATTCTTAGTCATCAAGCTATGAAGTTTATAAATAGACACTCTTATATTATATTTCAAAATATAAAGATTTCATCATGTCGAATTATCTTTCTCTTTCTTCTAGAGTCATCATTGATGGTGACTGCTATTATTTTCAATATACATATATTTTATCTCCATGTTTTCTCTTTTCTTTTTCTTTTAACATGGTACCGGAGTTGGACTATTGGTTCAATCATATTCGTTCACGTGTAACCCATATATTTTCTTGTGTCTCTCTAGCTAACTCGTGTGCCCCTATGTTGTCAACTTTTGGTTCTCACTTTCTCTGACTTGTGCATCCCCACGTCAGCTTTTAATTCTTTGTACTCGTTGGGTCATACATGATAAGATGTTTGAATATTTACATATTTCTCTCACATAAAAAAATCATAAACTGCAAGACCACCTATAAGATCTTGAGCTACTCCTCCTAACACCGATTGGTTTTAGGATGAAATATCATAATTCTTAACAATTTTTATTTTGCATTTTAGCATTTAAAAATACTACAATGAAAATCTGTTGAAAATTATGGGATTCCATAAAATTAATTAGTAGCATCTCATAAGGTGATTTTCGATTTTATGATTTTTTGATGTGGATAAGTATATATTCTAATACTTCCCCTCACATATAAATAATCGTACAATGTGATATTGAATTTTATGATTTGAGTCACACGTGAATAGTATGATTTGACTCACACGTATATAGATAGATATAACTGTACCAAGGATCAATCATGGTGTTCCATACTAAAATTAATTGGTATTAGATAAAGTTTATGAATTTTCTATGTGAGACAAGTGTATATTCTTAAATAAAAAAAAAACATGGCAAATTTGGACACAATCTCCAACCAATGATACCTACAATTGAAAAATACACAAAACATAACAAAAATTACCCAAAAATAGAATAGAATTTAGGAGCTTTGAATTATGGCCTTTAAAGTTTTCTTCTTTTCTTTTTTATAGTCAAGTTGAAACTTCATTAAGACAAAGAGGAAAAATACATCTCAATATCTTCAGTTGGCAAGTAAGCAAATACTAAAAATTGCAAGGCAGGGGTTGAAAGAACATCTAATTTGATGGGAGAGAATTTCTCAACAACATTTTAACCACTAGTAAGCAACTTGGTTAGCACTTCCCTTTGTATGTTTGAAAGTTGCAAAATCAAAGTTAGATGCAAGTGCAGTTTTGATATGATGTGTTTTAAGTTCCAGTTTAACATTGATCGAAGAAGAGCCCAATGCTTTAATAGCTATTTCAACATCAAATTCTACAATAATGTTCTCACAAACATTAAATTGCAAGATCACATGCAAATTTGATGGGCAATGCTTCTTCTTGTGATGGATCTCATAATTAAACTTCCAGGCATTAGCATCAATAATGGAACATATATGGTTAGAAGAGATAGAATTACCTATAAATAAACACTTTGTCTTTGTGTTATGTGTGGCAAAAATTGAGTGTATATACAAGTGATTGGTGAGGCATTGTAAGAAGGTTTTCTTTCATACTATTTTAATCATAGTAAAATTATTTTTCCGCATCCCGTGGACATAGATTTAGGCTCAACCATGTAAATTTGTTGAGTTTTGTAATGAATCATTTGCATTGATGAGACTTGACTAAAACTAAAGAGTTGCTCTTGTTATAAGGGTATTTGGATTGGTAACTAGAAACATAAATCATTATGTTTATTACGGCCAATAGTTGTGCACCTATCCAAGAGTCAAATCTAGTAATGCCATTGAGATACTGGAGAAATTTGAAAAATGATTACATTCAATATATTTGACTTTACGAGTAAATTAATAGTAAGTATTTAATATTTTATTATAAGAACAATTTCAGTTCAGCCTTTCGGTTATATGGCCATTTGATACACACGTGGGCCTTTTCATTATGTGAGACTCACTTATGTATCACGGTCACTTGGTGGCCGTTCGTCAAATTGAATTTTTTTTCATTTCTTACTACAATTGACATATCTAGCACACTAGTAAGCTAATAATTTTTTCTGACTCCTGAGTAGTATTGCATTCTTGCACACTTTCCATATGCAATGTTTGATTTTGCAAGGCATCATATATCTTTCAAATAGCCAACCATACCTGTTTAGGGAATTGATATGAAGCTTCTGGCTGAGCGGTTGTTTGCTTTGACAAAATTTTGAATGCACTTTCCTAAACACTGTTGACAGTTAAGAACCATCAATGTATATGGCCAGATTAGTCTATCTTGCATGAAGGTTGGGATTGGGATGCTTATTATTTTTCATTGAATTTTGCTAGGAAATGTTTGCTCAATAAGGTCCACATTCCATATAAGCTCGTTCACAATGTTGAGATGACAATTCAATGGTTTGTCATGCACAATCATATTGTTGTTTTTTTTTTTTTTTTTTTTTTTTGGGGGGGGTCAATTAATGAAAACTTGAATTAAAGATTGAATGAGTACATAGTGATTAACCAAAATACAAGGAGTTGGTACATTAGATAACTAATCGAGAGTAGTGATCCAACTGCTTATTACTTGGCTGTTCAGATACTATGTTAAAAATGAATTCAACATCATTTTCTAAAATAATTTTGGCATGCCTAGAAAATAGCAAATTGACAAGCTTGCCTCATCCTATTGGTGATTTTGAAGAGCCGTATATTCATAGCAAACTCACAAAATTTTAGACCAATTGGAGAAGAAATCACAGTTTAATTTCATTTAAGAGTGGAGCTTAAAAACGTATTACCTCCACCACTTTATTGTTAGCGCGTGAACCCTACGCGTTAGTAGGGCCGACACGCTATTAGAGGGACGTTTTAAATATCCTCGTTTTGAAGTTTTTTATTTCACTCGGAATATAAATTACATATTATCTAGCAAACCAACAATTTTTCCCTTTTCTTTCTCTTACTCTTTTTTTCGTTTTTTTTTTCCTTGTCTGCTGAATATTTTCTATGAGAAATCTTTGAAACATGTTGAGCCACAGATTTCCAATCACTCATTTAATAACATTCTGACCCTCCTTAGGAGAAGCCTTAAATGCAAAGGCAGCATCCTATATTTTCAGGACATTCTCAATAGAAGTGAAGTCCACCGCTGATCATCCAGATTCAAGTACTTTTTTCTACATTTTCTTCTCATTCCAAGGCCAATTTAACACCAACCGACACATTAAACTGGAGATATTAGCGGTCGACATAGATTTTGCCCACACGAAAAAATCATGGGTTCATAAATGCGCCAAACTGTCGGTGAAAATAGTTAGCGTACACAATGGATATCCCAATGCTAAAGCATGTCGCATAAATGTGTAAATTGAATAAAAATACGTAGACGAGAATTTACATATATGAAGTTAATAAAAATAAAAATGACTCAATAAAATTAAAAATATACATTATATTCATAACATTATCTACCAAGTACGATAGATTTGGTTTGATGTGATAAACACAAAAACTGGTGGATCACTTGAAATGCTTTTAGAAATATCTAATTTGCAGGAAATGATTCCAAACCCCTGACAAATGTCACGCCTTCTAATAGAGGGTGAGTCCCACACACAAAAGTGGGGCCCACCCCAAACTCACGGTACCATCAGGTCGTCTAGAATAATTTTCCCTAATTTCCATGGTCTATTCACTTTTTAATCTTTAAGAAAACTTTAAAATCAACAAAAAAAAGTCTAAATTCTCTCATAACATTATATACCGTTACAAGGTCCAGATATCATTAATTGTATAAACAATTCACTAGGATTGGACCTCCCTCGTAATGTTCCCTTTCATGTGCCAAAAAATTAACAGGCATGACAAGTTTCCGCTACTACCTTCCTATATTAATCAATTTCATATAATCAGGTATTACAATGGACACTATAACACATAATTCAGGCATCAAAGACGATGATTTGGATCCCCTATATATATAATATTATGAGAGATATTTAATGGTCCTAAGTTGTACATATTATTTCATCATACGTATATCATCAATTTACGAATATTACATAACATCATGAAGAGATTCATGTCCCAAAGACGAATCTAGGCGGAGCTTATCTAGGAATACAGCCATTGTGTAATACACACTTGATAAATCTTTAACATCTACAATAGGTTCAGTTCTGACCCAGATTTTGAACAGAAGTGACCTCTATGTTGCACACTCCAGTAAATCAAATTTCTGTCGAGTCATAACTACAAAAGGGAGGAGGAGGGCACACAGACAAACAACCTCTCATCCTATACCCATCGATAAGCAATCGCGAAACATGAAGGAAAAGAGAATGGTAGTAGACTAGGAAGAATGAAATATACAAAAGAATCATCTGGACAGAATAACCTTTTCGCGTTCTGCCAGATAGCCATTAATCAAAGCTCGATGAGCGGCTCCACCTGCCTCTCAAATAGTCTTCCAATGAAACACTTTGCTCAATGCTGCTAATGGAGATTGAGTCCTCCTCCAAACCTTGCAATGCAAGATTTAGATGGGACTGAAGATTAGAATGCGAAAAAGCATCCTCATCCACCACATCAGACCCTTCCAAAGCTGTGATTTGCAGCTGCTTCTGGGACCCGTCCAAGGCATTTACTTGGAGCCTGGCCCAGTTGATTGTTTCACGGTCACCTTGGAGGAGCTTTAATACCTGCAATTAGGAAGAACACAGGTATTGATGGTAAATTTTTGTCGAAAATGGAAATACAGACAAAGATGTGAAATTAATCAAGTTGAGGAGCTCATCCTTCCGGATAATGCTCACATTTACAAGATTATACGTATAATTGAACCATATAGCATAGCCTTAAACGACAGAAAAGAAAGAGAACAGATAAATAGACAACTAGGACATATAACAATCTAACTTTGTGGGGTAAGCATCCTAAAGCAAAACAAAGTCAAACAAATTCTGTGACGAAATAATTAGCAGAAATTTCACAAGAAAAGTTGTCAAAGATAGATTAGTCATTTCCACAGTGAACAACGCACTCTCTCTAGCAGCAGCATGACTAAATATTATTACTTGCACAGATAGAATAGACGTGAAGATCGTGGAATTTTAAGGCATCAACGGAAGATAAAAATTTTCCATTTATTAGTAAGTCATAACAGGAAACCTCTTTGGCAGGATTACAGTCTTCAGGAACAAGTATTTTCTAACAAATGATCATTTTTGAACAATATCAAACGCTACTTCCCTCTGGAGCTAAGTAATGCGTAAGGGATTGCGAATGCACAACCAACAATAGAGAATATCTTAGAATGAACTTACGACACTCATTTGGGGCCGCGATCGTGGTGCACGTCTAATACAAAGTGCAGCAGCTAAAGCCATCCTCTCAATTTGTTCATAATCATAATTACTGTCCAAGCTTGGGTCCAGTAACTTGGTGACCTTTCCACAACTCAAGATCGGCTTCGCCTGTAAATAGTGGACTTTTCAGTATATATAGAATCTAAGATTTATCATTTGAAGCTGACTAAACAAACAAGAACAAAAAACTTACCCACATAACTAGGCTCTCTTGACCCTTTGGGTAGCAAGTGCTTATAGGCTTTCTTCCTGAAAGGAGCTCAAGAAGTACCACACCAAGTGCGTAGACATCAATCTTGTCATTTACTTTGCCATACATAAAATATTCAGGAGCCAAGTAACTGCAAAAATAAAATAATCTCTAGCAACTAAGTTCAACACAAGTAAATGAATTTAGAGTATTGATGAATAGTGTTTGTATTGCATGAGCAACATAACAATTCTAAACTTTTTCAATAAGAAATGACGAATAGAGTGTTTGTATTGCATGAACACGTTGCCAGATGTTAACAATGTGCAATATTATTTCTTCAAAATCAGGGAGTCTATGTTGTTGTTTTAGATCTGTTGACAAATTTTATACCTCCTTTGCTTTTCATAAGAAGACACAGAGAATCAGAGAGCTGTCAAAGTTACGTACCCAAAAGTTCCGGCAACATCAGTGCACGTTATATGTGATGAGTTGGTTGATGCCCACTTAGCAAGCCCAAAATCAGAGAGCTGAAATTCAAACAAGCATAGTCAATATTTACGAAGTAAGAAATAAATCACTTTGAGCAGCTGCCTAAAATATAAAAGATGCATCACCTGAGGCTCAAAATCATCAGATAGAAGTATGTTTGATGATTTCACATCCCTGTGAATCACCGGTTGAGCTTCTCTGTTGTGAAGATAATCCAGAGCCTCAGCTACCCCAACAGCTACCTTATATCTCTCACTCCACCCAAATAAGAGTGGATTCCTCTTACTACCTGATTAAAATATTCCCCAGGAAAGAAGATATGTTTTACATAATTCTTTCATTTTAATTCAGAAAATTCAAGTATAAAGATTCATATTCTATGTCATACCATGAAGGTTCTCTTCAAGGCTTCCTCTTGACAGGAAATCATAAACTAAGAGGAGTCGACTACTCTCATAACAGAATCCAAAAAGTGAGATGATGTTTTTATGATGTAATGTGGTAATAATCTCAATTTCCAAAACAAACTCTTTTACTGCATGTTCAGATGGCTTTAATATCTTCACTGCAAGCTCCTTTCCATCAGGAAGGCAACCTCTATATACCTGACTGCTGCCCCCTTTGCCTATTAGATTCCCTGAAATTTCATTGCGGAAACAGCCGAATCAGATTAAGTACATGCATTTAAGCAATAAGGATTATCTCACATATGTGAAGTAAAGGATTAAAGAATACAGACCAGGCATGAAACTTGATGTTGCCAAGAGAAGCTCCTCATACTTGAACAGTCGGCAAGTTGCCGTGTATTTCTCATGCAAACCCTCCAATTCTTCTGGTAAATCTCTTGATGTACGACTGGAAGAAGATGGAGCAAAAATAGTTTCAATACCAACAGGAACGATGGCACCATTTTCCCCATCTAATTCAGAAGATTCTTGTTTTACCCAACCACAACCACTTTCATCTGAGCCTTCTATTGATAATGTTGGTCTACTGGGCAATCGCATTGCCCATTGAACCACAGAGATCTGCCTTGACGATGAACTGCCTGAAGCTTGTCTATTCGTTAAAATGGTTCGGCGAAGAAGTGGCCAACCTGGTTTCAGCTCAGGCAATTCTCTTATTAACAAGGTTAGGGAACTAGATGCAACCTCTAGCTTCTGTACTGGTATTATAGCCATGGAGTTGTTTTCCTTGTCGTCAGTGAAAGACTCTTCTGTCACTTTGACGCCAGAATCATCCACTGATGCCAAATTACAAGAACAAATAGAACAATTTTGTTTCAAAGCATTCCCATAACTTTCAGAGCTTGTTTTTACTAAGGCTAGATTCAGAGTCCCATAAGTTCCTTGATCAAATCCCGCTATTGCCTTCCCCAAATTGGCATCAGTGACCACTGTAGAGTTCTTACTTAATGTCCTTTGAATTGCACTTAGTAACCCCCTCCGTTGATGATGTTCAATTTCTGATCCACAAATTCAAAGAAAAAAGAAAAGTTAATCTTTGAAGCAGAAATTAGTGAAACCAAACTATAGAAAGAAGCACAACCTTTTGCACTGACACAGGATGCAGAAGATGCTCCTCTGTGAAAGAGAATTTTGCCATTATTAACAGCAAGAACTGAACAATCATTTCCCAACTTTTTAGCACAGTATTTAGCCACTGAGCTTGATGACTTGATTGAATGATGATTTCTCATGGTTCCTACTATGAAGTCAGTTGCAGAGTAAGATTTTGCTTCACGGACCAAAATCTTTCGAATGGATGCACCTCTGCATATTTTCAGCTTAAGATCCACCTGCAACATTGGCAGAAAAAATAAAAAAAAATAAGTCTTTGCTTTAGTTGCCAAGAAAGAACTGAAAGAAGAATTGAGTAACGCTATATGAATAATCAATCCTTTTCGTATTCAGTCTTATGGAGTCCATTGCTCTGCTTAAAAATTCAACAAACAAATGGAAGGAAAAATCAATCTTGGCAATCGGGTTGGCTTAAGCATTCTAATTTCAGTTACTTCACTGTGTGATTAAAAAGTCCAAGTAAAACATTGAAAGACCAACCGATACTGAAGATAAGTATGCAGAAAGTTGTGAAGAAGAAACCTGTTTCAGGTTGCAGAAACCTTCATACACCTCAAGAACGGAATCAAATGCTTTCACCAGCGATAGCAGAGACGATTTCCCATCACGATCCACAATTTCTACACATAACCATTCCCAACCAAACCAAATTTTGTCAGCAGTTAAAAACAACTAATTCACAACTGAATTTTGAAACACAAAACACTGTAAAATGTTATAAGAGTTTTCATAAAACAATGAATCAGTAACCATATGCTCTATAGAATATGAGAATCAGCATTTTCAGTAACATTTTAATAGTTGAATTACAAAAGCAATAATCTATTTTTTGTCACTTGTCTTAACAGTTAACTCCCGTTTCAGCAAATCACTCGATCAAAACTAGAACAAATTTCTTTTGAAAAAAAATAATCACCGAAGACTCAAAAAAAAAGAAAGGAAAAAACAAAAGTTACTTTTCTTGACATAATGATCAGAGCAAAAAGCTCTCTAGAAAAAAAAAAAAAAAAAAAATATATATATATATATATATAACTTTGGTAAAGCCAGCAAAAGATAACAACTTTGTTTCTTGGAAAATTAAGTTCAATGGAATCCATTGTCATCTGTAACATCAATATTCATTAATGTTACTATACTACTAGCAGCTTGCAGACTCCATTTTCAACATGCAGACCATAACTATAACTAAAAACACCAAAGTAAAATTCGGTGCACGAAACTCCCGCTATGCGCACATTCGAAACAACGTCTGATATGACTAAAAATATAGAACAACAAAAATGTTTGGTTACACACACACATATATATATATATACAGAGATGTACATATGTATATACCATTGTTGTTGAGAACATGAAGAGCAATGACACGATCACCAGGCTGGGCAACTTTGACTAAAGCCCAAGTAAGCAATTCTCTGCTGGGAGCATCAAGCTTAACACCCACAACTACCGTCCGGCCACCGGAACTCTCTTCTTCTCCTGCGAGAACTGCTTGCGTCATCTTCAATTCTCAAAACAATTCACACCCATATACCTATATATAGATATATCAGTGTGTGTGTGTGTGTGTGTTTGCTTTTTCAAGCTCTCTTGCTATTATGGCGTTGGTATGCTTGCTGTTGTTTAAGTTATTATGATGAGAATTCTGCTTGAGGTGGGACCCACGTGGGAGTTATAAAGTACAGTAGGAGTACCAGCAAGAAAAGCATAGTAGACCAAAGATTAAACAAATTTGGATTAATATATTTCTAGTTTTTAAGTTGAGATAATCATTTAATATATATGATTATAATATTATCTTATGGTTAAAAGTTCGTTAGACTAGTTGATGATCTTGATCTGTTAGCGGTAATTCTCATAATTTTGGCTAGTCAAGTGTTATAGGCTTAGACCAATTCCAACTGTTTTTTTTATTTTTTTCTTTACATGTATGAAATTTAAAGTATTTTTTATATTTAATATTATTTATTTTAATTTTAGTCTAACAACTTTTCTATATTCAATTCCTCATTTTAAAAATTATAATTTTAATTTCACTCTAACGACTTTCCTTTTGTAATTATTTAACTGTTGAGAGGTAAGGAATGGAATAAGGAATTACTATTAATCAAAGTTGAATTTTGGTTTGAAGTCAAATATGTGAATCAAGGAATTTTGTTACATGTAGATGTTTAATTACAGACTATTTGAAATAAATGAATTCCACAAAATTTTGTAGAATTTATTTGTAAATCCAAATTTTTTTGTTTGGTTTCACCTTTTTAAAAAATTACAAGTCTAAGATTTGCAATTCTTGGATTTACACAAGCCTTACTCAAATTCGAGCCTAAGAGGTGGAATTTACAAATCTATGTTTTCTAATTTTGTTGCTAATATTTTAAGAACAAAACTACCCTCAAATTAAAGAAAAAAAATAGTATTTTTCACTCTTCTTTCCCACTCTTCTCTCTTCTTCCAAATTGACAACAAAAAGAGAAAAAAGTTAACTTGTTCCATTCACTCATCTTTCAGGTATTCATTTGATTTTTCTTGCAAATTTATTCGCGACATCTTTTCTATTATGTATTATTCTTTTTGTTATTATTATAGTACTATTATGTTCTTGATGTTGTTGTTCCTTCTTATTTTTAAAATAATAACATATAATAATTATCATACCAACTAAATACTAGCCAAACTCTCTCACTTAGCAATAGTTTACTATTTCATTTGCCTTATGATTGACTTCTCCAATATCTTTTCTATGATTTGTGAATTTTCTTAATTATTTACTAGTGTATATATGTTGTTTATATGAATTTTTTGCCTCGTTTATAACTAAAGGACGGGTTCATAATTATTTTTTGTAATGTTGAATTGATGTTTGAATTGGATGAATAATTTGCATTAGTTAAGCCTAAAGTTATTTTTTCATGTTAAACTTATGGTTGAAATTAAAGTTATTATAATTATTTTGTGATATTTAACTCTTTTGAAAATATTTATTTGTTTTTTATTTTTTATTTTAAATTTTTATGATAGTACAAAAAATCAATAATAGATTGAGAATATAATACTTATAAGATAGTCTGATTTCAATTGAATAAAATAAGAGTATTGAAGTAAAATATAACTATTAATTTTAATTTCATATGTATTTCAAACACAATTTGGATTTACAAATAATAGAATTGACTTAATATTATTTTTCAGTTCACACAAAAGAATTTATTTATAAATAAAATGAATTGCACATATGAATTGATACCAAATATTATGTTAATAATATTTAAGCTGGTTCCATCATAGACTTATTCTTTATCCAAAATAAAACCTATTATAGGAATATGGTAAAGCTTTTGATTTGGAGTTTATAATTTTTTAATGGTACAAAAGCTTTTGACTTGAAAATACATATAAATGGGAGAGAATACCTTTTGCCTTTGGTCTATACTTTTCGTTGTGATAGAAAAGACTAAGAAAAATGAAATTAATAAATAAAAGAATAGCCATTGAATTGTTTGTATGAGGGTTCACTTAAATTTGACATCAAAGTTTGCTTTCCCAAACTATCTCTTGTCACATACCTCATAGCTTTTTGATACAAAATATAACCCAAGTACTTTTCACATGTCATAAAGTAGTGGTTCCCTTTTTTTCTTGTCGAAAATACAATGTGTGTTTGTCATCCTCATACTCTTTTACTTACAAAAAGAGGATGCAATATTAGAATAAATTATTAGTATTACATCTTGAGTCTAGAATTCTATACTCGTAAATAAAATTGGAATTATAGATATAAGAAATAACTATGTATATATGCTACTTAATTAAATCCCTATAAGCAGGAAATTATTTTCACACAATATGTTTTAAATTATGAACATAAAATATTAAAAATGTATAAAATGAATATTTGTTTAGCACTTTCAAAATATTTCTTGAACAACTAGTACAAAAATAAATTTCTTAGCATTTGACTCCGTACCAATTGTTACTTATCAAAGTTTACTCTATAATCTCATTCAATTTTATACTTTTTATCTTTTAAATAATTGCTTCCAATTTCCATGTAAACTAGTACTATATAACCCCTAGCCTTTTGGAATCTTATTACGTATTTCTACCGAACGCTTAGATTTGGCCCTTCCAATATTTGATTATTTTGACCAAAAAAAACTCTTTTTCTATTTACTTATTAAAGTATTAAGCATAATTTCCCACTTTCTTCACTGACCAAACTAACTTTTCAGCTTGTTGATTGAGCATGTCAGGCTAGGATTAAGAGAATATTCTGTTTCAAAGTTAAGAGTCATGACTCTTTCTGATAAGGAATATAATAGGTGATGACTCCATTTAAGTTTAAAGGTTAATAATATTTTGGTTGAGAAGCCATGCCTACAAAGCGTTGACCTGCAAGGATTGAACCTAGTCTCAAAATCTCAAACGATATTACAGCATGCTACAATTAAAATTGCAATGTATTGTTTCATTATTTGCTGTATTCTTCCTTTAGTAGCGACTCAAGAGCCTTCGAGTTTAAATTAATCAAGAAATTAATTTTTTTTAATCAATTTTAATAAGTCTTACACTTAATTAACTTGAACAATGTTTCTTTCGAAAAAATTATATATCTTGAAATCTAACACTCTTAAAACAATAAATTCAAAGAACTCCAGAAGACAACTTCTGTAATAAAATATTTTACTAGTAAGTTGAAGAAAAATTCTTTAAAACACAAAATGTTTGGATGTGAATGTGTATATGGGGTGTAAATAAGTGGGACTAACGCGCCATTAATTAAATTAGTCGTCCTGAATGATTAACCTAAGTTGAAATGCCTCAATGAGAATATAAACAATGAAAAATATTTGGGAGTTTTTGTTAGTCGGAACATGGTAATATTTGTACACTCATCTAAGTTTGTGACGTCTACACGTCAGTAGTACGTTGAACGTTCTCAGGACTAACCCTATGTCAAAATGCGTCAATGAGAATATAAAAAACAAAAAATATATTTGAAACTTTGGATTAGTCAGAACACATGTATTTAGAGACGCATCTAAGTTAATGATACTCATATGCCACTAAACGAACTCAACGTTTTTAAAACTAACCTTAAATTAAAATGCATCAATGATAATATGAAAAATGAAAATTTATGTGGAACTTTGGGTCATCAGAACGTAATATATATTTGTCAGAATAGCAAATAGCAAAAGCCTCTGACGAAATATCTATACCAAAAAAATCTCAATGACTCAAAACTTAGGACATCTCCTCGTGAGTATTGTTATATTTTACTTTAATTTTTACACTTAAATACCATTTCTTACGTGGATGTTTACTTGACATGCTAAAATAACTAACTTTTTTATTTTTATATCTTCTTTTAATATGCCAACTAAATATCCGTATAGGAAGTAGTATTTGAGTATAAAAATTAAAATGGTATATAATATTTATCCTCATTTATTGATGGGAAGGTGTAAGCAACCGACAAAATGGCCAATATTGGATCTCACAAGTGGGTAACCATGACTTGCCATGCCACCATGGTCTTGTTTCCTTTGGATGGTTACCTTCAAGCCTTCTACACAATAATCATGTGAGCTCCATAGCTAAAAGAAAGAAGAAAATGGGCAACGTGGCTCCTCTAATATCTTACTGATGCCACACCACTGCGTTTTTGTTGCCTTTTTGGGTTCATCATATGAGAATTTATTTTTTCCTTTGTTTTGTTGTTCTTAATTGCATATCTTCATTATGATGCCTACTAGAGGACTATATTTTGTTGTTTATCTATTTATGTTAATTAATTTTTTCATTTGTTTATAAGATAGAATTCAAATTGGATATTGGTTGTGAGTGGGGACGGGGGTACATTTAAGAGTAAAATTCCCGTTAACTCTGGAGACAATTGTAGGTTTGGGAGTACAAATTTGATTAAATTCTGATATTTTGAAGGTACTCTTAAATTGAAAATTAATTAAACTCTACAAAAAAAAAATGTATTTAAACACTGAATTGTATGTTATAATTACTGTCGAAATTCGCCTCTGGGCGTGAGAATATAGGACCTTAGAATCATTGTGCCTTTACAACTGGCAACTCAAGAGGTTTATAATTGATTGCCTCGTGCAAGTTCCATTGACAAGGGCAAGGCATGTTTTATTTTTTATTATTTTTTCTGTGTAAAAGCTTTAATTTATATAAACAAAGGCATTGAGTACGTTACTGTACTTTTAAAGTTTTAGTCAAATACAATTAAAAAATTCGTGATGCATACAAAAAAATAATTGCAGAATTCTAGTATAGCACGGTGATTTACTATAAAGAGTTCCATTGTGGCATAGTGTTTATTTGTTAGTTCTATATTCAAATATTTCAAAAGTGAAGAAAAATGAAAGAATCCAAATTGAAGGGACAATGCATTCCCAAAAAAGGGGACCTAGATAGATATGGGGTTTTATTGCATGTGACGAGTCCTTATCCAGGACCAAGATGGATGCCACAAAGCCGTCCATGCATCTTCCTCTGGTTGCTTGATGGCCACCACTTTAGCCTTTATTGTACCACGTAACCGTGATGCACTGTCGGTCGCCTCAAACTACACTCCCTTCACGTGTTAGTAGGTTGCATAATATCTCAATATTATACCTAATTTCTAACATGGTACTCTTGTACTATTAGTACATATCTTCATCAATGCTACCATTTCTCAGAAACAGCTCATCAAAGAGATTTTCAAAAGATCTATCTTTTGTGAAGTTAACAGATGAGACAATCGTCAATAAAAATGAGTGATATCAACAGATTTATATAATTGAGCCTACCTAATAAAAAAAAATTAATTTGGTTTGATTTATTTAAGTAATAAGTTAATCGTTTAGAACTCATTGATTTGTGATCTAAACAATTATTCTCAAAACCTATTATATACATTTGTCTCACTTGCTTACTCTGATTTGGGCGTAAGGTGTGATGGAATGCTATATGGCATTGAACATATCTATGAACACGATTTGATGAAATATCTTGAAATTTAAACAAAATTTCCGAAAAATTGATTCACAAACAGGATTCAAATAAAAATCATATTTCCTTTATGGACCTGGTCTACGAATCTATTCCAACTATCAACAAATTCTTCTTCTTATTCTTATTTTTTTGGTCAATCATGTTTTTCTTATTTACAACATCTTTTTTTTTTTTTTTTAAAAAAAAAAATGTATAGCTGTGGTACCACATCTCATCGCTGTAATTTACAGTAGTTCACATGATTACCATATAGAGGGGAATCTAGTTAATCACGTTAGAGCAAGCTAATGAGCCCGGGGTTAGTTAATCTACAGTTTGTCTTCGTCAGGTAAATGGTAAAAAAAAACTTTCAAGTTTCTGTCTGTTCATTGGCTTTACAGATCATACTTTGGATATTTAGACAGGATTATAATACGGTTAATCACATTTGCAAAAGGATTGAAGTAGTTGAAGTTGTAGTTTTTTATTTTATAATAAAAGTCAAAATCGTGATTTATATTTAAAACTTTTGTTCAAATTATTATTACTAAATTCTTCGGCGTTGAAGTTGTACGTAGTTTTGTACTTGTTTTTTTTTTGGTTTGCAGTTAATTTTGTTCTACTTTTGGTTGATTGTCCAATGTGGTAACAGCTAAAATGGCAACTGACAAAAACAAAAAAGAAGAAAAAAAACAGCTAAAATGTCTAAAGTGATGCCATAAAACTCCTAATATGCCTCCAAGTATTGAGTGAATTGGTGGACAATGATTTGTAGTCAAAAGTCTTTTCTATCATATAAATTGTTTAGCTTATGATAAAGGGAGAATAGTATGAATAGTCTCTATTGTTTCTAAAAAATTCAGTGAAGTCTCTATTATTTTAAAATATTTAAAAAAGTCCCTAATATTTTTTAAAAGATTCAGTTTAGTCCTTATTATTTTAAAAGGTTCAAAAAGGTCCCCAATGTTTTTCAAAAGGTTCAAAAAGGTCTCCAATATTTTTTAAAATATTTGGTTAGTCCCCATTGTTTCAAAATGTTTAAAAAGGTCCTCAATGCTTTCCAAAAAATTCAAACTAGTCCTCACGGTCAAAACAACCATAACAACCATTAACTTTGACAGACTCTTTTTTATAATTTAATTGGTTCGCTACTAATATGCAAAACAACGTTATATGGGTTATCTTGATCTTCCTTAAGCCATGCGAAAAAAAATTTACAGATTATACATAATCTTTAAAAAATCATAACTACTTCAATTTTTGTCCAAATTTCATAAAATTTGGTCCGTTAAAATCGAAATTTCAAGGAAAATTCATAATTTATAATGGTCACGTGATTCAAATTTCAAAAACAAATATTTATTTTACCGAAATTGTCTTTCAAAGACTGGTCACGTGACACACACATTTGACTACTATTTTATCAAAGTTAATGGTTGTTTTGATAGTGAAGACTAGTTTGAATTTTTTGGAAAATATTGGGGACCTTTTTGAACCTTTTGGAAAATATTGGGGGCTAAACTGAATCTTTTAAAAAACATTGAACACCTTTTTGAACCTTTTGAAATAATGAGGACTAAACTGAATCTTTTTTAAACATTAAGGACCGATTTGAATTTTTATGAAAACAATGAGGATTGATTTGAATTTTTATGAAACAATGGGGACTAATTTGAATCCTTTTAAACAATAGGGACTAATTTGAATCTTTTTAAACAATAGGGACTATTTTGAACAAAAATGAAATAATGGGGACCATTGCTACCATTTTCCCTATGATAAACTTGAAGAATGTATTAGGGAACGCCACTAGATCACGGAACTTATAATTTTTGGATGAATATAATATAATCCTACCTAAAGTGACTACTTCGTCATATAAAAATAAAAAATAAAAACCAAACTACTAGACTCCAAACCAGTCAAAGAACTAAAATTCAGCAATCATCATTATTTTCTTCATTTCTAAGAAAAATTCTATGGTGCGCTTACGCCTTGTGCACAATAGAGATATAAAAATAAACCTCATATATGTAGGACTAATATATATGTGAGTAGGGAGCACGGGACGCACATGCGCACCAAATAACTCCATTTTTAACAAGAAATCCTAATCCTATATGTATGCAATTTTTTTTTTTGCTAATTAAGCAAAGTGTTTTATTAATATCAAACTCAAAATCTCAAGTACAAAATCCACACAAAAACAAACAACCAAATTGAAAAGATTACAAACAAATATCCCCGAGATCTCAGTTCATGCAAAGTTCATTGTTGACCAGATTACATCTAATTTTTTTTTCCCCACAAATCTTTAATCGAACCAGATTAACAATTTCATTTTTGATGTGCTCTTCAGTATGAAACCGCTGACCGTGAAGTCTATTATTGCGTTCCCTTCAAATGGAGTACACCGTAGTACAAAATAAATAAGAGCCTAATGATCAAAGTCTGAAGATCCTTCCCCTTACAGAACCTCCTAGTCCATTCGCCAATCCCATCCCGCGAAGGCATATGTTGAGGAATGAGAGCAAGTTGTAATCCGTGAACCCAAACTCGTTTGCTCATTCCACATTAAAAGAACAAATGATACCTATCATCATTAGCCAAATTACAAATAATACAGATACTATCCTCAATAGCGCCCCATTTCATATGTATGCAATGTTGTGATAACTGATTTGACAATAAAAAGAAGTTTCGTCATAGTACGGCACGAAGTTTCCTGCCTAAGTTGGTAACTGCCCCTGGACACAACTAGAGTTAATTCCAGAATTCGTTGACATTTCACGCCCAATTAGTTGGAAGAGAAATAAGATTTGGTACTACTAGATACTCTCAAAATTGCTTAATGCAAAAGGTCTCTAACAACAATGACATGTTAGATTTGGATCTTCTAATAACATTATTATTTTATTACATTATTAGCGAAATAAATATGGTAAAATTATGATACAGGTATGATGATCTAGATCATTGAATATGAAAATTAAATAATTATATGTATCGTCATTTTACCATTATTAATTTCTTTAATAATGTAATGTTATTAAGATTCAAATCCGATACATGTTTTGCACAAACTTAAGTTTAGAGAGCCAAAACGGACATAATAACCAAAATACATAATCAGACAATAAAGATTTTTTATTTATTTTAATTACAAACAATAAACGATCATTACTAACGTGGCAAAGTGGTTAGTATTTGTAACTAATTGACAAGGAAAACTTATCTAGTGGTAAGTGAATAGCTATCGCATTTTTTTCTTTTTGCTAAGTAGCTATCGTGTTTGTCAAGTCTCAAAGAAAGCAATCTCTACCCTCCACAAGGCACCAGGAAGACTGGCGAATTTCACCTGACATTAGAATGATTGTTATTGAAGTCAATTTTATTCGATTTTAGTATATTCGGAGAATGGGAAAATAATTTATTTAGTCCCCATTGTTTCTATTTTTCCCAACTTATTCCCCATTGTTTAAAGTGAACCAAAATGGTCCCTAATATTTTTAAATAAGTTTCAAAACAGTCTCCAACACCAAAAGAGGTGTTCATTTTAACAGAAAAGTCAACACTGCCATTAACACCTTACAGCAATTTGAGGGCAGAAATGAAAATTCAGCACAAATTAATTTTTCTTTAAAAAAAAAAAAACAAAAATTCAGTGCCAAAAATTCACCATAGTCCTAATGATCTTAAAAAGAAAAAGTCAAAACAGTCCCTTATTTTTTTTATAAAGAAAAATCTCATAAAACATGATATATCAAAGTCAAAAACATCCAAAGAACCAACTGCCAACAATATGTCCATAAGCTCCTTTTCTGCTCTGTGGCGTGCAAGATAGTTTTGCATAAATCTCGCCATGTATATGGATCCACGAACATACATGAAGGCTTTGAAGTTGCATAATTTGTAAGCTTAGAGAAGGCAGATATCAGTTGTAATTATTAACAGCTCAATCTTCATTTGACTCAAATTATCAGTCTTAACCAGAAAAACACAAAGTTTAAGTTTGTAGCATATCAACAAACTCAATTCATTAGCAACCGATTATGAAGAAAACCCATCTCAGAATTTATCAAAAAGATTCTCAAACCTTAACAAAAACATATACATGGACATACAAGTGTATGGATAAATTCATTAAACAAAACCACACACCCCAAAAAAAAATCAAATTCAGTTAATAAAAGCCAAAAACCAAAGCCCCTGAACCAAACGAAACATACCCATCTCAGAAATTATCAAAAAGATTCAAACTTCAACAAAGAAATTATGAACAAAAGATTCAAATTCAACCAAAATTAGGAATAAATTAGGCTTCTCATTCGCATTAAGCCTTCGAACATAATCCATGGCGATTGCAGCTTGAGGAATAAATCGATTATGAGCTTCGGCGGCTTGAGGATTAGATTGAGATGCGATTTTTAGCTGGTACAAGCCTTCGATCAATTTTGGATGATTTATTAGGTTTTGGAATTGGGGATGAATGTGACGAGATTGGGTAAGAAAAAGGTCGAACTCTACAAAATAGAAAGGGCAAAAAAAAAAAGTATGATGGTAATTTAGTAAATTGAGTAAGGGCAATTCGGTCTTTTTAAATTTTTCCGTCAGTTCTAACGGATCTTTTGATGTGGGGACTATTTTGGGACTTATTTGAAAACATTAGGGAACATTTTGGTTCACTTTAAATAATGGGGACTAAGTTGGGAAAAATAGAAACAATGGGGCTAAATGAATTATTTTCCCTTCGGAGAATTGTTAACTCTTCTATCGATAGGGCAACAAAGAATATAGTCAGATATAACCTCTCATATAATTGGATATTAGCTGTTCGATTTTAGATTATGTTGGTTATGAGCATACTATTAATGCGCGGATCAATGTAGGGGTTAGCAGGGGTTACAATTCTCACTTACTTAAAAGGTCGAGTTATTAAGAAGTGATTTAGAATTATATTTTTTGAAAATAAGTATATTTTTAAAGTATTTATAGGCTAAAAAATCTATTTAACCCCCACTAAAAGAATTTTTTTATATATAATTATTCAATCGTATATTTTTAATCCAAAAAAAAAAAAAAAATCATTGAAAAGGAGGTATAAAGGATCCAAGAAAAATATAGTCCATGCCTCCAGAAGACAAAGATGGCCTATAATACGAGCTTTTTCTTCTCAATAGTATTTTAGTTTTTCTTGTTTTAATTCTTAATATTTTATTTTATAGTTTGATCTGAACTATTTTGAGTCTACCATGTCAAATTATTAGCCCTTGGCTTAACTATGCCCCTTTTTTCATTCTTTTATTTTTTTTTTCTTAAAAAGAGAGTGTCATATAACTTCGCCTTGTCAATTTTTGATAAGCATACTAAAAACCTGAGTGGTTTAGATTTAGAATTTTAGGAACTAAAAGATTTTAAATGAAACTTAAAGGACTAAAGTGAAAACATTTTAACATTTTAAGAACTAATAATGTATGTACATTGTGGTTTATTTTACGAAATTGTTTAAAAAGATTTGGGCCATTCCTCTAAAAAAAAAAAAAAAAAGGTATTTTCTCACTATAGCTATTGTACTAGGTTTAGGAACCTTTAGCGATCTTAAATATATTGATATAAGATTTTCTGTTATTTTTCTTGTAGAAGTCTTAAATAAACCCTCTTTTACTTTTTTTTTTTTTTTCTTTCAATGTGATAAGATATAGCATCAAATAAAGCAACACAAGTAGGAGCAAGCTATCTATTTTCAAAGCAAGCTTTTTGAATGTTTTGCAAAATGTAGCCAACAAATTATTTCGTTTGAAGGTTTGACTAGGTCGAGTGTTCCAGTCAATGAGTTTGTTCAAAGTAATTTCTTTAAAATAGTATGTTGATAATTTTTCTAAATAATTAGTTAGTTAGTTTGTTTGATGATCACGCGGCAAAGATTTATCGTATTAAAAATACAAATGTGAAACAAGTTATTAACGTTTAAATTTTTTCTTTTTTTGTCATTACTCTAGAAAAATTAAAATATTAAAAGAATGATTACACGAAAGCAATTATAAGCTCCATTTGGGAAAATATTAACAATCATATTTTTATAATTTGAGTTGACAAAATCATGATTAAATCTCGATTTGATTTGAACATCACTTCCCAAGTTTTTTTTGTTTTTGTTTTTTTTTTTCAGAACTTCCTTTTAAAGGGCTGCGATTTCACTGGCACTTCACAAGAAGGCCTTTGCAGTTTTCACCAGTAGTCTTGATATTGGCTCGATCAATTGGGCCTTTTTAACTTAGGCTTCGGCTTTGGTCGAAACTGGGCTATAGCGTTCTGGGCTACATAGGGTTCTACTTAATTAGACAGGATGAGCTAGTAGGCATTCAGGCCTACCCTTACCTGCAAGATGCTTAATTATCAAACCACAGTGGCTAGCTAGTATACATCGTTTACGGCTAGATTTATATACTTATTTTGCATAATTTTTTATTCTTTTATGTGTCATTCTATTATTTGCTAGTGTAGTTACATTATTTAAAACAACGATTTTTATCCACTCTAGTAAATAAAGAAGATTTTCTATAGCACAAAATTGTTATTTTGCCTATTTTGTTTAGGGGATTGCTTCATATGTACATATTCTAGGGATTGGAAACTTATCCATCCAATAATTTTGGCACTAGACGTTTGTATGCTGCGTTTAGAAGGATGAATCGTTCACGTTGTCTCTTACCTATCTATAGATTTAGCAACAGTCCGAAAGGTTGCATTTTTTTTTTTTTTCTCTTTTTTCTTAATAAAGTCTGAGAACTAAGAAAATAAATATTCAATTTCTTTCTTTACTATTTCGGTCTTTAAGTGTTTAATCCTTCCATTTAACAATATCAACAATGTTATGAAAAGTTACATGTGGATATTCATTACTTTGTCCACAAGTTTGTTTCGAAGCCTAAAATCCAAACCTATTAATGTAAAATCCCTAAAGAGATTTTCTTGGAGAGCAAGTTGTGTTTTCCTATAAATAAAGCCCTCTACGTTATAATATGACACACTCAAGAAAAATAATAAAGAGTTTTCTCTCTTGTCTTTCATTATTTCTTTAGTTTTATAACACGTTATCAGCACGATAGTCTCTATCACTATTAGAGGTAAGAAGATGAAGAGATAAATATGAAGGTTATGAAGAAAAAATATTGTTGACAACATGAAGATATATTTCATATTGCGACTATCGGTAAATTTTCTTTAAATCTCTTATCAATTTTATTTTGAAATATATGTCTCATGAACCAAAAGTTCGTTGTTTCATTATATTGAGCAATGAAAATTTGCCTGAAAAGCTTATATTTACATCCATATGGTCACGAACTTGAAGTCTGTCGCTTTTGATATATCAGACAATAATATATATATATTCGTAAACCCTAGAGGTTAAAACCTATATGGATAAAATTTTGGATAAATACTTTTAAGAAGAAAATCACGCATCCCTGAACAATTGCTATAAAATAATTATATTCCTTCATCATTATCTCTATGAAGGCTAAAGCCTAAATATATTATGATAAAGGATACATATATCCTTTTGCAAAATCTGAGAAGAAATATATGATCATCATCACAACGCAATGATCTTCCAAAAACTCGCTATGAATGAATTTATCTGCAATTGCAGAATTTTAAGATAGTAAGCGAGCATGATTCCACAATGTTTGAATTATTTCTCAATTAAAATTATGCGGAAGTAATATGAAAATGGAAGATATATTAAAGAGAAGTATATTGTATTTTTATGCCTTGAATATGCTCATAAATTAACAATATTGAGAGCATAGCATTGAAAAAATTATTTTAGATTTGTTACCACATCCATTGGAAATAATAAACTTTAATGAAACATCATCAATTATGCCAATTGGCTTATAACTATTCCCTGAAGTGAATGGTATATCATCTTATTGTCATCGATGCAATTGCGGCCATGGTTGTGGTTATATAGATATTATGATGATCATAAATAACTCGAATTTTAGAAAGCTTGAAAATAATCAATAAATACATGAAAAGAGAAAGGAATTATTTATAAAAGAAATCCTAATGGTTGCTAATAATGTGACTTGAAAAAGGATTATTAGTCATATGTTTAAATATCTTATTGACATCTAATTTGCCGCAGTAGTGTCGAGCTCTATTTAAAATCATCTCAAATTAAATCATTGTAAATGAATACGAGAAAAATTTATAGTGTTTAAAGTATGAAACAAAATGACATACACATTGTTGTGATATACTTTGTTTTCTTTATTTTCTTTATCTGATATAATATCTAGATTTTTCCATTAAGTTTTTTTTTTTCACTCAATTGAGATTGAATTACTAATGGGATCTTATCTAGATGAAAGATGTTTCTTCTATATAACTGAACAATGCAACAAAGAATTGGTGTACATTTTTGTCATTTAATCTTTCAGTTAGCAAGATAGATTAGCTATTGTATTTATATGGAAGTAGTCTACATTTTGGTCTACTCGTCATAGTGTGATTCTTCAATTTGTTGCTAAATAATATTTCATCGAAGATGCAAGCCCATATTATTTCTTTTTGGCTAAACTCTATGCAAATTTAAAACTTGGACTAATTGAGAGTCAGGTCATAACTTTGACATATAGTGGGAATTTTACCTTCAGTTCGTCTATGTTTGTTAACCCCTTTTGGGTCGGCCGCATGTGCCTTGAGTAAATTCATTGTACTATCTATTAATTGTTATTGATATGACATACTTGATGATGATCTATTCTGGTACTCAAGTTGAGTGTGATTTAGTCTTTTTGAATATGATATCTTAAGAATTTTTTTGATTTGTTTGTCAGCATGTCTTTTAGAAAGGACTATCTGTTGGAGGTAATTGGGTTTTTCCTAAGGATTTGTCGTATGAAAACTCTTTTACTTTGCTCCTGCATTATTTTACTAAAATGGACCATCTATGTTATATCTATCTTTCTTGAAAAATGTCAAAGAAGGTTTTATTTCATAAAGTTATCCTTGTGTCGTGATAACAAATCATATAAGTGATAGACACGTTGTCCCTCTAATTTGCATTAAAATGGTATTATGCTCACGTCACAGATTAACTTTTAGACATTCGTTTTTACTTAACATGATCAAGAGCATCATATAGTGCAATTAGTATTATGCTATTTTTGACTTTAATATTCTGTACTTCCCCTTACTATCAAGAAGAGTTCATCTCGAGTATCATGTTTTAAATGTATGAATTTAATATTTATATATATGCCACTTTATTTATTATTTTAAAGAAAGATAGATCCACTAAACATTCAATTAAAGATTCCTGAAGAATCTCTGTAAACTATTGAATATTTTTAAAAACTTATATTATGCTATTGGAATAGAAATAATTAAAGATAAACAATGATACGTATTAGATCATAGAGTGTCTACTATATTTTAGAGATATATGTTTTAATGGTTCTCATATTGATACCACGTATGAAAAAAATAATATCTCTAAATTATGTCGCTTATATCTGGCAAAAGGCATGCCGTGAAAAAATTGTGATCATTATCTTTGGATTCATACGAGTCTAATAGACTCCAATATTTTGAATAGTTAGATGTTATTTGATCCAAGGACTATTTGATTCTTGGCATGACCACTTAGGTCATATGGGTGTAAAATCGATGAGAAAAATTCTTGAAATTTGGCATAAACACCCATTAAAGAATCAGAAGATTATTTTATAAGTGAATTTTCATGTGCTGCTTGTTCCCAAGAAAAATAATTATCTTAGACAATCCCCAAATAAAGTTAAAATTGAATTGTATATATTTCTAAAACAAATTCATGAGATATATATGAGTCTAGCAAACTCTTTTATTAATCGCTTGTAGTGATTGATAGACCATTACTTATAAGGTTGCCTGATTTTTCTTGGGGACATATTACATCATATGTGGCAGCATTTAGACCAACTGCTTATTATAAATACTTCTTATTGGTCAAGAACCAAATACCTCATCTCATAAAATATGAGTGCACAATATATGTTACAATGTTCCACCACAGCGCACAAAGATGAGTTTACAAAGAAAATTGAGAACTTATATTTGAATCTCCATCAATGTTAAACATTTTAAATCTTTGACTGGAGTTGAATTTATAGCATTTATTGCTAATTATTGAAATAAAATTCCCAGCATTAGGGGGAGAAAAATAAAAGTTGGACAATAAGAACTTTTATAGAATGCATCAAAATATTGATCCTCGCATAGTCAATATAAACTGGAAGTTCAGAAAATTATTTATTTGCAAAGATGCATTCAGTTTAAAAAAAAAAGTGACTGAGTCACAATATCAACTTTAAATGCTCCTATTTGAAGTAATGTTATTGAAATGAGTCTATTATACGCCTAAAGCGTGGTAGAACTCTCGGTTCCAAAGAAAATAAAAGAGTAAAATAAAGCTAGTTGGCATTTTGAAAGTGTTTGATATCCTGAACATATCAAGATACAAAAATAAGTAGAAAAATATAATTGAGAAAGAAATACTCCGAGTGAGAATCAGGTACCTGAATATGATATGCATATCGAAAATATTGAGAATAATAAGATCTCGCTCAGTTATATTACTACTGAAAAAAAAAGGATCCGAAAAAAGAAATTGATCATGATCAAATATTTGCATATGTAATAGCTACTGATTTGATAAAAGAAAGCGAGGAACTTGAACCGAAATCCGTTCAAGAATGTCAACATAGAAATGATTGGCCAAAATGGAAAGACGCAATCTAGGCAGAATTAAATTCGCTTGCAAAATATGAAGTTTTTGGACCATGAAGGTCAATACACCTTTGTGCATATATGGGATTGAGGGGAAGCGTAATGAAACAATCTCATATTGTTTACAAAGTTCAAGGAATGTATCAGTAGTTGGCTAGCTCCTAAACTACTTAGATAGGATAACATAAGCAAGGAATGGGCTAGTGCACTATGCAGTTATACCTTGAAATTGAAATAATAAAGAGATATATTCTCTTGTGGTGGATGCAATTATATTTATGAGCCTGGGAATTTTTAAAAATACTTCATATGCGTCTTATGAATATGGTAACAATATACCATTGTAGATCACTTGATAGAGATATTTATATAGAAGTCCCTGAAGGACTAAACATGCTTGAAGCATGCAATTTAAAATATCCGGAAATGTATTCGATCAAATTACAAAGATCTTTGTATGGATTAAAGCAATCTGGACTGATGAGCTATAACCGTCTTAGTACATACCTTCTAAGAGAAGGATATGTTAATAGTCCCATAAGTCCATGTGTTTTTATCAATAAATCATAACATGGGTTTGCTATTATTGCTGTGTATGTTGATGATTTGAATATAATTGGGACTATTGAAGAGCTTAAAGTAGCAGCTGCTTATTTAAGTAAAGAATTTGAGATGAAAGATCTTAGAAAAACTAAATTTTGTCTCTGCTTGCAGATCGAGCATTTGTCAAGTGGAATTTTAGTCTATCAATCGAATTATACTGAAAAGGTGTTGAAAAGATTTAATGTGGACAAAGCTCATTTGTTGAGCTATCCAATGGTTGTCCGATCTCTTGATATAAAAAAGGATCATTTTCGTCCTCGAGAAGATAATGAAGATTTCATTGGTTCTAAAGTACTATATCTTAGTGCAATTGGTGCATTAATGTAACTTGCTAATAATACAAGACCTGACATTGCATTTTTTTGTTAATTTATTAGCAAGATATAGCTCTGCACCCACAAAAAGACATTGGAATAACATTAAACATATATTTCGTTATCTTCATGGGACAACTAATATGGGCTTATTGTATTCCAAACGTCCACAACCAGAATTGATTGGGTATGTAGATGATGGTTATTTGTCTGACCCCTACAGAGGGCGATCTCAAACTGGATATCTATTCACATATGGTAGTACTGCGATATCTTGGCATTCTACAAAGCAAACTATTGTCGCCACTTCTTCAAATCATGCTGAGATACTTGTATTTCATGAGGCTAGTTGAGAATATGTTTGGTTGAGATCTTTGGTTCAACATATTGATAAAGAATGCAGTCTTTCAACAAGCAAAAGAAGTCCAACTACATTGTATGAGGATAATGCTGTGTGTATTGTCAAGTAAAAGGAGGCTACATTAAAGGTGATAGAACCAAACATATTTCACCGAAGTTATTCTTTACACATGAACTCCAAAAGAAATGCGAAATCGATGTTCGACAGATTGGCTCAAGTGACCACTTGGCAGATTTATTTACAAAAGCATTGCCTACAACAACATTCGAGAAACTAGTACACAAGATTGGCATGCGACGACTTAGAGATCACTCTTGATTTGTCTTCATGAGGGGGAGAAATACGCACTGTACTCTTTTTCCCTTCGCCTAGGTTTTGTCCCACTGGGTTTTCCTGACAAAGTTTTTAATGGGGCAGTATGCTAAGCGTATATAAGAATATTGTACTCTTTTTCCTTCACTAGGATTTTTCCCACTGGGTTTTTTCCTAGTAAGGTTTTGATAAATACATATTTTTAGTAAGTTTAACCTATTGAATTATGTATATTGCATTATTATTTCAAGTTTAATTGTATATTTTACACAAATTTAGTGCAATATAGGTTTTAAAGAAGAAAGAGCAAAAACGGCCATAAAAACCAACTTTTGAAACAAATATTCGGCGCAACACTAAAGGAAAATGGTAGAACAACTTCGAAACGAGAAATTCGAGATTGAATTTGGCCAAACCGAGTGTGGAAACGGATTCAGGACGCTAAAAACATTAGAATAGACTCAGTCAACTTTTTGGTCAATGGTCAAAGTCAACCGAGCTAGTCAAAGTCAAAGTTCAGAGTCAAAGTTCACCTACCACAGCCATAAGGGAGCTCGAGTGCCCCTTTTCCGCGCTCGAGTGCCACTTTTTGAAAAAGGCCGACAATTAAGCGGCAGAGTGCAGATCGAAAACGACAGAAAAAATATAAAATTCAAAAGTGAAGAAGGGCGCTCGAGCGCACCTGACTGGCGCTCGAGCGCCCTCCTGAAGTTTTGCCTATAAACGTTGCGATTTTGCAGCAATGAAGGGCACCAATTTTTCTTATCTTAGCCAAGTTTTTGCCTCTCTAGTGGGCAGAAGCGATTTTTCATCTTTTTCCTTGTATATAATCACTTTTATTCATATTTTAGCTTAGGAGTAGGTTAGTTTAGTTTAGTTAGGGTCCTAAAATAAGGGCTGGGCTTATGGATTAACGCCATAGCTTCAGAGAAATCGAGCCGGCTAAATCAAGATGTGTTTAAATTCAGTAACTTTTATTCTTGATTTCGAATTGCATTTTGTAAATCTAATTATGGCACTTTAGACCCTTATTTTTGGAATGATTAATAAGTGAGGATATTTTTGTATATATTTAGATTTATATGAATTAAAGTCTCATATTCTTTAATTGCTTAGTATTATCTATTAATTATACGTATACTTGTAGTTATGATATAATTAATCGATAATACATATACGTCCGGTTTTGTAAACCAGTGGCAATACGAGACTACCACAGACAGAATCAGCTAGGTTGTACCAGTACCTCCGGGGTATGTAAGTAAGAAGATTAATTGAGAGGTTGGATAATGTTAGGTTGTACTAACATATTCAGTCTTGTTAATTAATTAGTCCTATTACTTACGTATCTAAGGCTAACTTCAGAAATGGGAGCTTGTAGCCCTATTTCTTGAATGATTTATTCTTTTAATTTAAATCTATAATATTACACTTAAATACTTTATCGAATTTATCATTCCAAATCATGGACCCGCTAAATTAAATTAACCACTCCTGGACTAAATTATTTTACCTTAGTACCATACCTTTGGATCTTTTATGGACATTTTGGACATTTTTTGGACTTTTGGACTTAATTTACCGTATTTTTAGACTTTTGGACTATTGGACTATTGGACTTAATCAAACTTATCTGTGACGGGAGATAGTCAAACAAATCATAAACTAAATTCTTAACTTGAAACTGTTAATCCCAATCTCCGTGGATCGACCCTCTACTCGCCACAGCTAGAGGTAATTTAAGGTAAGCAATATTTTTAATCATTTAACCTTACTATTTTGGAGCGTAAAACGACGCGATCAAGTTTTAACGAGACATATTCTTAAACGATGAATATCCAAAGTGGAGTGTTATAAAAAGTTACATGTGGATACTCATTACTTTGTCCACAAGTTTGTTTCAGAGCCCAAAATCCAAACCCATTAATGTAAAAGCCCTCTAGGATTTTCTTGGAGAACAAGTTGTGTTTCCTTATAAATAAAGCTCTCTACGTTGTAATATGACACACTCAAGAAAAGCAATAAAGAGTTCTCTCTCTTTCTCTATATCTTTCTTGTCTTTCATTATTTCTTTAGTTTTACAACAAACAGATAGTTATTGTCAACAAAAAATTGGAATATTTCACCAAAAAATAACAAAAATATCAAGTGAAAGTACAGTACAACCATGTTGAGATAGGATCGACACAATTCGCTACAACTACGCTACTAACAACATCATCTAACTAAATTACGTGGAATTTATATTTAATCTACATATAATTTCTATAGTTCGAGAAACTAACGAGCCTTTTACCATTACAATAAAAATATCAAGTGAAAGTGCAGTAATATATCTAGTTAAGACATCTTATCATACTGGTAGACTTGAATCTCGTTCTTATATGATTTGACCAATTCAATCAAATACTGACTATCTATTTTCATTGTTCAAAATCTTTGATTGACAAGAAAAAAATATTGTACAACTCTTTAACATTATGAGAGTTCAAACGCTCAGTAACGAAAAGCCTATGTATAGTGGTCCAACTGCATTCGACCAATATTCGTATAATAGAATAAAGGATGTAACTACTAGATTATTTCTTCGTGACACTTTTACTTTTGCTATTATTTTTTTATTTTTTATTTTTGTCAACAAGAGAATTTATATCAACAAATCAAATAAGAGTATATATAATGTGTAAATATATATCGGTTCAAGAAATATTACAATAATAAACCCAAACAAAGCCAAATAATCAGGAAAATAAAAAAAGCCCCAAAACCACAATTACCAACCGCTTGAAACCTAAACCTCAACAACTAGAGTTAAACATGGGGTAGAGACTCAGTCTGCACCAAGTCAATGAGAACCTAGAGTCATTGAACAAACAGTCAGAAACCCACAAAGGCAAGCGACAAAAATGCAATAAAAAAGGGACGCGTGACCCTTTCGGAGGCAACTAGCCGGAAATCCTACAACTCAACTAACCCAATCTTGCCGATATGCAACAGGGATCACAACCAAGCTAGAATGGAAAAAACAAAATCTGACTATTAATGACAGAGACGAAATTTGTTTGGACCCTCCAACAACATCACCAATAAGAGTGTTTGACATCACGAGAGTGAGAATAAGGGGCAGGAACACCAGTTGCACAAGGAATAGGACAAAACAATGGTAGTAAAACCAAACAAACCACCAAAAGATTATAGCTGGAGCTAAAATATATATACACCATAAAGAGAAAGAGAAACAAATTATAGAAGTAGACCTTAACAAAAGTAACAAATAACAGAAGAAAAATAAAAAAAACAACCAAAATAGAACAGTACGGTAAACTCTGGCCAAAAGTCACATCACCAAAAAAACCACATAAGGGTTGGGGATGAAGCCTTCAACAAAGAGGCAGAAATGGAGAGTTCGAAAGAACCCTCTCGGAGGAGAAAGAAAAGAGAGTAAGGCGGTATCATAGTTCTTTTTGTTTTTTTTTTTTTTTTCTAGAAGCAAATATCATATATTAGACAAAAAATAATACATCGAAAGAGTGGACCCAAAATACAACTATACAAGGGCCCATAAAAGAGATCAAAGCAAACAACAAGAACAAGCCCAAATAACATAGGCCCAAAACAAATGAACTACAAAATTAGGCCAAAAAACACCTAAACAAAAGCCCAGTTAACAAACCTTGGCATTGGGTAAGCAAGCCAAGCCAGCCCAAATTAGGTCGAGCCTGAGATCATAATCCAAAGCCTCCTAACATAACAAGCCTCGTGACGAGTAACCCAGTGCTAATAAAACTTCGACTGAAAATCAACCCCAACACAAATATCCAAACCAGCCGAAAAAAGAAACAACCAACACCATAAGACACGACATACACCCATCGGAAACTACTTGGAAACACCATAAGAGTGCCAAACGTAGTAGCGGACTTTGAGAACGAAGTCGTAACAAGGTGAGGAGAAAGGGCCTTACCTACCCAAACAAGGGTCGCGACGTGGACGAATAACTGGCCAACCCAGTATCCAAGGCCAAAGGCAGAGGTAGATATCATCTGGAACTCTCCAAAGACATCACCAACAAGGGTGGAAACACACATAGGGGCAATGATGAGCGGTTGAGCCAGTAGCCACGACATAGAAGCCACGTACCAACAAGGATGCTAGAGAAACACGATCTAGCAGATAGATCTAAGTTACAATTGTCAAATCGAGCAAAAATAAACAAATTCAAAAGAGAAGCAAACCCTATACAAATGGAGAAGGAGAACAACAAGAGAAAATCAAGAGTAAATGAAACAGAAGGTAAGAAAGGAGATGGTGCCACCAGTCGACGACCGAGACTTGCTCGTGGAGGAACCCTCAATAGAAAAAAAATTGTATTGCTAATTTCTTTGTTCACTTCTATTGTTTTCTTTTATTAGGTTGTCTTATGTCACGACTAGGAATGACAATGTGGTGGGTTTGGGGCAAGATGATCTATCCCCATGCCTAGCCCCGCCACTTAAAAAATCCCCCTAATACCTGCCTCGCCCCCGCATTGTATGCCCCTATCCCCCGTGTGACGACCGAGAACCTCATTATATTCATTTTAAATTGTTGAATGTCAAATTTGAGCATTAAATGTGCATTTATTCAATTTTTAGCATAAGACACTATTCATAAGGGAAATTTATTGTTTAATTTTTCTGAAACTGCATTTTTCTCCTGTCACATATCATGTAGGAGGAATGTGAAAAATATTATTTTGTGTATTTAATGTTGGGAGTGTGCATTTAGAAAATAGTTTTCATCTTGAATGAATAGTATTACGAAAGAATAGTTACTTTTTGTAGAATTTTTATTTGGGCTTCTAGTGAATTACTTAGACTCTATTGTATTTTTAAGCTTAGTTGATTTAGTCTTGGTTATTTTTAAAACCCAAATTAGCCACCCACCTAATAAATACCTCATATATCATACACACACTTATAACTTAGCAAATAAAAGAAAGAAAAAAAAAAACACCAAAGAGCCCCCTCAACCCGTCGAACCAGAGAAGGAAAAGGGAAAAAAAAAACCTCATTCAACCCTTACATTTCAAGCTCTTTCAAGCCATCTAGGAGTGATTCCAAGAGTTCTTAAGCCTTCTTCTAGCTCCTTTGCACGTTTTGGTGAGGAATATAGCATAATATTGCATTTTCTATGTTTATGTTGAAATTTCAAATTTCTAGATTTGCACAAAATAGCTTATAAAATGCTTGGTTATGGTGTTATATGATCTCTACATGTTATAGAGACTTGGTTTATGAAGTTTGATGGCTTGTTTTTTGAATTAATGCAAGAACTTGAAGATGATGAATAGTATCTTTGAATAGTAACCTGCGAATTTTGGAGTCTTTGCATTTCTAATCATTTTATTGCTTCTAATACATGAAATAATAGCTAGAAAGCTTGTAGAGTAAACTTTTGACATGTATTTGCTAGTATGCCTATGTATTGTTGGTTGATTAGCTAATTGCATGAAATAGTGTTGAGAACTTGAAATGCCTTTAAGATGTTTGAGGAAGTGCCTAGGTGAAGCTTTAAGTTAGTTGTGGAGTTAGTAACATGCTAAGCTAGTGGATTGAGCAAGAGGTTAAACTAATTGAACATTAGTGCAAAGGTAGTAATCTGGGCAGCCTACTGTCCATCACGTTTGGAACCATTTTTGACATAGCAAACGTACTCTAAAATTAACGAAATTTACACAGTAGCTAGATTAGGAAGTTCTGAACAAATGTTGATTTCTAAAGCTAAAGCTAATTCAAACGTTTTGACCTTCTGATTTAACCATTTTTGAAATCTGTCCTGAAAATCGCTGGTGCATGGTAGTTATGCGCAGTCGTATGGAAATGGGTGTATCTTGAGGAATTTAGATCGGAATTGAGTTCCGTTTGGTTTTAAATTTATCTACTCTCAAAGAGTAGATAAATAATTTGATAAAGTTAGGAATCTGTTAGAAGATTTGGAAAAATGCATGCTTTCATGGAGCTCTAACTTGACTTGTTTTGAGTTTTGAGATAGTGTGATTGAAACTTGATTCTGTGTTATCTAAGGGTGCTATAGGTGACATTAAACCTAGATTAGTGTTTAAATTGGTTAGAACTTGATTAATTGAATTGCACACAAAAAGGGGCTATGCGTATATTTGTTGTCCGGATGGGTTTGAATGCCTTGAATAGTGTTATATATGTTAGATAATGTCTCTAATGCATCTATGGCATTGATTAAAGGTGTCGTTAGGGGACTTTGGAACAAATGTTTTAATTCGACTTGTTTGATTATGTAATTAGTCTGAGATGTGTTAAGAAACCTCGAAAATGTAATTATGACGCTTAATTGCTAATCGGATTAAGTAGGTATAGTTCAAATCACCTAAGAGGCTTTTCAAAATTTTTGAGTTAACATGCTTAAAAATGGGATTTCTTGGCATTTACGCGGGTCATAAGGTGGCAATAATTGATTAGTAAAGTTAGATTTAGAATTCTTTATCCTGTGTGAAGTTTAGAACATATTTTGTAAGCAATTGGAAAAGGATTTTGTTATAATTTATATGAATTGGTTGAACTTGTTGCTTAGTTGGTTATTTGGACTACTTTATTGCTATATTTGATTTTTAATTGGGTTATATATGTTGTATTGAGTAAATAAGCATGATAATGACTCTTAGAACATGTTATAGTTGAATTATGTTTAAGTGTTAAAGTAGTTGTCTTGATTGGAAGTTTAACTTGATATTCCTTGTGGTATAAACAAAGTTAAGTTAGTTAGGGAATTTAACTTGTTAGATGGTAACGTAGCTAATGCCCTTGCAAGACTAAGGAAATGCTTTAGAGTCATTTCTATGATTTCTTGAGCTATGTAACAATATGATATAAAGGTGATTATATATAACTTCTATTGTTGTAGATTGAGTTAAGCAAAAATTAAGTTAAGTTAGAAATTAATATAGATAATTGCTAAAGTGCTAAACTTATATGAACACGCTAGGGTACATGTCCAAGCTAGTTCGAGGGGGTTGGGGTAATCGAAGCTATTTTCTTGCATAATTGGTCGGATCCAAGGTGAGGTAGTCTTCATTCCTTTTTTGCATATTATCTTATTTTGTTATATGATTTAATCTAAATGGATAAAGTTTATATTTAGTATTTTCATGCTATCTTCCGAATTACTTGAATTAGTTGCAAGGGTAATTATTTATATTACTATAATTGCTCTCTTTGGTTATCAAATGTGTATATGATATGTACGGGGTGAGGCTAGCCTACTTTGCTACCTCCCCACTTGATTTGAAAATGAGATTCGTGATTCGTTACTCGGGGTTGCGCAATATTTTCGGGCATGGTAGTATCAAGTAACACGAGCAGCGTTGGGCTTACCGTACTCCCTCGGTTACCATGGTTTCCTAGTCCCTTATCGCTGGGGCATACTCCCCTACCCCAGAGGCGTGGTTTTTCTCGTTGGGGCATACGGACCTACCTCGGGAGATATGGGTCGTAGGATCGGGGTACATCCGGAGTACCCCAACTTGGAGGAGTATGGGTTTGCCGGCACTTGCTTGAAGATCTTGGCTCGTGGCTCGTGATTGAAGACAAACGTGGAACCGTATCCTTTCTATACGTGGTTTAATACTTGTTTAATTAACTTTGTTATTTTGTGTTGTATATGTTTTATCCTTGTTGCATCTCATGAAAGCATTTCTTGGTATGCTGCATCACCTCCCTCACTGAGTATACATGTTGTATACTCACCCTCGTTTCTAACACCTTTCAGGATCAGTGCTATCAGAGGTAGGAAAGAAGGCTCGAGAGTTTCGTGTTGATTATGCTGGCTTACGTGGATTATCATTGAATTCAGTTTTGTAATTGTAAAGTTAAGTTGGAATGTATTGATAGTTATGAATGGCTTGTAATGTTTTAATAACTTGTAATCTTTACCTTGTTGTCTGGTTGACTTGCATGCTATAAGGATGAAATGGATTGAGGTGATGTTTGCAAGTTTCTAGATAGTCCTATATATTGGAGAAACTTCGTCCATTTTTTCCTAAATTTCGTGCCAGGGTTTGGAATTGGGCTAAGGATAGTATGGTTAATAAAAGTCCTGGTTCCGTGAGAGATCGGTGCGTTACACCCCGCCTCTTCCCCGTCCCTGAATCCCCGTGGAGAATGAGGATTACCTACAAGTTTTTTTGTTATTCTTGAAATCTTATGATATTAAATTTAATTTGAATTTCGTAACTTCAAAATATAAATCAAAATTATAGTAACTATAAATATAAATACATGTTTTAAACAAATATTAAATATTAATCATATATTGAGTCTTATACTTACAGTTAAATAGTAAAAATAAATTTACAGTAATTGAATCTTAACCATTTAAAATAAACTCTAACTGAAACCATTGTGTATGAGAACTATATGTAAAAAAATAATACTTCTTTGTGTTATGGGATCATATTAATTATTATACTTGTTTTTGGTTATCGCATGCCACATATAATAGTAATTATTGTATCGTCTTTAATTATGTTATTTGAAACTATTTTAATGTATAACTAGGAACAACTAACAAATTTCTTAAATCCACTTGATCAATAGTAAAATAAAGTTATTTATGTAAAATTATAACAAGGCTCAATTAGTGCAATAGTCTTGATTAAAAAATATTATAAAATTATTTTGAATAATTTACTTTTTCTACTCTATTTTTTATAATACTTTATCTAATGTCATTTTTTATACTTATATATTTATAATTTTAAAATTTTAATATATATGTAAAATTAAATATATAAAAATAATCACATATATATGCGGGGCGAGAAATACTTATTCCCACATCCCGTCCTGCCCCCGCAGGGATTAAAAGTTAATCTCTATCGCATCCCATTCTCCATTTCCCACTCCAATCCTTACCATGTCTAAGATGAATACGAGACGAGTACTTATAAAATCTGTCCCTATTATCATCCCTAAACACGACAAAATTTTTAACTCTCGATTCTTTATTTTCATACAAGAACGTTGAGATAGATACAACACTATGATTTGAGTAAAAATGAAGGTAACTCCAATTAAAGATAAAATATAAGAAAATCATATAATTAGAAGATTATCTGTGTTTTACATTTATTAAAAAATGTAACATATAAAGGTACATTTCATATAAATTAATTAAAAAAGTGGCAAAACTCCCATTGAAAAGACACATGTCCATGAAAGACGAAAGACAACCGCGTAGAAAATAATTTATACATTTTGGATTGATGGACGGTGATGGAAGGTGGAAATTACTAGAAAAGGTTGGCAAGACTTTCCTAGTCGACCATTATTGAGGAACCAGTTTACACACTCTTTTGCTATATTCTTGTACACACACACACACACACACACACACACACACATATATGTTATCCACTCCACTTTCCATAACAAGACCACCATCATAGAAAAGAAAACTGTTCCTTTTAGGTTGTCTACCTTTTTCATCTCTTGTGAGTACAATAACGCCTGTAAAAGCATCCACAAACTAAAGGGTCACTTTACAATTCTTGTTTTCACGTGTACAAGAATCTTGATACAACCCAAACTAATTCTTACTCTTATTACTACTTTGTCAGCTTTGCTCCATAGTTTTTTCTTCTAACTTCTTTTTCTGGGTAAGTCCATAACTGGCTCTTCTTTATTTTTTTATTTTTAATTATTTGTGATTGTTTTATGTTGGGTGATTACACTACTTTTTTTATCTTTATTTTCTGAGAATTTGTGTGAAATCATTGCATAAAGTTTTAATTTTTTTTTGTTCTTGGTGTTTTGATATTTGTTACTTTGTTTTGTTATGTTGTATTTTCTAGTTGGCTCGATCAATTTAGCCTAGTTGGTAACTATAAGATGGCAATTTGGTGCACGAAACTCCAATTACGCGCACCTCCATAGTAGGGTACAGGAAAGAGGCAGACACACATGGTAAACTGTAATTGACCCACACTATAAAGGGTATTTTAGTGTTTGATGGAAGAAGTGAGTGTTTGAGAGTTATACAGTTGAATTATATAAATGTTTATATTAGTGAGTGTTTGATAATTGGTAGTTAAAATTATTCAATATTGGTTTTATGTGTTATGTGGAATGTGTTATCTTCGAACAAACACATACACATTTGCTTAATGGTGAATTATGGCTAATTTTCGTTTCGAGTTTGTCCTAAGATACCTCACATGTTTGCAAAACCATCCTTAACTTGTAATTAGCAATGACAATCTTTTCAATTGTTTATTGTTGACTTTTCAATTGTTTATTGTTATTTTCTGTTGTACCATTAACCGAGACAGATTATAGAATGATCTCGTGTCGCTTGGTCATCTTCATCTATTATTACAAATACTTTGCTTAGACTTGGTTTTGGGGGTGCCAAGCTTATCAGATATACTCTTGGCCCAATCTATATGATATTTACTTTTTATGTAATGATTTTTTATCGTGGTAAGCAAGACCTCTGTTTGGATTCTTCTTTTATTGTTATCTATATCTCAACTACTCCCTCAATGTTGTTCGATTTATTTATGTTAGACATCTAATTACTGCTTGACACTGTGTATTGTCCCAATGATAGGGTTGAATGTTGCTGATAATCTTTTGGAAAATCGATTTTACGGCATAGACGCTTATGACCTCCCCCTCTATGCCTTGCGGTTCGCCTAGAAGAAAAACAAAAATTGTGTCTTAATTAAATCTATAATTCCAAATTTGACTTATAAGCGACTCTGTGATAGTTGAATCCTTGAGTAATTTTGTTATGCATGGCTTTATCTTCTGGCCAACACTACTGTTTGTTGAGGAAATTGTACCATGTTGTTGAAAACAGTCCATTCACAAAAAAACTTTCTTTGTGAAATATAAGTTGTAGGAGTAATGGATTATAAGAAGCAATATCGAGTACATCGAATGATTTTAATGATGTAGTTTGATAATCCAGAAGTTATACTTGATGTTTATGTATAATGTCTTATAGAAATTAATAAATACGCAGAATACGAATGATTGATATTGCTATTTGCCTTGTCAATAGCGATGGAAAGCATGGCTCTTTTCAACTCTATAACAACTTTGATATGGAATCGAATTTCATTTCAAAATCAAATGTATTGCACTTAGAATGAAGTAATTGATAGGTTGTATGAGGTATTACACAATTGTAGTCCATCGGCCATGCCCTGGAGTAATTTGTCGACATATTTCTAACTCTAAGTTGGGGCATTTGGTGATTATGCAAACGTATCGTCTATGATCCTGTAAGCTCATGGAGTTGCTCTGATAAAAACTATACTGTCCAAATAAACTGTTTATGGATCAAAGCGAGTGTATTATGAACAAAACCAGTAATCGGAATTAAAACATGTGAAAGCTGAGATATAATCATAACATCCCTTATCTTATAGCTTCTGCTTTACGAAACTATAAATGATAATTAGATAGTTATGGAAGTTGACGACTTTCCAGTTTCTGCACCTCTGATCACTTCCATGATTTAGTAATTTATGTCCATCTTTGACTTTTTGGTTAGCTGATTCATGCGTTCTGCCTAGCTATCATAAACATCTCTATCTCATAGAAGGCAAACTTTTTAACTCCATAACATATCCACTTTCTCTCGAAACTTATTGCAGATCTTTCGGTATAATTGAGATAAGTCAGATGAAAAGTTTGTAGTCCTTAGAGGAATAAAGGCATCTGGTAGTTTATATTGATAACACCATGCAGCTATATCATCATCCCTATTCCTTGAACAGCCAGCAGGTGAGACTTGCTTTGGAAGAGAAGGGCATCGATTATACGTCGCACCATGTCAATCCTATTACAGGCAAGAACATGGACCCCTATTTCTTCCGAATGAATCCAAGTGCTAGACTTCCTGTTTTCCAGAATGGTTCCCACATCATATATGATACAGTAGAGATTATTCGGTATGTCTCATCTTTATTTGTGTGTAATTACTAGTTTTTCCTTTTATGATATAAGTAGCAGCTGGGAACAGCTAACCATTGAGAAAGAGTTTCAGAGGCATAGGAATTACGGTAGAAGTACACAATTGGCTTGAATAGTCATTTTTCTTATCTTTTTTATATTGCCATCTTTAAGAAAGCAAATTATGTTCTAGTCGGTTTTTTACATCTGATGGAATTAGATAAAATCACGAAGATGTTCTTTGAAAAATTTTCAACTGTGAACATAAGGTGCATACACCAATTAGTCCTTCAGATATTAACGGAAATAAGCATACTTGCTTTTGCTTTCCTACTCATAAGTTATGAATATATACCTTTCTAGTTTCTACCCTTTAATAGGCTATAAAATATGTAAAATTGCACAGGTATATAGAAAGGATTGCTTCCGTCTCTTCTGGGGTGGATGATCTTGCTGTTAGCAGCAGAGAAGTTGTCGAGTGGATGAATAAAATACAACAGTGGGACCCCAAGTATTTTACCCTCTTCCATGTCCCTGAGAAATATCGTTCATTTGTCTCTAAATTCATGAGGCGTGTAATAATTGCTCGGATGGCAGATTCTCCTGATCTCGCAAGTGCATACCACCTCAAGCTGAGAGACTTGTACGAAACAGATGAGAAGTTGAGGGATCCGGAAGTTCTAAGACGGAGTGAGGAACATCTGATGAGCCTTCTTGATGAAGTGGAGACCGCACTTGGCGAAACATCATATTTGGTAGGGGAAGAGTTCACATTGGCAGATGCCATGCTCATTCCTGTCCTGGCTCGACTAGTCCTCCTAAATTTGGAAGAGAAGTACATTCATAGCCGGCCAAACATATCCGAGTATTGGACCATGGTGCAGCAGAGGCTGAGTTATAGAAAGGTGATAGGGAGATACTTTGATGGGTGGCGACGCCAAAAGACGCTATGGAAAACGTGGTGCTTCGTACAGGTCAGAAGTATACTGAAAAAGTATTGATAGTGATACTCTGACATTGCTTGAAGTCTTAGAATGATAAGGTAAAACCAATTACTAGATGTATGTGTGAGAAGATGAGAATTCCTCTGTATAGATTTTCTTTTTTGTGGGTACTAGACAAGATTTCTTTTTCTTTTTTCCTTTTTCCTTTTGCATGATCTTCAAGTTTAAAAACATAAAAAATAAGGTTATTGCGTTATTTTAATCTAGAATTTCTGCATTTCGGATGAAACTTGAAGTCTTTCTAACTAGATGCCTTCTCCAAAACTACCAAATCGAGTAATTTAGTATAGCAACTAAGGATCCAACTAATAAATCTCATAAATATAGTTCATGGCTTCCCAGGTTCTGATGATAAAATTCCAGTCAAGCATATCATAAGCTTTTCTTTTAAGTCAATTTTTTAATTTTTTTTTGGGATGGCGTGAGAACTCAAATAACAGAACTCTATCACTGGATTATTCAAAGAAGTCCGAGCATAAATTGGTAAATTTTTAGATGTAACGGTACGTATTCAGACATGTATTAGCTAGTTTAATCAAGGACGGCTCTTTTAATTCAAGTTTTGATAATACATTTTAGAGAATATCTTAGAGAATATTCTCCCCTCCACATAACTTTGCATCTTGTTAGTAGATTTTTTTTATTGGGATTTATTCTGGTTGGTGTAATACCTTGTACCTTGAAGTATTTGACTATTATTTTTGAGACTTTTGGACTGTTATATTTCTACCTTTTTAGATTGGATGCTCTTAAGAGTTGTATTTGTTCATGGTTTTTGTTTGTATCACTAAGTCACCTTTGCAAGTTTAGAAAAGTTGATCCCTCTTAATTAGTATGCGACAATCACATTTTTAAAGGCCAAATTTTGGAGGCCGGCAAAAATTTATCATAAACTTGAAGCAAATACGTCCATAGGGGCATGGTCCAGCATATGAAGATAAAATTGCTCTTATAAGATTAGAGATTCGACACTCTTTACTAGTTTAAAGTTCTGTTTTTAACTAATTTGGTGTATGTATAAGGGTGTACGTTATATTTAAAGATTTATCAGTTAGTAATGGAGTTCTGCTGAATAATCCGATAATCAAACTTCAGTTTTTCTAGGTCATAAAAAAGAATAAAAAAATTGAAGCAAACACAAGTAGACATATCCTTTTACCCCACTTGAAATAAAACATACGACACCTACAAATAGAGAAGCCAAATAAAAAATAAAAAATAAAAAATAAAAAATTGAAACAAATACAAGTAGACATATCCTTTAGCCCACTTGAAATAAAACATACGACACCAATCAGCAGAGGAGCCAAATAAAAATGCACAAGTGACGTAACAAATACAAGTAGACATATATAGTCTTGACATATATAGTCTTTAGTCAACTGGTAATGTTATTCGTTGTTATACGAAAGATTGTGAACTCAAGTCTCGCTGATTACGTTATACTGCATTCGGCCTCCCCTTAATAATAATAATAATAAAAAAAAGCGCCAAGGCCAGCCAAATAGTATTGCATAAATTTATGTAGCTCTAAGAATATGCCCAATGCCAACAGCCGAATCTATGCAAATCGCAAGCGACGAAAGTTGTACCATTCACCTGGCTGGTACTAAAGTCGCTCTCGTTTTTATTTTATTTTATTGCTTTTCTGGATTTCATCTAATGTTGCAGTTTTAATTAATAATGAAGCAGGCCTCCAGGGATATGATTTAGCAGTAGTGGGAATATAATATGTTTTTATAAGAACGTGGATTTGATACTCTATATTATTTTAGAGTTTTCACATTTAGCTAACTTGATGTATGTATAGGGACGCACCCTGGATCTTGAGATTTATCAGTTGGTAATCGAGTTCCGCTTAATAATTCAATGATGAACCTCTGTTAGCTAGGTTCTCCTACGTAATTCAAAAAAAACAAAAAAAACAAAAAAACAAAAAAAAACAGTGAAGCAGTAACATCACTCACCAAACTTTCCAAAGTATAAATGAAGAAGATAATTGCAGAGAATGTACTGCCACATAGAGAGTTCAGTACTAACATTCTCATTTTTGTAAGGGCAAATGGCCATGCAAGTTGAAATTATCCATAGGGAAACAGTTAAACCTTCTTCTCCAACCCCTGAAAGCCATAGATACTACAAGCTTTCTCTACTTGATCAAACAGCTCCCAATGGCTATATTCCCATTGTGCTCTTCTATTCTCAATCATCCCAAGATGAAAGACAATTAGATCACCTCAAAGAATCACTCTCAAAGGCTTTAACCTACATGTATCCTCTTGCCGGAAGGGTCAAGGATGCATTCACAATAGAATGTAATGATAAGGGTGTTGATCTCATCCAGGCTTGTGTTGCTGATCAGGACATGGTAATGGTGCTTCAACACCCGAAAATCGACACTCTCAGGCAGTTGCTTCCATGCAATCCCGAAACAGCCCTGTCATATGATCATGATAATGATCATCCAAGCGGCCATGCCCATGGCCAAGTTCTCTTAGCCGTGCAAATAAATAAATTTTCATGTGGAGGAATGGCTCTTGGTGTGTGTATTAATCACATTGTTGCTGACGGTTCATCTTTGGCCTCATTTCTCATTTCCTGGGCGAGAATCAACAGCCAAGAACAGAAAAACGTTGGCAGCAGTGATGATCTCGTAATAGATTGTTCTGCCATGTTTCGACCGATGGATATCAATGGTGGTTTCTCAATGGTCCCTTTAAATCAAGACGACGAAAAAACTCCTCCACCACCTAAAATTGCCTCGAAAAGATTTGTATTTGATGGCTCTAAGATCGCAGCTTTGGTTGAAAAAGCTGCAACTGATAATTTAGGGTCTCCTCCTAGCCGTGTTGAAGCTGTGACGGCATTTGTATGGAGTGCAGTCATAGCAGCAATGCAGAAAAGGTCGAACAATGCAATCAAGAAACATGTACTACTAACTGCAGTGAACTTGCGGAAGAGGATGAAGCCATCGCTTCCGACAAACAGCATAGGAAACATCTTCCATGTTACTGAAGCTCATTGTGATGAAGTAGTCGACGGTACGGAGAGATCAAGCAGGATAGATTACAAGTTGCTGGTGACAAGAGTACGAGAATCGTTGCGTATGGTACAAGATAGCTATGTAAGGAAAATGCATGATGATTATAAGTACCTTGATTTCATCAAGAGTCGATTTGATGAAATGTTAGCAAAGAATAATGATGTTGGGGTTTTCAAAACAAGCAGTATGTGTCGATTTCCTTTCTATGAAGTTGATCTAGGATGGGGTAAGCCAATTTGGGTAGGTAATGTGATAAGGGCTATGAATGTGGGTATGTTCATGGACACAAGGGACAGTCGTGGGATAGAAGCATGGGTGGTACTAGAAGAGCAAGACATTCACCTGCTCGACCACAACTTAGACTTCCTTTCTTATGTTTCTCTTAATCAATCTGTTTGATTAATATGTTTGTTTAATAATGTTATGTTATTAAGAAATTCGAATCCAGATTTAAAGCGCGGAAATTAAACTTATATATCCTCATGTCCTGTCCCCTCGAATAAAAAGTCTCTTTGTCCTCCACCGGGTGCCACTTCCTTTTTCCGTCCCCTAATATAATTCCCGGGTACTACCCGCGAATTTTTCTTATGTTTTAAACTATTAAAATTAGGATTAATGTGCATGCAATATGTATAAATTTCAAACATTCATTGAAAATTATAATAATAAACAAATGAATATGGATATTAAAAAAAAGGTTAAATATGGATTACAAATTTCTTTTACGCAGTAATTAGTATGTAAGAATGAGTTAGGAATGAAATAATATTCTCAGTTTCATGTTTGGTGTGAGGGAATAAACTTAAGAATGTCATTCTTAAGGGAATCCCATTTTCACATACATGGGAATAGTCATTTTAAACTAAATACATATGAATGACTTATTTCTATATATTTGAGAATAACCTTGACTACTACCCTTAATAATAATTATAAAAATAAAAATAATTATTATTATGAAAATAAAAATAAAAATAAAAAGTAATAATAGTGATTAAAAATAATAACAATAATAATTAAAAATATAATAATATTATTATAAAAATAAAAATAAAAAATAAAAAATGATAATAATAATAAATAAAAATAATAATAAAAATAAAAATAAAAATAAAAATAATAGTGATTAAAATAATAATGATGAAAATAAAAATAATAATAATGATAAAAATAAAAACGAAAATAATAATAATAATAACGATAAAAATAAAAACGAAAATAGTAATAATTATAATACCAATTTAATAATGATAATAATAATAATTGTTGTAGTTATTGTTATTGTTATTGTTATTATTATTTTTATTTTGTTATTAATAATAATAATTATTTTTATTATTATTATTATTATTATTATTTATTGTTGTTGTTGTTGTTATTATTATTATTTATTATTATTAATTTTATTTTGTTATTATTGTTATTGTTGTTGTTGTTGTTGTTGTTATTATTATTATTATCTTTATTTTGTTATTATTATTATTGTTGTTGTTGTTGTTGTTGTTATTATTATTATTATTTATGTTTATATTGTTTACGGTTATGTTTATATTTATTCTTATTTTTAATACTATAATAATAAAATAGTAATTTTGTCATATTATACAAGTCATTCATATTACTACTCTTAATTCCTAGAGCATACCAACCATATTATTCTCAGTCTCAAGTTCATTTCATTCCCAATTTCATTCCATTCCTTGGCTCATTCAATTTCTGTCCAAATCTATTACAGTGTACCAATCGCTACCTTACATCTCTAATTACAGAATAAATATGTCATTATAACTACTTGATTTCAAGCAACTAAAACAAATTCTAACTAAAGCCGTTGAGCATGAAAATTTCATATGAAGAAAGAATGCCACGCAATGATTAAAGTCTATGACTTGAAATATTTTCGATTCATATATATTTTCTTGACATAATCTATCACTCCACTTTATTAAATAATGTTATAAACTCAGTTACATAACAATTACATGAGAATTTGATATATTTGATTTTGTGATAAGATTAAAAACAATTTCATAAATACCGACTACATAATCTACACCAGACTCCTTATCATGAAGAAACAAGATATATTATTTGCTATTGGACAAGTAGCTAAAGAAACAAAAACAATTAATTGATAATATTATAGTTATAAAGCCCTAAAAAATGAGTTGTCAGTGACTTGACAATAGTGGTCTCTATATTAATAATCCTAGAGGTTTTATTAGTCATAGATAAAAAAATATATATATTCAAATAATTTTGTATACATGAGGGGAGGGGAATGTGGCACGGGAAATGCCCATCCCCACCCACCATCTTCCTAAGTACAACCATTTTAGTTTAATTATGAACATCTTTTAAATTGATCAAAAAATATTTTTATACATTTTTATACTTTCATGATGTATATACGTACATATATGTCAATTTTCGAATAAGCATGCGTAATTTTAAAAATATTTTTGATTTCATATTTTATGCGCTATATAGCACGTATAATCTTCATAAAATGAATTTTATCAAGAAAAATGTGTTTAGTCGCATTAAAATAAAAGGAACAAAAGAGTCGTGTCACTATTCACACGAATTGGATCATTGTTCACTGCTCGCTACCACCAATGTTTTAAAGAAATTCTTTCATTCATTTATGATTTTACCCTTTAATCTTTTAAAAATGGTTTCGCATGTTCTGTTTATGGTTTTAAGAACTCCAAACAAACTTGACCTCGAAGGCAGTGATTAGTATCAAGGAATGAATTTGACACAGAGTGCAATATCTCTTACGAAATGCGAGTTGAAAATAAATTAATAAATTATTAAAGAATGATCAATTAAAAATAATTGGTATATTGTGTTTTAACACATTTGAGTTAATATGTAATTTTAAATTTATTAAAGAATGTTGGAACATATACTATAGACATGCAAGCTCAAGCAAATAAGTTCAACTCCAAATTTAATAAAAGAAGATTGAAAGATTACAAAGTTACATAATCAATTTTTTATGCAACTTCGAATTAAAAATTGTATTGATTGAGAAACATTTAGTTGATATGATCTATATAATGGTCAAAATCTCTATAAGTCTAGTTTCTAATGTTTCAAAAGTTATATCAATTTGAATTTTTTAGAAAAAAGTTATAACCATTTTGATAAAGTGTATATTATGACTATTTTGATAATGTGTATTTGAGATGTCTATGAGAAACGAATCGAATTTTCGGCGTTCTAAGTAGGAACTCTAAGCAATTACCTAGCCATGCATATCTTGGCTCCCCAACTGATGAGAAGGAAGAGAGAGAGAGAGGAGTAAAGATAAGATAAAATATACATAGTGTGACGAAGAAAATACAAAAGATGCCACCTCATGCCACATTTATTTAAGGGCGGATACATAAATTATTCTTAATGTCGGTTAAAATATATAATTTTTAAATTATATAAGTACATTTTTTTTGTTAATGAGGATTAATTAATTTTTTTAATCAAAAATAAATAATTTATTTAAAAAAATAAAAATAAAACTTTAAACGTTCTTTTGAACCAATGAGAACTGCAATCTCCACTAGCCACCTATTACAAATGCCCCTGGCTACAGTACATACATGCTAAGTTCTAATTGAGCTACCTCTTACTTGTTACTGCATGCTTACCTATAAAATTAGCCAAATAAACTACCATTACATAAGATCAATGGAGTATTTTGGTGTTGCTGTGCAACTACGGATCCAAGTAATAAATTTCATAAAGATAGTTCATGGCCTACCAAGTTTTTTATGATAAAATTCCTGCTTTGATAGTACATCTTGGGTTAACATTTTTGCCTCCGTAGCCTCCTACCAGTTCTTATCCAATAAGAATATTGTTATTTACGATGTTTCTTGCTTTAACAAAAGTTGTTTGGACATCATCAACCAGATCCCCCATGTAACTTTGCATCTTGTTAGCAGGCATTTTTATTTTATTTTATTGGAAGTGTTCTTGGTTGGTGTAATACCTTGGAAGTATTTAATTGTTATTTTTGAGACTTTGGATGGTTGTATTTCTACCTTTTTGCATTAGATGCTCTAAAGAGTTATCGTATTTGTTCATGGTTTTAGTTTGTATTACTAAGTCACTTTTCCAAGTTTAGAAAAGTTAATCCATCTTAATTACCATGCGACAATCACATTTTTAAAGGCCAATTTTTGAAACGCGACAAAAATTTACCATAAACTTGAAACAAATACATCCTTAGAGATATGATCCAACAATAATGGGGATAAAATCGTTTTTCCAAGATTACAGAGTCGACACTCCTCACTACTCTTTGTTACATTCGAAAATTTACCAGTTGGTGATCAGACACTACCAGATAATTCAGTAATTGAACTCCGACGTTCCCACGTCATAAAAAAGAAAAAAAAAATGAGGCAAATACAAGTAGACATATCCTTTAGCCCATTTGAAATAAAACATACAACACTTACAAGTAGAGAAGCCAAATAAAAATGCATAATCTATGTAGCTCTAAGAATGCGCCATGACCAACAGCCAAATCGATCCAAACAAAAGCCACGAGAAGCCTAATAGAATTGCATAAATTTAAGTAGCTCTAAGAATATGCCCAATACCAACAGCCAAATCGATGCGAACTTAAAAATCACAAGCGACGAAAGTTGTACCATTCACTTGTTTGGTACTTAAAAGTCACTCTCGTTTTAATATTTTTATTGGTTTTCTGGATGTCATATAATATTGTAGTTTCAATTAACAATGAAGCAAGCCCCCGCATGGTTAGTGGTCGAGCTACGTTAAATAATTTAGTAATTGAGTTATGCCAGCTGGATTCCCACCGTCAACTAAAAAAAATAGCGAAGCAGTAACATCACTCACCAAGATTTCTAAAGTATAAATGAAGACGATAATTGCCGAGAATGTACAGCTACATTGAGAGTTTAATACTAACATTCTCATATTTGTAAGGGAAAAATGGCCATGCAAGTTGAAGTTGTCCATAGGGAAACAGTTAAACCTTCTTCTCCAACCCCTGAAAGCCATAGATTCTACAGGCTTTCTCTACTTGATCAAACAGCTCCTAGTCGCTATATTCCCATGGTGCTCTTCTATTCTCAATCATCCCAAGAAGAGAGAATAGATCACCTCAAAGAATCACTCTCAAAGGCTTTAACCTACATGTAACCTCTTGCAGGAAGGGTGAAGGATGCATTTACAATACAATGCAATGATAAGGGGGTTGATTTCATCCAGGCTTCTGTTGCTCAGGACATGGCAGTGGTGCTACGACACTTGAAAATCGATGTCTTGAGACAGTTTCTTTCGTGCGATCCGGAAACAGTCGCGTCATATAATAATGATCCAAGTGGCCATGCCCATGGCCAAGTTCTCTTGGCCGTGCAGATCAACAAACTTTCATGTGGAGGAATGGCTCTTGGTGTGTGTATTAATCACATGATTGCTGATGCCAAGTCTCTGGCCTCATTTCTCGTTACCTGGGCGAGAATCAACGGCCAAGACAACAACAATCTATCTACTGACGATTTTGTCATAGATTGTTCTGCCATCTTTTGACCGATGGATGTCAGTGGTTTGTCAATGGTCCCTTTAAACCAAGATGAGACTCCACCTAAAATCCCGTCGAAAAGACTTGTATTTGATGGCTCTAAGATAGCAGAATTGGTTCAGAAAGCCGCTCATCAAGACTGTTCCATGCAGTCTCCTAGCCGTGTTGAGGCTGTGATTGCATTTGTATGGAGTGCAGTCATAGCAGCAATGCAGAAAAGAAACAATGCTATCAAGAAACACGTACTACTAAACTGCAGTAAACTTGCGAAACAGAATGAAGCCTTCACTTCCTCCAAACAGCATAGGCTACATCTTCCATGTTACTGAAGCTCATCGTGAAGAAAACCATAGATTATCAGTTGCTAGTGAGAAGAGTACAAGAATCGATGCGCAAGGTACAAGATAGCTATGTAAAGAAAATGCATGAGCATGATAAATACCTTGATTTCATTAAAAATCGATTTGAAATGCTAGCAAAGAGTAATGATGTGGGTGTTTTCAAAACAAGCAGTGTGTGTCGATTTCCTTTCTATGAATCGACCTAGGATGGGGTAAGCCAACATATATAGGTAATGTGATCCGGGCAGTGGATGTTAGTTTGTTCGTGGACACTAAAGACAGTCATGGAATAGAAGCATTGGTGATGCTAGAGGGAAGATATACACATACTTTAGCAGAATTTAGACTTCCTTGACAATGTTTCTCTTCATCAATCTGTTTGAGTGTCCCCCCTTTTCCTTCGTTCTCCTGTCGGTGTAGTTCAAGATTTGGTGGGATCTTCATGGACAGAAAAAGACTACAGTCAGTTTGATAATGATTGAGTGTAGTTCAAGAGCTTATAAAGTAGTCTTGAACTAATGATTTGTCAATGTAAGACAATCGTATTATGTTACTCAGATGAATAAATCCGAGTAAATAGACCTAATATGTCCACTCTATACAAAACGACTCATACTGAGATGCTGTCTAAACTAAAGGGCTATTTAAATAATGATGGCGAAATATTATTCCTTGTTGAAAATGACCATGTACTTGGGCATCTGAAGAAGAAAGTTGAACATTGTATATGCCAAGAAGGGAGGATGATTCTTTTTTTTCTTTAATTGGTGGAATTTCTCGTTTACTATTAAGAGAGACAAAATGCAGAACTACTCATCGTTGCAACAAATGAGCAAACAATTATGAGTTAAACAAATGTCAAGCCCCAAAGATGACAAGACTATAACTATAAAACATCGGACAGTGATTCGGACAGTGATCACACAGACGACTCTTCCTAATGAGACAAGGCGTGTTGGTTTAGACGGTGAGTACACTCTCGTTGAAGATTTTTCTAAAACTCATAGCTTGTTAAGAATTTAGCCATTGTCTACCAAATAGATAAGCGCCTAAAGTTACTTACCAAAGCAACAAATACTCTATAACTAAAGTAAATGGATTAATATTTGGGACATTTTAACAGATGAATCATATAGTGAATACGTTGAAGAACACTAACCATACACTGTAAAACACATGAACTTGATTAAATGCATGTTTACAATATAAAACACAGGAACTTAATGAAATGCATGATTGATACTGTAATCAACTATATCTAAACAAATCTGAATGGCAGTAAATAATTGGATGGACAAGCAGGAGAGCCGTATGCACATATCATGTATCAATAATTCAAGTCTATTGTCATGCCCCGAGCCAAAAATTTCAAGCCCACAAGCGAGACTAATGTTGTATGTATAAGAAATAACTACTTAGGTCTTAAATCAACTGACCCAAAATAGTTGATCCAAAAATTATTACTTAAATCCTCACCACCCACTTATAACCTACGAGCACTAATCATGTATCCCACCGATGTGGGACATTAGATCAGTCCTTTGCCTTCTTGGACAACACTTATCAATAATATTCTCACACTAACAACTTGCTATAAGAAGCATACAAGACGCACAAGAAGGACCTGGGATTATACCGAGATCCAGCCACTTGATGCAAATTATGAGGCCTTTCAACAATAGTTCCAGGTTGCTCACAAAAATAAAATAAAATTGTTCCAGGTTACTATGGCTTCCGACTTCTATAACAGAAATATAGAGCATAATGGAGATGCGCGAGTATAAAATTAGAACACGGAATCAACTCCATATGACTGCCACGGAATTCAGAGAGTACAAGGTCTACTTACAGCACCCAGTATGCCTCAATCTTCTGAGGGGCCAAGTCAGCATGCCACGATTCTGCTTATAAATAAGAAACAAAAATATAAATTCCATTCAGAAAGAAATGAACTTCAACTCTACCTTTGCTATGTGTTTTAGGGAGTTAAGCCACCAAAATTACTCTGTAAACAAATATCAAGCAGAAGTAAATGAAAGCGAGCAGGAAAAATTTTGATTATCCCTTTCAGTTTCAGTTGCCAGTACATATATTCCATCCAATACATAAACTCATCTGATCACAAAAACCACGTCAACATATTTGATCATGGGACTGTTTTGCGGTTGCTCGCGCAGCTGCAGGTGAGGATAAGTTCATGAAGTTGCAAAAGGAGAAATTTGAAATTTCGTAAACAGCACTTAGCTTCATGACTAGCTCAATACACTGTAGAGTGTAAAATAATATTCAGAAAGACAAACCTGAACTCCCGTCAAAATCTCTTCCAGGTCAAGGTATGCCCCTGTTATATCAGACAGCATTTCTAGTCTACTGAACCTGCATAGAGGACATATACAAGAGAGAGCTACAAATCTAGTTTTCGAATGCCCGATAAAGTTTTTTGTTCACTAACTATTGGATTTTTCTTCTGGGGCATGAGTGTGTGTGTTGGTTTTGGGGAAGGAGGATGAAGGGAAGCACAGATGGTGAATATTCAAACACGTAAAGCCACATGGACAAACACAAATGAGAGAGAGGGAAATAGGATTAGGACCAATCAAACAAGGGTGCCAGGAAAAAGATAAACCAATATATTCTGCTCTATTTCTGATTTCAAATGAATGTATATCGTCAAACAATGATGAATGCTGTCAAAGAAAACACACCCAAATTTGGATGACACCAGTCCTATCCTACTTTAACAGAAGCAAAGAACTACAGAAACAATTTCATTTTTAAAAAATTAGATTGAGAATACATAATCAGGGGTGCAGAAGAAAATCTAAATGCTACTCAAGAATTTCTTTCAATTAAAAAGCTAAGCTAATATTGCTGTGGCTGATGATGATGGTATGCAGAAATATCCATTTCCCCATTCACTTTCTCCAAGCCATGTGAACTCCTAAATTCACTTGTTCCATTTCCGAAACCTACATTATACATCCCATTCCTCGAGTTGTTTCCCATAAATCCCCAGTTGTTTCTGTTCCTGATCCAAGGTGGTCCTAGTTTTGAACCATTCCACTTTTGCTGCCTGAAATACTTCCTTCCCAAAGTATTAGGCCCCCTCGATTGCTGGAAATTGAGTTTGTTCTTTTCACCCAACATTTCCACATCCTGCAGACTTGCTCTGGATGAGCTTGTTGGGTTTACACCTGAGTGATGACAAGCAGATTGATTATGATCCTGTTCAGCTACACGTGCAGGTTGACCCATCACTGCACTATCAGCAGCATTGGATAGAGGGTCTCTCTTATCACGGGGATATGGTGGCAATGGAGGGAAAGGATTAAATGGCATGCCAGGGGCAACAGACCAACCCTCAAGCCTTCCTGGTTGAGGCGTCCCCACTTGCTGCACAATACACAATGGAACTCCATACGAGACAGACAAGCGTGATATGAATCTCTGCTGAGGGTGCCCCAATACCGTTTCATGTCCAAGTTTCATGTCACTAGATATTTTTGGGTGGACAGAACGAGCTTTTGGAGAAACTTCAGATGGAACCACTGAGACATTAAGAGGAGCTGCAAACCCAGGAGGAACATCATCATCAATATTATGACTTCCATCACCTGCCGCATTACTTTCAACTCTAGGATCTGTGTCTTCTGGCTGATCCCATCGACTTTTGCGCTTGCGAGTCCTTGAGCCACTACTAGAGGAAGGACAAGAGCCATCAATATTACCAGTATCAACTGTACTTGATCTGCCGATTGATTGTGTGATGCAATCTGGTGTTTCGGAATGTCTTCCAGATCGATCACTCCAACGATTGTGTGTTGGGAATCTGCTATAGTCTAGACCACGGTGAGAATCCATCTTGCTGTCCTCCCAATCCATACAGCTATTTTTCCTGGCATGTCGAGGAATCCACCTGTCCCGAAAGCTACGTGCAATTTGATGGACCTGAATTGCAATAAAGAAATCTTACTCCAGATATCCAGCAGACAATATGAACTTCTGCCATCCCCAAAAGAACCCAAAAGAGAGAGAAAAAGAATCCATGAAAGACAGCACCAAAAGATATAACAAGTTTTAAAAATAAAAAATCAAAAGAAAAAAAAAATGACTGTCAGTTTTACGGCAGTAAATTTCTCCCAACCAAGCAAAACTCTCTCCTGCCATCCCCATCCCCCTTGCCACCAACAAACAACACCATCCCGCAACTGCTCAAATAATTCATCATGATTGAATACCACTAGCACTATTTTCCATATCCCTTCCTCCCTAAACCCACTCCAGCAGACACTCTTTTGCCCCTTCCCAACCAAGATTGTTCCAAAACCCAAGTCCACAAGGCATTACAAGTGTACCGCCCAGCTATTTCAGTATAATGTCTGCACAACACCCAGCTCTTAGTTTTGTCTTTTCCTTATTGGTGTAAGCAAGCAAAACTACATTAATGATCAGAGAACTTACCCCCAAGTAACAAACATGTTTCACTACAGTGCAAGACCATGCATTATTTCTCAATGAAAGAAATCTAGAAGAGACTTGAAAGGAATAGCCTACATAGTGGGCACATATATATGCCATGTCGAGCTTTAACTTGGTAGATCTTCTCAACTGGAGCAACTTAGAAGTGAAAAAGTTATTTGTTCAGGTGTGGAACTCAAAATTATTCTTATCATCACCCTAATTGTGAGAAGACAGTTTATCATCATCCGAATTGTGAGAAGACAGTATATTTTTCAGACTGAACCTGTTTCTTGAGAGTGAAAAGAAAAAACAAAATTAAGGAATGAGATATCTCTAGAAAATGAAAACACATTGTTTCCATGAACTGAACAGCCCCTAAAAGGTTCTCCATCAGATTCAACCTCTAGCAGATTACCCTTCAAAGTCTTGGCTGGTAAAAACTCAGAGGTCTAGTCACTTGATATGGCTATTAGGAAAACAACCTTTTAGAACTAGCTCACGTTAGTTTTTTGTAGATGCAATTACTTGTTGGAAAAGTACCTAAAAGGCTAGTAAGATATCATCATTGAGCATGAATCTAGATGACAATGACTGTACACTTTTAATCAACCATCTTTTTCAGATCTTCACCTAAAGAACAAGATCAAAAGGAAACGTAATGTGCTTGCTAGTGGCAGCTGGTTGTACTGCTCATGCTCAAAATCTATTCACATTTCATACTAGATTTTGATCATGATTACCGTCTTCTACAATGAATTTATACCCCAAAAAACTAGAGAAGAAAGTTCAGAATGATAAATGAAATCAAAGTACCAAGAAAAAAATGAAGACATGAACTAGAAACAGTGAAGAATGTAAGCAAGAAAAGGGGGGAGGTGGGGGAGAGGGGGAAAGAAAAGGAGCTACAATAATGGAATGAGTTATTATAACGACCATGATCCTGTATGTACAACCAACAAACAGGAGGAAAAAAATTACTTCTTCAAAAATCAGAAAGTACCTGTTTGTCAATGTGCTCTGTCAATGATAAAATGGATTCTCTGAAGCTGCAAAGTAGATCAAGAACATGCTGTAAGCAGTTAATATAATGAATCTGCACAAGAAAGAGGGAAAGAGAACAATTGCATAAACAAAAGCTATTCTTCTGTATGTCCAAGCTTGACTGGGTATTGGATTAAGTGAGAGCAGCAACAGCACTCATTATAACCGTCAAAAGGACAAAAACTGCAAAAACTGATCTGAATAACCCAGCATTCTGCTGAGAGATTAAATATCTAAGAAATTTCATCCTTATGCATAAAGAGATATGAAGTGAGGAGACAGAATACATGAAGAAAATTAATCTAAAAAGAGTGTATGCAGGTCTGCAAGAGAAGAAGGGCTAATTACTGATACTGCCAACTGTTGCTCTGAACAGGAGGAGGAAAGGAAAAGAAAACCAAAGAAAGGAACAAGATTCCGGGAGTCCTTAATTTTGGGAAAGACACAACCATGCAAGCCTTGGCAAACATTCAGTATATAGAACATTTCCATTGTGAAGAGATTTTCTGTTAAATATATAGCAAATAATCTGAAATGCATGACTAATTGGGGTTGACATAACACTGAGCTTTAGTAACAAACTGCCTTAGGAATTTGTTGCAGGCCACAAAAAAGCAGGGTGCTTCATCAACAACCAGATGTAAGTAGAACTTTATGGAGGAAACAGAACCGTAGAGCTTTTGAGGGGAAGGGATTGCCCTTTTCGGTCGTGAAAAACCATTGTTTACATGAAGTTGCTGTAGGCCACCAAAAAGAAGGGTACTTCATCAACAACCGGTTACAGGCAGAATATATTTAATAATTTATTGGGTTATCTATATGATTCAGTTAGTTATTTTGTTCAATATAGGGAGCTTATGTTAGTGATGTAAGAGATGAAAACCAGTCACATAGAGAATGTGGCAGGATTTGCTCTAACCTCTCCACTCCAGGACAAGGGGGGCCTCCATTAATCTGTTCTGATGTAAGGATCTCCCTAGTAGCAAGATACTCAAATACCTGCACAGACAAACACAGCAAATTATGTTACCTTTGACAATATTGCATACACTAAAATAATCTTTCCACATAGTGGAAGGTTTCAAACAACCATCCTTCCCAATTAATTAGCTCATTTTCCATCAGATATTCTACAAACTGGTTGAAAAGCTAATAAACCATAATTTTCTCCTAGTAATACTCTTGTCCAATGAAAATGACTTAATCATTGATAGGCATTTCCTAGTAATACTCATCTCCAAGTAAATAAAATTGCAGCTCTGATAACAAGTGTGCTACATTTCGGTAGCTGAATTTTATACTGTTACAAGTTGATTAGGAGCAAATCATATCCAAACTCTCGAGCACTTCAAACAATAGATGTAATAGAAATAAAAATGTCCATTTTCTACCTTACTAGCCAATTTATTGATCATTTTGAGACAAATTATGCGGTCAACAAATTGCCATATTGATCACAAGATACATTCAGTTTTCGCATCATGTTCAATCTTTCACAATAGCCGAGGAATATCAAGGATCATGCCAAATTGACCAGTCAGAAAATTTTACTTCAGGAAAACAGCAAGTCTGGAGCACTTTAAAAGTCCTCAGACCATGTACCTTGAGAAGCTTCCGGAGAATAGGAATCTTTTTGAATTCCTTTCTGTATCGTTTTAGCATATTGTGCAACATCTGCAAACCTTTGAATCAAGCAAAGAGAAAGTTAATTCCATTTAGATAAGCACAAGTACAAAGAGAAAAATATGACACTGAAAGCTAAAATTTCCTGCATGATACAAGCATCCAGAAAACACTACCATTCTTGTTGATTACATCAACCAACACTGTCCTTGATTTTGTCTTCAGCAAAGCATCGAGGATCATTGAGAGATCTCGGTTGCTGCAAAAAATATGTATATTATATAGCATCAACCATTTGACTCAAAAAAAATAAAATAAATAACTTCAACCATTCATGATAAAATAAATACTATCAGTTCAACTAAACACATTCAACTACATAAAGGGCAAAGATGTAAAATTACCTCTGTATTGTTTCACCGTCCCCACTATCACCCGAAGCAGCAGTGAGAAGTAGTAGTTTCAAGTAGCCTCTTGATGCATCCTGCCCAAGAAACAGCACACGTTACCATCTATATGTGAAACAGAATGCCAATCGCTCTACAGTGTATTCAAGATGAATAAGGGGTACTCAGAAACAAGAGACATTCCAATTAAATATACACAGAGAGACAATTAATCCATTCAGATGGCAACTTGTAAAAACCACTAATATCTTTATTCTTCCCCCTTCTACTCTGTATTTATCTATGAGTGAAGATATTTGCATGCAATAGCACAAATGCCCAGAAAAAGCAAGGCACAGAAATGATAAACAGCAGCAAACTATTAAAATAAATAATCAAATATATACAAGCAGGAAAAAGAGCTCAGGACAAGCTAAACATGTTCTGGAACCAAAAACACCAGAAGTTGTTTGATGAAGATGATAATAATGTGACACGATGGAAAAAATAAGCACAACCAAGCAAATTCAAATCTAAGTAGAATGAAAGATAAAGAGGGAAGTACTCACTCTCCGTTTGCTTATTCCACCATCATGATCAAGCAACTCGTTGAGTTTCTCTTGGACTACAAGCATTGACGTACACAAAATATTGCAGTTAGAAGTCTACAAAACATACTTTGCTTGCTGCAATTACAAGATAAATGTAATTATCTACCTGCTTCAAACCGGCCACTGGATAAACCTTCAACTATCTTTTTGGATTTGCAGGACAGTACATCATACTTGCTGGGCATCTCTTCCAATTTTTTACCAATTACAGAAAAACTCTTCGGTTTTTCCTTCTTAACTGAGGAAGATGATCGTGAAGTTTTCATTAGAGGATGGGATTTAGAAGATTTTAGCTTCCTCTTACTCTCCATCACATCAGGCAACAATTTACCGAGTGTGCTGGGAGAATTCTCCTCCAATCCTGCAGTTGAACAGGAGGACCTTTTCATGCTTCTTTCTGATACAGTGCACTCTTGTTCCCCTATCATCGTATTTTCACTTGACAAATCATCTGGGTTTAAGGCAGTTTCTAGTCGAACCAAAGACCCTATTGATTCCTCCATTTCTACAGATACATCCACTTTCGGAGCAGCAGACAGAGATCTATTCAAGGAGTTCCCACTTGCTTCAATAACATCCACATGTCCAACAACAGTTGCAGATTTATCGGCTTCAACTTCCTCAGGAACCTCGGTTTCATGAGACTCTACTTCTGTGGCAATCTCCAAGTCTTTAACAATGTGTTCAGATTCATTCAACTTATCCATGTCTTCAGGTGGTTCCTTTGCAGTCCTAGACTCCATACAATCAAATGAGCTTCTCACTGACATTTTATCATTTAAATTTTCATCCACCACACCATCTTCACAGACCATGACAGGTTCAGGATATTCATCATCTGAATCATCCTGAACAATTACTTCAGCATTCTGTGGATCACCGCCTATGTAGCCCCGACACTGAGGTGATCCACAGACACATTTTTTTGCAGCAGCTCCAAACACTCGTACATAATTGTAATCAAATGTCACCTCTTCACCCTGAGACAGACGAACATTAATGATAAGCACATATATATTATTTGTCAATAATAATCCTGAAACAGAACTGGATAAAGACCAGCAGAGCTCGCTCAGATGTATGTAGAGAATGAAATGCAAGAGCAGAGTGCCCTAATAACAACGATGCTAGTTAAGAAGCAATTATGTTGAAGGAAATACAAATAAAAATGACACCTAAGGTATAGCTTCATATATATGTTTTGTCATTAAGAAATTACAGGAGGCAACAGAAGCTGGGATCACAGAAGAAGAAAGAGCAGTGGATAAAGGACAAAGGAGGATGGATCAGTTGAGGTAGATCCTATTAGCCTTGCCTCCTTGCTTTGACAAGGAATGGTGTTGCTACCAATGTGATAAATTTGAATAAAGAGAGTTCAACTCCACGCATTTTCGCATAACTATAAAATAGTATAGAAATAAAGGATCCAAATCCACAATGAGTATCATGCTAAATGTGCAAGGTTCAGAAAAGAGAAGCTTCTGTTTGCTTACTGGAGCAAGGGTTCTAATGGAAAGGGTGAATCTACCATTAAGTGCATACCACTTGCCATAAAAGCAGCAGAAGTTCAAAAGAAATCATAGTTTTAAGATTTAACTCCTCACGCCTACAATATTATCCACCTACCAGTCGGATTTCAAAAAATAGCGTAGCAACATAAACTTAGAAGAGATTCCAGCAACTAGTAGCACTAAAATAATCCAATAGCCTATGAATTTAATAGAAAAGGTTGAGTAGGAATATCAAGAGATCCTACCTTCTTGATATCCCTTAATGCAAAAAGTCCAATGCAAACTTCTCCGTTGACCATCCACTGTATCAGCAAATATCAATTAGACAAACTCAGTCAAGAGCCTCCACAATCACATCATCAGAGCATTGTACTTCGTATCCAAAAACATCAGCTCAAAAGACTTAGATCAACTTTAATGGAATATACTAAACAATTAGTAGCCAAAATCTTAGCATATACTCCAGAATGGTAGCTGTCTAACGTAGCATTTTGCGCAAGGAAACAACACAGATTTCCATATACATATCACTACAGTAATAGGAGAAAAGAGGAATATACACATTCTCATAATATTGCCTACATTACAGCATTGCTCAAGTTGATTCCTAGAGTAAATAATATATGCACCTACAGCCATATGCATCCATATTATAATCTTACATTAAGTGAAAAACATAAACTTAATTAGTTACCAAACAAATATACTTCTGTTTAAGTATCCAAATATGAAAATACAACATACAAGTGGATCAGTTGATTATTTCCTACACCTGGTCCTCATAAATCAAAATACACAAAAGGAATCTGTAACTGAGGAAAGGTATGTCCAAAAGAATGCGGAATAATACGCATACGCTCCCAGCTCTAATAAGTTCAAAGAACTCCACTCACTCATAAAGGAGCATATGTATAGTTTATTCAGCAGCGGCAAATGCTAGTCACAATATGGGTTCCAACGAAGCCAATTTAGTCATTCAAGCAAAGGCTTCATGTGAAATTCTAAAACTAACGAAAATATCACTGCCTCGCATCAAATGTTTATCCTAATATGTTCCAGCTGGGCCCTTTTAGTGATAACCGTATAAACCAAAAGAAAAATAAAATGTCTCATTTCCCAACCTAAACAGTAAGAAAAATAAAAAGTTTCATTTCCCAACCAAAACAATAGTATGTGTACAATGCCCTCAAACCTTTCCTAAACAGCCAGAACTATTGGTCTTCGAGTAGACAGGAGAATTTTGCCTTTAAATTGTGTATCTGAACACATGCATGCGCACACACAACCGGAGACAGACAGACAAACAGGCAGACAGATAGCGAGAGAGAGAGACAGAGAGAACAGATTCCCCCGTAACACCCTGGGGGTGAAAAAGTTGAGTAAAAAATAAAACCATGAACTTGACTCTTTTTACCCCACCATCATATCACGACATTCTGATTGGCAGAATTTATTCTCATTTATCTCATCAACAAGTGGTGGTACCTACTTTTAGTTGTCTAAATATTCAAACGCTGCAAAATTTATGAGAATAACAATCGAAACAGGTTACTGAAGCATATGTTATAACAAACGTGTCTTTTGTAAACTCCGCTCTTAAATGCAAATTTTCCTATATTCTATCTTTCAAATTATATAAGCTAAGACGCTAAGAGTTAGGCTTTCATTAATAATCCAGGGTTGACCACCCACAGGCACAAGGTATCAGCAGTAAGTCAAGTTTATCCTCTTCAACTTTGCTGTTTCAGTAGTATATAAAGATTTCGACCTTTCCACCTACAAAGACGTTTATTCTAGTAAACTAAACTCAATAAAAGCACGTTAGTATTCTGACAGATTCCAGGAAGAAATATAAGTACTCATCAATACATCTTCCAGCAACAGTTCTAACAAGTCACTCTTTTAAAAGAAGATCATTATACTTCTAGCATTTTAGTCGATCCACACCACTACACTTATAGCATTTTAGTCGATCCTCACTCTACACTTGAAAATTTATATTCAGATTGTCTACAACAACCACCATCAACAAGAAGGCCATTTCAGTATTACATACTAAATACTATCAACGTGGCAAGATTCCTTTATTGTTGAAATGATAACCTTCTATACCCTTCAAAAGGTTCCAAATATTGTCATAATATCAAGTCACCATCAAATTACAGCTCTTTATTCTTGTTGAGAATGCTGAAACAATTCTAACCATTAATTTCCCTCAAGATTTATATATCAATGGTCGATCACTTGAAATGGATCTTAATCATTCACCGCCAGCTATATTTTTGAATGAGAATAGACACAAAAAATGAGCTACAAATTCAGTGAATTCAGAACTGAGATGAAATTATTAGAAGTGCTTAGGGAAGGCATTAACGGGTCCTACCCCACATGTATGCTGTATCACAATGCTTGCCTGCAAAATTTTGACTTCTACCTTATGTACCAAATGTGAAGCATTTAATATATGTAATCTAACTCCAAGGCGCTACTGATAAAGATAGTCCATTACTATCACTTCTGCACATATGACATTTACTTTGCATTCATGCTAAACAATATTTGTGAGAAAAAATTTGTAATACTTTGATGTTAATTCTATATTGAACCTTTGAACATTCACAAAGCACACAATTTCCAAATTCTGGGATATTACTTATTCCTTGCTACGAAGATTTATACACAACTGGAAGTTATCCAGGAATAGGACAACAATTTTTATACCTAGGGAGTTTCTCTTAGAGACAAAACCTAGAATAAGAGATAAAGATCACCATATTAAATATTGCATCTCGAGGTGTATGTGCATTTTAATACATACTATCTTTTTGGAAATTTCTACCCAAAATGATGATCAAGGGCAGACTTGAAATTGTTTTAAAAAATATTTGTATTTTCGAGTATTTTTAGACTGAAAAATGAATTTAGCCCCACTAAATAAAATTTTCTGTACACACGAGTCTTAAATTGTGTGGTTTTAACCCCCACTTAACAAAAATCCTGAATCCACCCCTGGTGCTGATATAAGTTAGAAATTCAGAAAGCTGACTGAAAGAGCATCAGTTTTATTATTAAGAACCCAGATAAGAGTACAATCTACACACAAATTTATCCATACCAAGCATCCCGGACCAATTCCAATTCACATATTTCTCCATGTTGGGGGTGGGTCCAGTTCACTGAATGAGGCATTTGTTGTGGCGGCAAGTTCAATTAGATTATAACAATTACCAACAGAACACTTTTTGGAAACAGAAAATATGAAAGAATTAACTCCTAACTAAACCAATATTGGGAAATGTAAAGATTGGGAAACAACAAAGAAATCCAATATCCATAAATAAATACGATTAGGTAAACCTTCAAGAATAGATCTTAAAGTTGGAAGATGTTGAGTAAACCCATAACTAGAAAGCTTACTAAAGAATATTAAATACTTCACGAAAAATGGTAGTCAAACAAGTTCAAACTAAAACAGATAAAGCTCACAAGAGAAGTCACCTTTTCGGTACGGCAATTAGGATCGCAACTGTGATTTATGAAGCGGCCTAAATTTCCTTTAGCACATGCATCTATTACCTAAAAGAGAGAAGGCATCAACATAAATTGAAAAGTTAACAACATATCTATGCCAACCTCGTGACTGGGAAAATGGTGGTTAAAGGCAGAAACGAGATTTGTTCATTCACAGAATATTGCAACAATTAAGGATTTTACACTGAAAAATGGAATAAAGGATAGCTCCAAATTTGACAATAGAAATAGTCTTGCTTCTCGCGTTTAGTTAAAATTCTTCAGCTTAGAGAATCTGAATTGTCTAAAAGAACATTTGATATTACTTTATGCCCAAGCTATAGAAGAAAAAATGAAAAACAAACAGTGAGAGAGGGAGAGAAGCAACTTTACATTTCATCTGCTTCATGAGAAAAAATGAGATAACTAAAAGGTATAAAGTTACTAATAAAGAGATTTCGACTAAGTCCATATGTGGCACAAAAACAAAAGGTACCAAAGCCGTAGAACCACATATCATTCTCCTTACAAAGTGAAATTGCAGGGAAAGCTAAATAATGAGCTCACAAATTAAGCTAAATCTGGTCTTCTGTGCAAAGGAGGGGAGGGGAGAGAGAAAGAGAGCAAGAGAGAAGAGACAGAGAGAAAGTATCCAACATTCAGCGTGTTTCAGCTTGATGACACCCCAAAATGAGACTAAGAGACACGTAATCAAAGGTTTTTTTGAGAAGTGAGGTAATCAAAGTTAATGAGTAAATTCCACCACCACGAAAGTAAACAGTAAATTGGAATGTCCCTAACACCGTGTTTAGAACCACAGGATTAGGAGGATTTAAATCCAGCCAAAATAAATGCCAGAAGACAAGAAGAAATTCCACAAGATGACAAGAATGTGTTTGAAAATAATAACGAAATTTCAAATACATGCTGCCAGAAATAGCCATTGTGTATTCATATTTTGTAAAGGCATATGTTCAAACCTCACTGCCATTCAAAGTCATGAAGTAAAAATGCTTATGACCCTTCAAAGCATAATCTCTTTGTCGTGCCTCATAAGCATGCATGTCAAGCACCTAGAGCAACATGAACAAATAAAAGTAACCTGATATCAGCTTCGTGATAAAAGAGCCATACATACATATATTCGGTTAAATTATAATGGTGCTCAAACATGCTATGAATTTTCATGATACCTCTCCAACATATTCAATAAGAAATTGCCCTTCAGAGATATCCTCAAGCACCTGCAAACCATAACCCTTCTTGCCACATCTAAAACACTTCAACTTAGCATACTTGCGCTTCTGGAACTGCAAGCACATAATTTTTTTGAAGACATCACATGGATAAGATATCGAATGAAAATGTTTACTCCAAGTTTCAATCTCATGAAAGAATTCATATAAAACCAGAACCAGTCTACTGGAAAGTGTTAGTACCTGTTGATTTGAACAGAGTTCACTACACGGGCAGGTTCCTTTAACACACTCTATGTTCAGCATCCGGTTCAAGCATTTACCTCCACAACCCATACGACCATCGGAAGGTGGTTTGCAATGGCACACCATGATCTGGTGGGGATGAATCAGTCGAAAGTTGAGAGAAATATTATCATAAATACAAAAGAGTTGATAAAAACCAACTTGTATCCCGATATCTATTCTGACATGCAACAGTGAATCAAAAATGTCTTGGATCTTAGCTGCTCCACAAAGACAAATACATGCGGACATATACCCATGCACAGGAAAGAGAGAGATACTTATATCCTAAAAGTACACTTACATTATCAAACAATTTAGCGGATTCTGAAAGCTAGTAAGATTAAATACACCTATCACTTTACTGCAATCCCCTAAAATATATGGAAAATAATTTATCATGGTTTCCGCTCAGGTTCTCACTTAGAACCCTGTACCTACAAAATCCTGTCACCAGAAGGTGTGAACTTCCCCAAGAAGGCCAAAGCGATTATACATCAGCTTCCGCAATCAGAGACATGATTTATCTCTTCTTGAGTTCCAAAATTAACAGCTGAGAAGATAGAAATTCCTTTTGGGAATCTCTTAACGATGAGCCAAAACATCAGTTACTTAATAAGAAAGTAAGTAAACAACAAGTTCGATCAAACTCTTCCAGAGAAATGGCCATGGAGATGTAATGGAGGACAAGAAATTATGGAGGAAAATGGAAAGAGTAAATATGTACTTTCTGAGGTTGATATTCTAAAATGACAGTAAATATATCAATATTTGAAGCTGGATCTGATGAAAAAATTTAGTTCCTGGAAAACATTTCATGTGGAGATGAGAAGCTAACAACATATTTCCTGCTTCTTTATAGAACCATAGGGGATAGAGATGTTAATGACGGCTCAGAGCTATGCATGAATGGTTTGATAATCATGTTTTATGAGGAATCTGCAGGAGGAACGTAGTTTTTTTTTTTTTAAAGTTAGGATGAAGGTGGTTAAAGGCTGCTAGGTTCTTTCCGAAACTTACCATCCGAGTGCAAGCAGATTCAGAGGACATAGCTATTCCGTAAACAAAGAACTAATGAGACATGCTATTATACAACCGTGGAAGGAATGTCAGAAGACTAATTAGGGAGACAAAAAAGGAATTCAGAAGGCCAAAGCTTGAAAAAGGGCGGCCTTTTCTGTGCACCAACAATTGAAGAAAGAAAAATATTTTACATCTGCTGCTGCAGTGCATTTTCTACAATTAATTTTTGTCTTTATTTCGTTTATTACTAGTTGAATTGCAAAAAGAAACCACTATAAATCTATTGGTCAGCCACACAGCCTACAAAAGGCAGAAACCATATCTGTTTTGATGTGAAAACACATGAAAGAAATAGGAGAGCAAAAGATGTGGAAGAATTGGATTGACCAGTTTGCAAAGTAAAAGAAATTTTACTTGAACTCTTTATTTTTGTTAAGTGATATGGCATAACCCTCTAGTCCTTTGTCTGTTTTGGAGTAATACTTACATTCTAGTTAAACAACTTCTAAGGGGAGGCAACTTCTATGCTATTGGTTCTTTTTAATTACAATCATCCAAAGTGCATTGCAGAAGACAATGGGACAAGCATATGTTGGAGCAATTATAAACTTGGTAATAATTCTAAAACAAGTTGAGCATCAACCTCATCAATGGTCTGAGTTTTCCGGCTGCGATGCAAAAACAAATTTGACTTGATAAGCCTCCATGTTGACTGTTGAGCACCTGCAGTTCAAAGGTACAATAGATTCAATATCTAATGCAAGCAAAATATGCATTTTATTTGAAAAGAACTCGCACTCAAAGATAATGTCATTGACATGATGTTATTATTATCACAGATTACCCGTTAACTGGTTTTTCCTAGATTGATTAGAATTCCGCCGGGCATCACAAGCATCTTCATCACACGAGGCATCTGATATCTCTAGCTCCGTGTTTATTTCAGCATTTGACTTCTCTTGCGGAACTGAGCAGTCAGCAAAGTTCTTATCCGTGTTATCCTTGCAAGTCCTTAATGTGTATAAGATAATAAAACAGTTGTAAGTGTTCCATAGCACTCGAATAGTAATACTAATATTGATCTGCCAGCTGTTTAATCCTTGGAAATGGTTACGACTACTTTTGCTTACAGTTTATTGAGAACCTCTACTAATCATTGACAGTACTCAAGGCTGCCAATAAAACAGGACCTTATATTAGAAATTCTGGAGGCAAGAGAAGCATTATAACATACCATCTGCAGTTTGTATCTTCAATTTGATCTGCAAGTATAGCTGGTATACGCCTCCACTTATGGCAATCATCACAAAGAACCCAAGCATTTCTAGGTTTTGCATATTGCTCCATGACTCCTCGGGGTTCAATCTCCAAGGTAGAGATGTCTCCAGTGGAACTTGAGATTCCAGTTCCAGATTCTCCAACATCTGATAATTTCAGATTACCTGTATAATATGTTCCCACTGGTAAAAAAACATAAACAGGTTCCACCTTTTAAACATATAACCACCCATCACTTAGAAGATAACAAAATAAAGACAACGATAACGCAAACAGTCTCTTAGAATATGGGAAGTTTCTCTTCCCTTTCACAATTTTCTATGCTATAATTATGAAGACATGTGCATGTGTATCTAGATCCATACCTGTCTGCGCCTGGCCTTCCATTTCACCAGAAGTCCGACCAATAATCACCTTCTCCTTGAGTTTAAGCTTACTGATGGGCTTGTCTTGGCTTCCCTTTTTCCTTGAGGTACTTCCTCTCTTATTTGCTGAAGCAGGGATTTCCGAGTTGCTGTTTCTCATTCCCTCTGTTTTTGCACTTTTGGAAATCTTTCGCCCCTTACTACGAGGAAATACTTTATTAGACATCTGTGACTCCGAAGATTCAAGCTCGTTACCAATGCTAGAGGAAACATTAATTTCTCTACTACTGTCTGCTTTACCAATCACAGAGGTCATTCCAAAGTCAGCAACTCTTGAAGAGAGTTGTTCCTTCGACATTCCCTCGGTGCTAGACGTGTTTCCAGATGCATTTGCAGTTGTAGCTGAAGCAGAAGCCTCAGCAGAGTAAGAAATGTCACTGGTTTTCTCCTGCTCAATCTCTCCCAATTGGTGGACAATGTCCGTAATTTCTGAATTCAATGGTTCGTCTTTTGGACTGCAATCCCCTGCCTGAACCATTTTTTTCTTCTTCTTTCCTTTCTTGATGCTCTTCTGCATTGGACTAAAACTCGAAACGTCTTCAGAAGCAACACATGCCTTGGAGGAACTCAGTATATCAGGCAAGTCTTCTAGACCCTTTCCTACATAAGAAGCATCTACATTCAGGTTAATGACTTCTGAATCAGGGGAAGTTCCTGGATCTAAATCCCTACTATCATTTGAAGATCCCAATTTATCAACCTCCTTCCCAGAGGGGAATTGCTTAAGATCATCGAAAGGTTTATCAGTAAGATTCTCAACAAGGTCCTTATCAGCAAGGTGAAAGTCTAACATGGAATCATCAGAGCAAGTCACTGTCGTATCCATGTTTTCTTTGAGACCCTGGAATCCCATACTCCTGGGCAACTCTTCCTCCTTGGATAGATTGGAAAACTTTTCTGTAGTTTCAGAGTGTCTTTCAAGGTGATTATCTGTTGAAGAAGTATCTATGATGGGGCCTGGGACCACTTCCTCTCCAACCTTGACCTTCAATGTGATGCGACCAGTTATACCACAGCTTTTTCTCTTAGACTTTTTGGAGCAAGTTTGTGACTGATTCTTCTCTCGCTTCCCCCTTGCTTGACCTCCTCGTGCTCTACTTGGTTTCTTATGCTCATTAAGATTGACGTCAATTCCACCATTTTGCTCAAAGACTTGAACATCGGTAAGCAAGCCCCATACTGAAGAACGAGCTCTTTTGCCAGAAATACTCCTTGTTTTTCTTGTGATCTGCAATGAATCCAAATCTAATGACGCTTTCCTATTTGTTAAATTCCTTCGGTTTCTTGCTGGTTTTGCAATTTGAGCATTCTGCCTTGCTCTAGTGTTACGCAGACACCTCTTCCAAGGAGGGACACACATACTATCTGGCAGATTTGCTTCTGAAGCACCATCAACTTTAATGGTACTTTTTCCTCCATTGTCACTCTGTTCAAATGGCCCACATACGTTGATAGAGTCAAAAGGAGCAACAAGAACATCACCTCCTGAATGGGCACCCATGCTCTCAGTAAAGTCGTCGTCTCTTACACAAGAAGGTTCTAACATTTGTGGAGAGACTGATAACTTTTCAATAGTAAAATGAAGATCCATGGTAGATAATCGTTCCCCAAAATCAGCTCTGGAAAGATCTGGTGCATCCACACTCTTGGAATCATTATTCTTAGTGCATGAGGGTTCAGACAATTGCCCAGTGGCTGTTGATATATCAGCAGTAGAGTTAAGATTCATAGGAGATGATCCTTCCCGAAAATCAGATCCAGAAAGATCCTGTGCATTCACAGTCTTGGACATGTCATCATGCTCAGTGCATGAGGGATCAGACACCTGCTCACTGACTGATAATCTGTCAATAGTAGACTTAATATCAATAGCTGATGATCCTTCCCCAGAAGCAGCTCCAGAAAGATCTTGTGCATCCAGAGTCTTGCACATATCGTTATTCTCAGTGCATGAAGGATCAGACAACTGCTGAGTGACTGATATTATTTCAAAAGTTGGCTTGATATCAATAGCAGATGATTGTTCCCAAAAACCAGCTTTGGCCAGATGTGGTGCATCAATACTCTCGGAGAAATCATCATTCTCAGTGCATGAGGGATCAGACAACTGCTGAGTGGCTGATATTTTTTCAACAGTAGGCTTAATATCAATAGCAGATGATCCTTCCCGAAAATCAGCTCCGGCAAGATGTTGTGCATCCACACTCTTGGAAAAATCATCATTGTCAGTGCTTGAAGGATTAGACAACTGCTGAGTGACTGATATTCTTTCAACAGTAGGATTACTATTAATACCAGATGATCCTTCCTGAAAATCAGCTTCAGGAAGTTCTTCTGTATCCACACTCTTGGAGAAATCATCATTCTCAGTGCATGAAGGATCAGACAACTGCTGAATAACTGATACCCTTTCATCAGTAGGCTTAATATCAATAGTAGATGATCCTTCCCGAAAATCAGCTCCATCAAGATGTTGTGCATCTACACTCTTGAAGAGCTCATTATTCTCAGTGCATGATGTATCAGACAACCGCTGAGTGACAGATATTATTTCAACAGTAGGCTTAATACCAATAGCAGGTGATCCTTCCCGAAAGTCAGCTCCAGAAAGTTCTTCTGTATCCACACTGCCAAAAGATCCTTCCCGAACATCCGCTCCTGGAAGATCTTGTGCATCCACACTCTTTGAAGAATCATTATCCCTCATGTAAAAAGGTTCAGGTGCTTGCTCAGAAACAGGTAAACTTGCAACAGCACAATTCAGATCTGCACCCGATGATCCTTCCCCAAAATTGCAGATATTTTCTCCTATACATACCTCAGCAAGCATACTTTCTTCTCAGATAAATACAGAAACCTCAAAAACACCACCACCTCCAACTAAGAGAAGCATTAGCAGCAACCGAAAGCCACTGGCCCACAAAACTCCGAAGTACTAATATCTGAATTACTCAAAATAATATCTTTAGCTTATAATCATAGAATTTCAATGTGCTGATCCACAAAAAGCTCATTCACTTAGAGAAAAATTAATATAAAACAAAACGAAAACCCAAATTCCAACAAATAAATGCTATACTAAGTGTTACGTATTTGCAGTTTCAACATAATGCTGGTACTATAAAAGGTACTACACATACTTTCGCAATATGCATATCCGAAAGTAAACACATTCCAACCAAATACTTCATCCAAAGTCAAAACCTAGTTCAATCATCAAGTTCTTTTCTTTATTTAGCTAAAAAGAGAATCAAAGTTCAGATTTTTATCAAATTTTTTACCTACCAAACAAAACAGAAATATAAATAATTAGGACAAAAATTCAAAGCTACACGACTACACAAACACACACACACAGAGGCATATATACATAGACATAAATTAAGAGACTAATGCAGATATAATAAACATAAATACATTCATGGGTGTGCATATATCTACATATACAGCTATATATATGTATATATATCTCAGAAAAAGAACGGCCACAAAAGCTGTTAGAAAAATAAATAAATAAATAAATAAAATTAACGAAGCCCGAGAAAACAAACGCCAAGAAAACCCTAAGATTCTGAGCAAATTTGAAACCCTAAAAATCAAAGCTCAAACACCAATGCCGACACATATGCATACACATATACATACATATACGCATATATAAACAAATTCGTGAATAAACCAAAAATAAAAAATAAAAAATAAAAAAGAAAATTGCAGTGAAAGAGAGAGAGATCATACCTGGTGAAGATAGAGAAAATAGTTACGGCGTTGAAATTTAACGGAGAGAAAATAAATTTATGTGTGTGTGTGTGAAAGATAAATATATATGTATATGTATGTATATGTAGAGAGAGAGAGAGAGAGAGAGAGAGATAGAGGGGAATTGCTTGGCGCTGTCAGTAAACGGTTTTTAAGGGGAAACATGTACATATATAAAGGGGAGGGGGGTCGCTTCCGACCGATACCTTTGTGCTTTTATCTACCCACCGTAATACTGATACGACGTCGTATGGTCGTCCTTTTTCGTTTTTTAAATTCTTTCCTTTTTGGCGTTTAAATGAAAAAATACTAAAAAAATATCACACGCAATGCATAATATCCTGATAAATAACATGGTCTTAACCTTATTATCATGCCTTTTTTGGTAATATATTATTAACATGACCTTTTGATAATCTCATATTTTGATTTTTAATATATTATTAACATGACCTTTTGATAATTTCATATTTTAATTTTTTAATTTTATGTTTAAGGTGTTTTATTAAAAAAATTAGTGTTACATATAAGAGGTGATAAAATAAATAAAAAAAATAAAATAATATCTAACATTTTTTAATATAAATAAATAAAATATGGTGCACGTTGTACGTTAGCTCAACATAGTCTAATATTGTTATCATAATAAAATTGGCTATCTTTGTGACAACGATTGTAAACCGGTTAGGTACGAGCCGGAGTAAAAAGAATCATGATCTCCAATCGAAATATTGTATCTATGAAATTAGTCAATAGTAGTAAATCTCGGAGAGAAAGTCACGATGGGCTAAGCCATCAATGTCATGGCGAAGGATGACCTTATTGTCATGACTTAGATCCAAGCAAATAATTAGCAGGTTATTTAATTTGATTATCGAGCAAGGTATAGAACAAAAAATATCATATGCAATGCACGAGATCTCAAAAACTAACAATTTTTGAACCTTATTAGGATAGATTTTTTATTTTTAGTCCAATATTATTATCATGATTTGACCTGATCAAATATATAAAAAATTAGGATAAACTATAGGACTATTTAAAAATAAATAATTTTGACTAAGACTCCTTCAATTATTGATAAATGTCACTTAAGCCCTCCTACAGATGCTTTGATGAAAAATTGGATGACTTACTGTAATAGAAGTCTTTTTCTTGTATTTCAATGTAAAGGGTCTTAGTCACATTTATTGATAGTTGAGGCAGGTCAAATTAAAAATTACTCATTTACAAACACGTAGAAAAGCGAAGAAAGTACACATATGTTGTAGGCTGAGGTGTACATGCAGGAGTAGGGGAATCATTCGGAGGACGCGTGTCAGTAAAGGGTCTTTCTTGGTATTTCAATGGTCAGTTTTTGGGTTTTTTATTTTGGTCTGGTTTTGGCTCTTTGTGTATGGAAGTTTGTGCTTTGATGAAATTAATGAAGGGAAATATGATTATTTGACGCAAGATTTGAGTAATCAGGTCAACAGATTATGGTCAGACTATTATGGAAATTACTTGAATGGATTAAGGTTGTATGTCTGACCCAAAAAAAAAAAAAAAATGGGAAAAAAGATTGAGGTTATGGAAGGTAAGTGTAAACGCAAAAGATGGTGAAGTGTGAAAAGAGAAAAGGTATTATATTTTATTCTTCTCTTTTTTGAATTGTTGATAAACTTTTTGATTCAATTATATTATATCTATTAAATTTATTATCCGTTACGTTTCATTTTGACCACTTATTAGGATGACAAATTTTTTACCTTCGAAGAAAAAAAATACTCAAACACTCAAACCTCTTTCCTCCTAATCCAAATTTATTGCGTGTTTGGTGTGGGATGAGTGTGTTTAGATTCTAAGATGTGTGGTTAATTTGGTATGAGAATATGCAATATGAACGTATCATCTTTATTTTCAACGGTAATTTAACAAAAAGAAAGTAAGTAGTTAAAATGAAAAGAAATAGATAATATGTATTATTGACTATAAATATCAAGGATACAAAATGCATTTAAGACTAAACCATTTAGTGATTAAGGTGCAAAACTTCTCAATTTCTTTCTAGATTCAAATAATAGGAAAATTGGGTCTCCCAAGTAGTGGAACAAACCTTTTTCATCTAAAAAAAATAGTTTTATTTTATCGTCGTAGTAATTGCAATCAAAGCATGTTCAAAAGTAATCTTTTTCACTGGGAAAATTCAAGTTTTTACTCTTTTACTTATTTATCTTGTTTCCTTAACAATTTTATTACTGAACTTTTAGAATTTCTCTACTAAGTGATTCTTACGACGAGTTTGGTGATAACTATAACAAATTCGAGAGAAAGAAAAGTTTAACTATTTGCTAGACTCCACCCTCTACTTTGATACAGCTAAGATCCTTCAATCTCTCTCTTTTTCAATATGGTAAAAGTAAGAAAATGAAAAAATAATCACTTATTTGATAAAAAAAAATAAAATAAATAGTAATTTCTAGATTTCCCAAGCCAATGATGTCGTTAATTGACAGAAATTTTACTCATTTGATACTTATAAGTTCTTACCATTGCATCTGTTTTTAATAGACGCCATGACCAACGCTAATATGCTGCTTTGCTCTGTATGTATTTTTTTTTTTTTTTGTGCTCTGTATGTACTTAACGTGTCCATACATAATAAATAATATATATGCCAGATTATTTTTTATGTTTTTGTTTCTTAATTTTCTATATTTCCATGGTGTCATCACCAGTGTATTTATAAACAATTTTCATAGACCTACTCCACTGTCTCTGTCATCCAATTGTGTGTTATGTGAATTTAAACAACATAAGCAAATATCGACATTTTTTTTTTTTTAACTAGAAAGCATCATAGATTAGTCTAACAATTGCTATATGTAGACGTCAAATTTATAATTAGGATTCAAGTGTATGAATCTCAGAGTCCTTGAAGATTCACTAGTAGCTACCGCTTAAGAGACAAGTCAGTAACTAGAGAAAATCTAGAATTATTTTGATAGAGATGGTATAGTGTGTACAACTTGTTGCTTCTCTTGATTTTGGAATCTATTTACAATTATTTCTATGTTGATGTCTTTCTTTTATCCAAAGGTAATGTTTACTCCATTCGTCTTTGTCCTTTTACACGTGTCCCAAATTAGATGGTTACAAATGGCAGACAAGTCAATAAAAATCATAAAAATGTTATACCAAATTCAGTATTTTAATTTTAAATTTGTCTAGCTAAGCGACAACTATAAAGAGGCGAAAAAGAAAGAATAGACATTGCGATCCCCAGGCTTGAGGGACTCAGTGAATCCGCACGTGGTTATTTGGTCATGGTAATTTTCGTTCTTAAAATCATGTAGTCGAGGGTTATTAATTAGGAAGTAACATGAATAACCACCAATGACACAACATCATAACCCTAAAACACAACCCATCCCTCAGCAAACTAGCTCTAGACAACATCGCTTGCTTGTCAAGCCTACTAACGAAAAGGATCTCGAAAGGACACCAATAAGTTTTACCAAGATCTTTATTGTAGATTTCGAGAGTTCACATGTACTCTATCTCTTTCATAAGTTTGATGTTCTACAGTCACAGTGAAATTGAAATTGGGCCAGAGATGAAGCTAAATTGAAGCATTAGGTGTAGAATTAACAACTCTTATGGGTACGTACTACAACCAAAGGTTAAGAATAGTGGCCTTAAAGGTTTCTGTAAGAGAGCATTTGGTTCGCGGAATGTTACAAGATTCAAATATGAAATATGGAATATAATATTTTCATGTTTGGTTCACGGAATGAAAAAATATTTAAGGGAATATCAAATTCCTAGGAATGTAATATTCTCATAATTTGGTCAATTTCTATTCCTATGTGAGGGGAGAGAACGTGGGAATGTTTTTGAAAAAAACAAAAGACACAAATACCTATTTTAAAAATGCAAAATAAAAATAATAATTCAACAAAAAATAGAAAATAAAAAGATAAAAAATAAAAATAAAATAAAAGATGAGAATAAAAATAAAAAATAAAATAAAATATAGTAAACATAAGATAAATAAAATATAAATATAAATATAAAAAAAGATAAAACGATAAAATAAAATAAATTAAAAAATAAAAATAAAAATAAAATAAGTATAAAAAAATATTTACAAAAACTAAAATAATAACAATAAAAAAAGCTAATAAAAAATATTAGTTTTTTAAGTTATCTAAAATTTTATAATTTAAACTTATATTTAAAATAATTTTTTATTTCTAAATTCTAATTTTTAAACTAAATTTCAAATTTTAAAATAAAAATAAATAATAATTTTAAAATTTAAAATTTCAAAAATCTTTTAAAATAAGAAATTTAAATCTCTAAATTTTGCTCACATATTAGCAAAAGTTTACATAACGTAGTTCTATTTATAAGCATGTATTATATTTTTATTTTTATGAGAAGGGCCATTGTCAAAAAATTGTTCAAAATTCGAAGAAATATTAAGTTTACACCAAACATAACAAAATAACATTCTTAAAAATTTGACAAAATATTTATGAGAATATTTTTAACGTACCAAACAGTTTTAATAATATTCTCAATAATAACATTAAAGGGACCAGGAATGTTATTCATGGAATGAAAAATCAACTCGTGAATCAAATGCCCCTTAAAGTGTTTATTTTAACTTAACAAGAGTTTAAAAAAGGTGCATTCCAAAGATTTGTTGTTTAAAAAATATTAAATTGATAACCTAACCTAAAACTTATTTCCTTTCGAAAAGTGTTTTATTCTTTCACGTGTATGACCATAGGCATTTCTAGTGTACTATGAACGTAGTATAATTCACTAGAGAATTATTGAGATTGCTTAATCACAAAGTTTATAGTTTATCATCATTGTTGTCATCATTACCACAAATTGATTAACCTTTAATTCTTCTCTCAATTTTTTCGTTTCTAACACAATAATATCATCTTTCTCTTTCTCATATTTACATCCTAACTTGCAAAATTTTTGTTGACAATATAAGACGCATTGTGGTGTTTGTAACTTCATCTTCCTTAGTAATATATATATATATATATATGTATATATTTCTTTTGGCGTAGTTGAGCAATATTTTGAAGTCCTCATTTCCAATCAAAAGTTATAAGTTATATAAGCTGCAGGTTTGTTAGCCCATGTGCCTTGGGCCAATACTTTTGCAGGGCAGTGAGGACTGAGAAATAGTTCTTAAGAATGGTATGGGAAAGTTTCTGGGCCCATTAATGAGTAACAATTGGTTGAATTTTTGGATTGGCAACTTTTTTTTTTCTTTTTTTGTTTCTTTTTTGTCGAAGGATTGGCGACATTAAGAATAAATAATTATGGACCATGAGTTCTATTGGGGAAGACCTCCAACCATCAACTATTAGGCTTCTTTTTAGTGTCACAATTTATGAGATCTGGAGAGGAATAATTTTTAGAATATAGAGATGCATTTGAGTCCGAGGAGCACATTAAGAATGTTATTGTTCGTCTTATACGCATGAAGTGCAGTGTGGGTAAGAAGTTCAAGAGTCATATCAATATAGAACTTTATAAAAATTGTGTAATTTTTTGTTGCTTCACTTTTGGAGAGGCTTTTGCATTGAACTCTCCTAAATTGTTGTGAAATTCTTATTAATGAGAACACTTTGCTTGATTAGAAAAAAACAAAGGAAAATGAATTATACTCTGAAAAAATTGAAATTACAAATTCACCTCGAATTAAATCTTGATTTGATTGCTCTCTTACGACAGTAATTAGGTATCCTGAATACTTTTTGTTTTTTTGTTTTTTGTTTTTGTGTGTGTCTGTGTGTGGCATATGAGTATTATTTGAGAATTTCAACAAGGGTAAGAAAAAGGTTGACAAAAATGTCAATTCATAAAATGTCCAACACAAAAAAGCAAAAGGTCCTCGTTTTGTTTAAATTATAGTTAAAGAAAACACAAGAGGCTCCAAAGTTTCTCTAAAGTTTCAATTTAAGTCCCTTATATTGCAAATTTTGGTCCCTCGTGATTCAGATTTGTTTTGCCACTCATCATTTTTGTTGTTGTTGTGATTTACATTAAATTGTGGATGGAATCATAAAGATCGAAGGTGAATAAACATATATCCTTTTTCAGTTTGAGAAATACATAGGATAAAATGCCAAAAGTCATGTAGCTATTTCCCAAGTTGCTAATTTTTTTTTAATTACAAAATAGTCTCATTAATTTGTTGTTAGCCACGATAACATTTTGCGACAAATACTTATTATTGTAGAATTACTCTCCAACTTGTAGATGTTTGTTTCACATCAATTTTCACATAAATGGTTAACTGAACACGATCTTAGTAAATAATGCGGTTTGATTATGTTGTATAGGCTTTCTTGAGTAAATTTAACCATGGAAATATTATGTAAAATAATTTTGATTAGTTATACTTTTCCCCTTGCACTTCACCATTTTCTTCAAAAATTTATTCATTCATAACAGGACACATAACAGTGATCAATTTTTCAAACTAACTCTTGAAAATGAAGTGCTAATTGAAAATTGTTGAATGGCAGCATGAAATATTATCATTGCATCAAATAAATGCTTAATACTTGCACTTTTATTATTTTTATTAATGTTCAAAATATATACTTATATAATGTTGCAATGTGAGTCATCCATCGATTTAGTCATTTGCTAGGCCAACTCACTTGTGAGTTCACAAAGTTGTTAACCTAGACTTGCTAATCTCATCAAAAGCAAAACTAGGCTCTTCTACACTCTTATTACTACTACCTTTGATAGGTTAATATTCTAAACAAGGGATTTAAGAATGGTGTCTATTGAGCACATAAAGTTTATAATTCCTTTTGTCCCATTATTATTTCCATATTTATCATTTTTCTAGGATGATGAGGAGATTTATCTCCTAATTGAGGGTGTTATGGTAGCAGAAAAATGGAAATAAAATAATGTAATGAGTTCACTAAGTTTCTTAATTTAAATCTTTTGACGGTCACCTTAATTAAGTTAATAGTAAAATAAAATCCACTGAATATCATGGTCAAATCCAGGAAAGAGAGCTATTTAATTGCAGCTTGTCTAGATTGCACCTTTTAAAGGAAAGGAAAGATAGGAAAAGGATTAAAGAAACTTTCTCCTGCCTTTGGATTACTTTTTGTTAAGGGGGAGGAAAAGGCAGGGATACCCTTTTCCCTTAACGGGTAGATTTTAGATTCCTCCAAAATTGGGAGTTTATGAAAAGCAAAGGAAAGCTCAAAATTTTATAGGATAAAAATATCTTTGTAGTTTTAATTGATTCCTTAAATGAGAACCATTTTTATGCATCAAACACCTTCTTAGTAAGGATATTTAAGTAGTTTTTTTTAAAAAAATAATAATTATCCTTTTCTTATCCAATCCAAATAAAGCATAGGATTATAAAATCCTATTTCCTTTCCTTTCTCTTATTATTATTATTATTTTTTTTTTGTGCAATATAAATGAGGAAAACATTTTTCTTTCCTTTCTTTTATCAGTTTCCTTTCTTTTATTAGTTTTCCACTACCTTCCTTTCCTTTGTGCAATAAATTTTTTTTGGTCAAACTTTGTGCAATAATTCAAACATAAAGTTAGTGTCTTAAATGAAAATGAGGATAACTTTATGTTCTTATCCCTGAAATTCAGGGAGAAAAGGGAATTCACCTTGAGTCATAAGAAATAAACTTATCTATAATGATGTGTGTTCTATTTTGTATACCATTAACTTGTAGCTTTACGTCCTACTTATGGCATCCCTAAGCCATAAATAATTATTCACACATAGCAAGAAGTGTGAAACAATCGTTTTTCCTATAGTGGTGAAAATTTAACTGAATCCTAGGTCTCATCCTAAATAGTGGAAGTTCATGTGCAATAGGTCCAATTTGATATGCAAGTCAAGAAATTCATATAAATAGCCTTGCCAAAAGAAACCTTGATGGGGTGAAGGGGGAAAGGGGAAAGAGTGGGGGGTGGGGGGGGAGAAGGGGGGTGGAAGTGGAGCTTGGCCTCTAAACTCGTTACTCTCAAGAGCAACATAATCACCCACTGAGTCTTATGGTTAGGGTGACTTTTTAGTGCCCACGAAGAAAGTAATTTTGAATTAGGGCGACTTGCTAGTGCCTATCAAGAAAAAGATTATAGAGGTAAAAACTACATGATCTAAGTTATAAATTTATATAGGTAAAAGTTACATAATCTTAATCATAGATTATGAGGGTCTACGTTACCTATATATGAATTGTGGCATAATCTTTCTTACTTATAAATAGCCAATTTTATTATTTACTTTGGGCATTAATTATGTGCCCTAGCATAATAGAGCACAACATTGCCTCTACCTAAGTTTTGGCTCAAGTTGGTTCTTACAACTTTTTTATAGACCAAGGCTTCGTCTGTCTGCCGTAAAATAATTTGTTGGGAGAAATATTTTTATGAACAATAGAATATTTGAAAACATTTTATAGTGTTTGGATATATAGTAAAAAATATTTTTCGACATGAGATTTTATTAAAAAAAAAATACACATATAATATATATATATGTTAACTGTGAGGTTGGATGGTGTGTGAAGTAGGGGGTGGTGGGTGGGTAGGATGAGACGTAGGGTAGGGGTAGGGCTAGGGTAGGATGGGGGTTGGGTGGTGTGGGGTTGAAATGGGTGAATTTTAAAAATATTTTTTTCTCTCAAAAGACAAGAAGACATTTTTCACTCTTTTGAACTAAAATTTTCTCTTGACCGGAAAATGTTTTCCAGTTGACTAAATTTTATGTGTTACCAAATATCAGAAAATTCGATAAATATTTTTCAAAAAAATATTTTACTGCAAACAAACGGAGCCTAACTACGAAAATGTTGACTAAAACGATTGACCTAGATGTAGCCACCCACATGGCGAATCGAGTATAAAAACTAAAGGAAAAAAAGAAAAACTCACTACGAAAATTTATAGATTCATTATATATGAGCTTACTAATCTATTCTTTGGAATTCTACCAAAATGAGGTGGGATATAGAGATTAAAAACTAACTTCTAATTTGATACAATAAACGATATATATATTGTTGATAGATAGTGTAACACAATATTTATTATTTTTTAATAGAAAAACATATTGTTCAAATGAAGAATTATGCAAATGAGAATCCCCATCGTGTCCTAATGAGCTATGAAATTGAGTTTTGTTGCATTTGCAAACTGCACAAGACTTGCTTTAGTTTAGCTTATGTTTGCACATAGAACTATTTGAAAGTACTACTACTAAGAAAACATAAGAAGACGATTAAACATAGAAATTTGAATGATCTCATAACATATAGCATTATAAGAAAAATTTAATACCCCCGATCTATGGAGATTATTATTTTTTTCGACAAAAGCTATCAAGATCCTGGATTTATGTCCATTATCTTAACTTAAGAGTCTTTATGTTTTTGAAAATTTCTTGGGGGGTTTTGCGACTTAACATCGGTAATTCTAATAGACAAAACTTTAACCTTTTCATAACTTTAACCTTTTCATATGCCTAAAATGCTCGTGAAATTCATTTATCAGCTACTAACAATTTGAAAATAAAATAAAAATCAAAGAATTTACAAATTTAAGGGTTTGCCATATGATATTTATGAGCCTAGGTTGGTTTTTTTTTTTTTTTGGGAGGGGGGGCCCTTAAATAGATACATGCACATATCTCAAATTGTCTTTTTGTTAGATTTCTAAAAATATAAGTGCCTAGTTGGAATAATGATGTTGAAAATAATAAATAATACAACAAACCCTCTCTAAAGCTTAAACCTTTGGACGAGATGGTCACTTAACATAGTATCAGAACCTAAATACCAAAAGGAACCTCCGCCTGCACTTATGGAGGCGTATTGAAGATAATAAATAATACAACAAACCCCTCTCGCATGTTAAAGATAATAAATAATATAAAAAACATGTTACACATACACAATCACAATATGTCCATATCATTTTATCATAATTAGTAATAAGCTTAACACCAAATTAAACAACACATAATTTAATTAGATAATAATAACAATACATGGTTTCACGCAGTGTTGTCCCAGGTCTGCAATATTTGTTAATTTACCTTATTATTACAAGCAATACTAAGGTTTGTTTTAAGGATCTTAATAATATCACTCTGAAACAACCAGAATGTTTCAGCTGAAGAAGCCAAACATGAGGACGACACAAGTTACTTAGTACTAAATACTTTGCTAAAGAGAGTAATAGATAAAGAAACATTTTTCTAAATCCTCTCGTGTAGATTTGGCTGCATTGGCTGCACACGGAAGGCAAAAGGCATCTGCTGTTGATAGTCTCTAACCCTTTGCTGATACACATCTTGAATCTGATCTCTCACATCACCACCATTCATTGCTGCCATCTCTCGACGATGCTGTGATCAACATCATTATTGAATAAGATCATAGTGTTAAATGATTTAAAATAACACAGCATTAGCGTATTAGATTGCACTTAGTTATAGATACAATAACAAGAATAATGGCAATAGGGGAGTGCAGATTTTGATTAACGGAGTAACTCTGTCATGTCCTAGACCCCCAAGTGAGATGAATAAACCCATGACCAAGCTGCCCATGACTCTAGCTAGTTTCACTTGTGTGTTTGGCGTTTTAGGCTTGAAGCATCACAAAATAGTACTAACTTAGTAACTTCTTAGATAATTCCAACCGACATTTCGGGGATTTAGAGTTGATTCCCTATTTCTAGGGATCTCCTAACTTATTTTAGGGAAGTCAAACCCGCCCAACCCAACTAAGGTGGCACAAAAGCAAAAGAAAAGAACTCCTAAATTCACACAGTACAATTCTTCTTGGAGGAGGGTTGTTTGCCCGGGTGACTAATCCCTCTATTTTAGGTTCATTCCAACAGATCACTACTTTTAGTCAATCCTTTATTTTAGCAAGCAAGTCCAACTTTTCCACATTTTGAGACTCCGAAATTAGTTTAGAAAATCCATATTTTCCAAAGAATGAGGTAAGGAAGTTGTTGGAGTAAGTTTGGATTAACAACTTCCCTACATGTGAGGAAAGAGGGGATTTTAGGGATATTATCTTTAGAAGGCCTTGAAGGTTAATGTTTTCGTCTTGAGGTTGAGAAGGTAAGGCATGATTACAAAATTAATTAATTTATTTTTTATTCAAGGAAGGGCTAAGTCGTACAATATATATTAAATAATATCTCGTATGAGAATTGATTTTGCAACCACTCGTAATTATTGCGAGGTATATAGCACTAGACTCATTTTACCCCAGCTATAAACCGTGAAATATTAATATTTTTCCATAAATTTACGGCTAAGTATAGGTGTTTCAGTTTAAGCGTGATGCTTATGCATAACTGAAATTGTTTGGAGAGAGTGGTGCAGTGATAACATACCCACTCATAAAGAAGCTGCTTGTTCTCCTCCTCCAGAAATTGATCCTGAAAATTTTTCAGCCAAAGAATAGGAAAAGATTGTAGGCAACTAACACATATCCATTTCTTTAAACATGTGTATGTAAAATTAGCATAAATAAATTAGAATGCGAAGCTACTAAAGATTGTATATATATAGTTTCTTTTTAAGTGCACATACATTTTTCTTGACCATCTTAAACAACTCCATCTGTCAAAAACAAAAGGCAAATATATGGTCAGAATAAAATCACTTTGGTATTTCATTATCAATCAATACTCATAAATTAAAAATAAATCTCGCCCGCACATGAAGGAATGTGTTGAAAATAAAAAATAAATATAATAAATCATCCCTCTAACAACTATTGAAAAGGGGTTTTATTATATTTATTTCTTGTCTTTAACATATTGAATCCAAGGAAATCAATACTTGCCTGTTTGTCGCGGAGACTAGCAAGTCCTTGTTCTAGAGCATCTTCCAAAACCATGAGCTCTTTGTGGTTCAAAGAATGAATGTCTTCTCCTTTCAGATGCCTGCAGGGACATGCTTTGAGGTGAGAAAGTGTGGGAAACACAATTTGAACAACAGGAAAAGGAAGAATAATAATAAATAAATAAAAAATGAAACATGCATTGTACCTCAGCTCAATCTGCATGTTATCATTCTCCTTCTTGATTCTGTCAATTTCATTGCTCAAATTCTGTTCCATCCCCAACCCCAAGAACCAAAAAAGAAAAAGAAAAAAAAGAAAACAAAAAAAAGAAACAGGGAAAACAAAACACACTGAGTTACCGTATGCAAATGGAGAAAAAAAAATTACAATTTCTTTGTATATGTAAATTTCTTAAACTACACTGGGCATTTGGTTTAGTGTTATAATTTTCGTTTTAGCTATGAGTTGTCCCGAGATCGACTACATCCTTTAAAGTGATGTAAGATTAACTTACGTCTCCATTTGAATCAAGAAAAAAAAATAGAAGTTATTAAACTGCTACCATATATGTACTGCATCTGACCTTTAACTCATATATCACATGGTTGTTATCTATCTTGATTCTAGAACCAGGAACAATCTTAGAACCAGTTGATTGAAGTACTTATTGATAGATGCCCTAGCTTTTCAGATGCTATCAAACTAAAATGAGTGTACAATTAGTTTCCTGAATTTTTGCAAGGAAAGGGATGAGAGAGAGTAACATTTTATTACCAGATCTGTTGATAGATGTAACATCTCCTCTATTTTTTTTGTGTTTCTTATGAAAAGGCAATAATTGACTGAAGAGAGAGAGAGAGATAGAGAAGAGGAGATCTAGAAAGAGAGGATGAAAGAACTACAACCCTATTTGTAGATCTGTTCCTAGAATTCATGTTTCAAGTTACTTGACATGTTTTTAGCAAAAGAAGCATGTCTTCTTCCTAGGAAGAAAAGCCATGAAACTAGATACTTTCAGACCAAAACAAGGACACAAGAATGAGAAAAAACACACACACTCTCACAGGCATAGATCTAGAGAGAGATTCAAAACTACCTCATGCTTAGCATCCCACAGCTTCTTCCCAGTTGCCTTTTGGTAAGCATCAAGCATATCAATCAACCTTCAGTACCAAAAAAAAACATCATCATCAACTAAATATAATAACCTAGTTTTTGTAAAACCTAAAACATAGGATTAAAAGTGTCTGAATATATACATACGTTGTTGAAGGGCTAACATATTCATGCATCTTGCCAGAAGTACCAAAGATGATGAGAGAAACCTTAGCATCACATAGAACAGTGATCTCTTTAGCCTTCTTCATGATCCCATTTCTTCTTTTGGAGTAAGTGACTTGCCTGTTGCTTGTGTTCTCTATCCTCTTGATCTCAATCTTGCCTCTCCCCATCTTCTTAGCTTCACTTTCTATATGTTGTTCTTTTCTTCGCTTGTGGAATGAAAATGGTGAAGAGATAAAAGAGAAGATATAAAGAAAGAAGGCAATGGTGAGAAAGCAAAGGAATAGTATTTCTAATTTTAGTTTGGCAGACAGAAACTTTCGAAGCTACCCAGCAAAGTTGGTTTGTTTATGGGTTGTTAACAAAGCCAAGCCAACTGGTAATATCTGTTCTCTGATTTAGCGTACATGGTTTTTGTTACTCCTATTAACCCTTTTTCACCTTCTTACCTTTTGGTCTCTTTAGTTAACTCGCCTAAATAAACATCCCTGTAATATTACGATATTATAAGAGATTTAGACTATTGAGTATTTGATTAATAATATATAGTGAAATAATGATCACTAAAGTGAAGCAATAATTTTTTCTTTTTATAATCACCGTTAAATCAAATAATCTAAGTTTAAATCTCTTGAATCGTCTTATAACAATATAACATTACGAGATGATAAAAATTCTCACTCAAAATCAAAATAATAAAAGAAAAAGAAAGTATAAAAGAAACTAAATATACGGTGGGTTTATTTAGATACTTGTGTAAAACCACAATGCAACTCATAAAAAATGGATTAGGATTCGCTCTTAATGAGCGCTCTATTATGATTTCTATCACTACATTTTAGTTATCATTTCACTCAAAATATCTAAAATTTTACTTTTCCTCCCATTTTTTCTAGTTTAATTAAAATGAATGCCTGGAATTGAATGCAATATTATTGTAGGGTTTTAAAGCTGAGCCTTTCCAGCATTGGGGCCTAGGGACTAATATGATGATTGATTTAAGTAGGATGGCCGGCCTACTACGAGCACCTCTAGGAATTAATTAGTGTGTGAGACTACAATCACAAACTAACACATGAGACTCACTCTTTACTTGGGAATAAAGAGGGGAAAGATAGCATGTCATAAAGAGTGAGGAGAGGCTTGGAATCCTACTGTGGGACGTCTCATGAGCCTGGCTTTTAAAGATAAAGCCTTTTGGCAAAGCAAGTGTACGTAGTTAGAAAAAGTTATTGATCCTTAAAAAAATATTTTAAGGTTTACTTTGAATTTTTTCATAATAGCATAATGATATGAGATAATTCAGATCTCCTTCCTTCAAAAACAAATAAAATAAAATAAAAATGAATAGAAAAGAATGCTAAAACTAAAGTGGGTTTATTTAGATATTTGTCTAAAACCATAATCCAGCTCATAGAAAATTGTTTTAGGGTTTACCTATATTTTATTGTTCATCTAGCTCCTCAGTACATTAGGGCTTGTTAAGGCTTTCTCCAGCAGCGGCTCTATTTTTCTGCCTATATGTAAGGAATTTTGGTCATTTCTCTACATGTAGAATTGTCTATTTCAGTTTAACTCCACTAGCTTCACTAAATTCTGATTTTAGAGAATCCATATTTCAGTATCCCTCCAATAGCTTCTCTATTTTAGAGAATCATTATTTTTGTTTTACTACAAAGTCTCTCCTACGTATTATTTTAGAGAATGATTTAGGGTATTTGTTCAGCATCTCCACATGTGGAGATGCTGAAAATTGAATGTAAGGATTCTCTATAAAGTAGAAAATCCTTAGAGAACCTGTTGGAGATATTTATCTCTAACATATTCTCTACATGTAGGGTAAAGTGCTTTTTACATATTCTGTTGGAGATGGCCTAAACATGGTACAGAAGTGTAAAAGGAAGTTGGTGTTTGTAATACGTTACATGGGGGTAGGTCAAGTGCAAGTGGAGATGTCTCATACTATAGAACCTTGGAGTTTGCAAAGGTCTTGTCTTAGGGTTTTTAGATAGAGAACACCAAAAGGTTTGTTGTGTTAATTAAATCTTAACCATCAAATCATATCAAAATCAAATGTTTTGGTCATGTCTTAAATCAGAATAGAGTGCTAGGAACGGTCAAAAGGGTAAAAGGTGATGAAGGAAGTGATTTGTCCACCTATTCTGAGGGATATAATGTTGGAAAAATTTGAGTCAAACTACCTAAGTTATCAATCAAAGTGGAAGCCTAAATTAGACTCAAGGCTATATACAGCTTGATTGTCGCGCATGAAAATTTATTTCTTCTTTCTCTTCAAAGATTTTGAAAGGCACAATGATTTGTATGCTGTACAATTCAGGTGCCACAAGCCTTTGGTATATTTTTGACGTGCGTGTTAGTGGAGACTCCATTGGCTTCTTTTTTTTTTTTTGGTCGAAAGAGCGAGGATTGCACTTACAAGTCTTTAACCTACTTTTGGAGGAGCAAGATTAGCATCAATGAATACCAATAGGCCTTTGTTCTAGCTAGTGGTATGATACACGTGAGATTAATTCTCGTAGATAACATTATTTAATATTTGTTTTACGGTTTAAGTTTATCTCAAATAAAAAAAAATCTTTAAAAAAGAAAATAAAAGGGTCTTCTCGTTTGAATTGTAAAAAAGGCCAACAAGAGAAAGGATATGAAGTGACTTTTATGGTCCTTATTTAGATTGGAAAGGAAATGAATGAAAGGATAATTTTAAAATTAAAAACACTTAAATACATATTCATACTTATTATTGTATTAAAGATATATCTGGATTTATATAAAAATACTATGGATGTTAAATCTTCCCCTTATCAAATTTTTTCTTTCCATTTATAAAATCCTAAATTGAAGGATTATAAAATCCTTTCATCATTCCCGAAAGTTATTTGTGTTTCATACATAAGTACTTCTAAGCTATATAAATTGCTCGAAATAATATCGAACTTATTTTTGAACTTATAATCTCATTGAGTGTTTGGTCAAATTATCAGTTGGATATGACCATATTTTTTTAGAACTACTTTTTTTCAAAAGTTTTATCGGCCTCTGTCTTTTCTTATTTTTATTTTTCGGTTTATAACCTCTTGAAATCTAATTGTTCGACCAACAGATTATATGACTCCCTTTTCATTATTATTTTTTTAAAGTTCATAAGCTTTGAAACTTTAAACCCGTAAAAGAGCTTATAAGCATGATTCTTGAAACTAGGGATGACAATAGGTAGGGTTTAAATCCGAATCAAACGGATATCTGACATGATTATAAACCCATTTATGAAACCGATGGAGTATCCGTTAGGGTTTAATTTTTACAAATGGTTACCGATGGGTAATGCGATAGGATTTGATAATAGCAATTTAAAAAAACCCGAGAACCCGATTAGTAGTTTAGTAAAAATAAATTCATAAAAATATTTATATATTTACATACATATACAACTAATCTATTATTTAAGAAAATAATTTTTTTTAATATTGGTCCAAGAATAATAGTTGTGAGCTATAGCCCAACTCTTATTATCAGTTGTTAACCCTCATAGTTTATGTTTACCTATTCTTTTTATCTAATTCAAATAATACAACCGTTCAATTGCTGAATAATTCAAACGAGAATGATAATTTACAATTGTGACAAGTACTTTATATTTTTTTTTCAGGTTATTTCATATTATTATGGAAGGATGATAACTTCTCAGCATAAAGATTTTGTTGAATGATTCTATTAAGCTTAAGTTTGTTTATAGATAAGAAATTTAATTTTTTTTTAATACATTGCCATTTGTCATTATTTTAAATAAGACTTCTTTTCATTTTTTTAAAAAACCTTTTAAGTTTTTCTTTTAAAAAATTATTATTTTTATTCATTAATGGGTTGGGTTGAGTACCCGTGGGTTTTCAAATATTTAATGGGTTTAGATTTGGTAAGCAAAATTTAAATCTGACGGGTTTCCGTTACGGGTTTAGTAAAATATAATTTAAACGGGTTCGAGTTTGGCTTTATAAATTTTAACGGGTATCCGACCCGTTGCCATTCTTACTTGAAACCTAAACAGTTTGACCAACACATCAAGATCTTAATTGGTTTATTTTTAAATAATCATTTAATTCATTTTTACTGGTGCATGTGATTCTAGACAGAAATTAGGATCTTTTTGTTCATCCTCACTCTTTTGAACAATTAGTCGTTTCATGCACACTTTTTTCTTTCTTTCTTTTTTTTCCCTCTAGGTAAGCCAAAAATATATACATCAATAATATATAAGGTGCAAAAAGAATAAAGTTCTACTAGGTTATCGATAAAACAGGTATCTATACAATGATACTTGTATTCTCAAAGATCTATACTCTACATATAATTCTATTGATAACATTGTCCCTAATCTTTTTTACATTGTGTAGTTTGTACTTGATATCAAATTGGATCTTCTAAAGAGGGTATTCCTCACTTTATGCCCCATTAGAATATAATTGCATTTTCCTTTTTCTATAAGTGAAAAATGGTAGCACTAAAGAATATTATGAGAGTAATAGTATGGACCAGTAACATTTTTTTATATGTGTTATACGATTTAGGTATTTCTTGAATTAAAGAAAAAAAATCACATGAGTTCTTAATTTTAACTATTGGCAAATGAGTCATTTGACCTAAGTTCAGCCACATGGGGCTCCAAGTCGGAGAAACCACCATATTTAGAAAGAGATACATCTTTTCTCTTAACGGACATGACCATTCTTATGGTCTTTATATATCCCTTACAAAGCTCTAAGGGATCTATCCAACTCAACTTATATACACCCACAAAGCAAAAGAAAGTAGAGAGTGGATTGCCCTTGGTTGTTGTTATATGGCAATATATGGAGTGACTTTAGTATCTATCCATTAATGAGTAGGAAGAATACAAGAGTGACAAATATTTATAATAGTAAATGGGTCTTTAACTTTAAATTAGATGTACGTTTCTGCTTTAGCTTACATTGCATTATTCCTAATTATTCCTAAATTGGTATTAGGACCTTTTCAGACTTGTTTCATTCATTATGGGTTGTTCTTGAAATGCACTTGTACTTTTAATTGACATATCTTTGGTCAGACATATAGTATTCTAATTCTTGGTGCGTTCATATAGGCCTAGTTAAAAATACAAATTTTTAAAAAACTATTTACATAATGGTTGACCAAATATTTGATCAGGATTGACTAAGATTTGACCGGATCTCAACAAAGTTGAATGAAGTCCTTCTAAATGTTGGAATAAAGTGAATAGATAATGTTATACGAATAGTAAAAGATATGTTAGCAAGAATATTTTATAAGCTTTTTAGGTGGAAGGTTCTAGATATATACATTAATATTAGAGATATTTTGTATAAGAAGAATATATACTGTACAATCAAATTAATCTTCATTTTGTATTAAGAAGGTGAAGTAGTATAAATATGAGTCATCCTATGCCTTTGTAAATTACAGACAATTATGGGTGTCACATTTAGGTGCACCAAAGTAAAACTTCTTTTGCCCCTCTATAGAACATGAACTTAAAACCCAACGTCAGGGCTTTGAGCAATAAGTAGTGAACGAAAAAAAACACCAAAATGAAGAAAAAAAACATCAGGGCCTTGAGCAATCTGCAGTGAACAAAAAAAATACCAAAATGAAGAAAAAATACACTACAAGAAAATTTATATTTGGCGACGACACTTATTTAATCGTTGCTAATTCGTCGCCAAATGGTGACGAATTAGAGACAGACCTCAAATGTGTACTATGGCGCGAAAACTAGCGACGACGTTGCCACGTAATAGCAACGACCAATGAAAATATTTTTGGGAATGAAACGTTCATTGCTAATTTGGTGCCAATTAGCGATGAAAATAGTAAGTTTGCTTGAGTGAATTAAAATAGGGGATCCTTAAGAATAAAGAGTCAAACTCCCTAGAAGTAAAAGAAAAATAAGGAGATTGTTGGATTTGGCCTTAGCTTGTCCAATAGAGTGTGCTCTAGCCTCGATCAGTGGCACCCCTCATTTTTTGAGGAAAATAGGGGATCATGATCGTACATCATCTTGTGCCTAACAGTAGATTAGAAGCATTATATATTTGGGCAAAAATGGTGTCTAGTAATATGTGGAACTAGTCCTTTAGCACTAGTTATGTACAATTTCGGATACCTTCACTTATAATATTATTAAAGATATTCAATAATAGTAAATTATTTGTATAATATTATAATATTATGAGAAGTTTAATTATGCACTGTTGTAAAAGAGGCACATTCATTTAAAAAATTCAATGAGTGACGACGGGTCCACATGAATGGGAAAGTTAGAAATTAGCCCCTTATCAGAGTTGACATGATTCAGTAAAGGCTTGTTTGGATTTGGAAGGAAAATAATAAAAAAAGAAAGGAAATGATTCAATAATAAAGGAAAGAAAATGAAATGATGAAATCTTATTTACATACTATTTGGAACAAATGAATTTATAAAATTTTGTGTAATTCATTTGCAAATCCAACTTTTTTTGTTTGGAAGCACCTCTTTAAAAAATTAAAAATCCAAAATTTGCAAATCCTAAATTTATTCAAGCTTTATCCAAATCTTTGCTCAAGAGGTCGAATTTACAATTCAAAGTCAAAAAATTAGTTAGTCATCTTTTAAAAACTAAACTGCCCTCTAAATTTTATTTCATTTTTGTTTCTTTTAGTCTTTTCATTTCCTATGTAATTATTTTTTCTTATTTTTCTTGCAAGCTTCTTCACAATAAATTTATTTTCTATATATCTTAATCCTTACTTTTTTTTGGTCTCCAAATTAAAAGCCTAAATTATAAGTTATTTATTCATTCATCCTCTATTTCAGGTAATCTTAACATACATAATTAGTCATCTAAAATTACAAATTATTTATTCGTACTATTTGTTCATCAATATTGATTAATTAAATTAATTCTAAAACTAATTAGTGATATTGATGGACTATATTTTCCTATCAAAATTTCAAAAATAAAGCTTCAAAATATAGGGGCATAAAAGGAATGCCTACAATAAATATATTTACAAATCTTAGAATTGACTTACTATTGTTTTCCAGTTCCAAATAAGAGAATTTATTTTTAAATACAAATCCTCATGGGATTCATTTATAAAAATCAAATAAATTATATACCACAAAAGTTTCCAAACACTCTGTTAGATTGAGTAAAATTATAAAGATAGGGTCCATAAAGAATTATGTGCATTCTTTATTTAGATTGAAAAATAAATAAAAAGAAAATATCAATTTTATAAATAAACTCACATTTAAGGGTACAAACATAATATTTATAAGTTATATTTTAAAAAACTAAGTAGGATAATATAGACATTATGAAATCTTTTAATTCAAATCATATCACCCCAAATGACCCTAGGGGTGATTACAAATCCACTTATTAAATGATATTCTAAAATCCCCACTAATCTCATCACCCTTAAACCCCTCCAATCCAAACAAAGAAAATGGTTTGAAAATATCCCAAAACCCAATCATTCTCTCCAAACACCTCAATCCAAACGGACTCTAAAATTATGTTTGGATTTACAAAATACATTTTACAATACAAATTGAGAGATTACAAAATCTTCTCTTTTTCAATCCTACTTTTTACTTTTTTCTTATCCAAAAGTGAATCCAAACTTAAGAAAGAACTGTTTAATTGCATCCCTTTCTCTTTTTTTTAAAGAAAATGGGACTAACATCCCTTTATTGGCTTCATGGTCGAATTTAGTCTTCATATATTTCTTCTCTCTCTAAATATTTAACGCTTCATTTTTCTCTTCTTTTTTTTTTTCCCCATAAAGCCGAGTGGATTTCTTCATTTTCTTTACATTATTCTTTTTTAAACATATATATTATATTATATACTTTTGACGTCGCTTTTGTTATATTAAATATTTTGACAATAATTAAGAGAAACTAAAGTGTTTGTAAAATTAAATAATATCGTCAAAGATGGTTTTTATAATAGACTGGTCAAGAAAATTAAAGATGGTTTTAAAAGTATAATGTATTGTATGTATCTTTCTTATTTTTGTTCATTCTACTCCTATTTCTGTTTTTGGCCTTGAAGCTACATCAAATGGCCGCATTGACGTCAATTGGCAATGATTTTTTCCTTTTTTTCTTTTTTTAGTTACTCGACTTTGCTTCTCTCAAATTAAAAGAAAAAAAATAGTGAGCATTTGTTATTCTTTTTATTTTCAAATACCATCAAAACTTATCATCCACCAAAGTCCCTAGACATTCTTTTTTGGACAATAAAAATAAACCTTTATTCATATCAAAACGTGAGATTTACCAACCCCGTGAAAGTCCCTAGACATTCCGTATGGTCAAATTTATAAGATGATATATAAATAAGATAAAAGAGTCATGGTTTATACGATCAATTCGAACGAGGAATTTGAAAACAATTTCAAGATCCATAAGAAATAGAACACTTTGAAGTATTAATCACACATTGATATCAATCTTGGTTTGCATATTTTCTATATTAAATTAGACTTTGTTGCACCTAATTTTATAGTAAGTGATAAGTATTAAGTGCATTAATATGTTTTCAATTAGTGTGAAACTTTTTCACATTTTTTCCCGTAAACATTTTCCATCAGCAAGTTATTTTATTACAAATAAACGGAGCCTTAGAAATTGAATTGTTTTCATTATTTTTTTAGTAAGTAGTTAACGAGCGATTGAATCCCATATGATTACATTACTGGAACTAAAGTTAAATAAGATCTTCTTTCTGGTTCTTGATGTATTTCTTCTTATAATTCTTTACCATTAGACCAATATTTATTGGCACCATTGGATTTATGGTCAAAGAGAAACAATTTGGAAAACTAACCCAATCCATTTCGGCCTTCTACAGTAAGGACCCAATATGTACGTAAGTCATTTTTAGAAGTGGCTTATCAGTAGAAATACCATCCAACAGCCCTTTTCCAATTGCCATTAAATGGTAATCAAGTTATGAATTCTCACCATATTTGATCTTAGCTTATAGGTCCATGACATTTGTTTCTTCGGACTTTTTTTTTTGGGGATAACGAGGAAAACTTCTTAAGAAGTACTTCGGATTTTTACAAGGGTGTTGAATTCCGAGATACACAGTATCATCAAGAGGAGGCTTGCATCATCTCCCCTTCTTGGTGGAAGCAATGTGATTCTGCATTTGTCTTGCCATGTAGTGACACTTTCAGCCCAAAAAATATCCACAAGCTGTTCATCACAAATCCATCCACTCAACATACCAAATGTTTATCAAATTTCATTTCATATTCATATACAGAGGGAACCAAAAAGATTTATTACAAATCTAAAAGCAGAAAATTTCGACATTCAAGCTCATAGGAATTCAAGTTGGTGAGGGGGCATGGTTGACAGGTTCACCACACTCCTGCACCGTATGGCCCCTGCTGTTCAGTAACCTACCAACCCACCACAACAGGTGCACGAAGCGTTCGGTGTGACAAATGTTAACAGCTGAACTTAATACAGAACGATAGAGCTTCCATGGATATACAACTTATCAACTGCTAACTTCATCGTGCATATTCATGAACAAAGTTGAGATTTCTAGCTTTCCACATATTTGCACAATGTTGGCTGTTTGATTCAGAAAATTGCGGGCGTCCGCCAGTCCTACTACCAGCAGGAAGCTCAAAAGTATAAACTCATGGTTGCCAGCATCTGCTGAACGACAGAAGAAAAATCTTTCCTGAGTTTCCTCTTTCTTCATTGATCTTTACTGCAAGCATCTCAAACATTCTCAACCCGAACACCTTCATTAAAACCAATTTGAAACACTGAAGTCTCGTAGCTTCCGAAGGTGCCTCTCCATGTCTTGTCTGGTTTTGTTCCACTCTTCCTTTTCTATCACAGTGGTTGGATCATCTCTTTCACCCTATAGAAGTAGAAGCAGCAACTTGCCAGTTAGAACATACTCAATCAAACAACAAGACATAATAAAGTACCAAATAAAATGTTTTGTTTAGAATCTCACTGAAGGAATTATCTTGAAGGTGTTCCCATTATCACGGATAACAAGCAAATCGTTCTTTCTGTCTCTATTTCTTCCTTCCGGAACTGTCACCTATTCAACAAAATACGCAACCAAAAGCATGAAAGAGAGAACAGGGAACTGATAAAACTTGGCAATCACTGTAGAAATTCTAATCAGTTGGGAAAGCAAGACCAAGAGTTTAAAAATATGCAGCAATTCATTTCATTAAAAGTATATATTTTTTTTTGAGAAGTGAAAAAATTTATTAATAATGCACCAAGGGGGTGCAACCCAAAAATATATACATCAAACTAAGAACCATCTTATATATACTCTCTATATACATTAACTACGTATATAATAAAAACAATCAAGGATCTTATCAACATCAATTTTGCAAGAACTGTTAGTCCAAAAACAAAGATCATGTAAACAATGGTATTTCACGGCTGAAAGGGACAATTCCTTCCCTTCAAAAGTTCTACGGTTCCGTTCCTTCGATAAACTCCAAATGATGACAAGAGGGATCGTACGAATGAGTTTCTTTTTGTGCTTGGGAAGATTTAATCCCACTTCATGTTCTAATCTCCTCAAGAAAAGACTTGGAGATAACCCAATGTACTCCCATAATATTAAAGGCCATCTCCCATAAACATCTCACTAAGAGTATTAAAGCACAAAAACAAACATGAAGAAAAGACTCCTTCGAGATCACAAAGAATGAATAACAAAAGCAAATGAAAAATCATATAACTCAAATGCTCTATTCTGCCAGTGACCTTTTGCAATCTCCCTACAGCTGCTGATAAGATAGTGATGGTCTTCACATGGACCTATCACTTGCTGTTTAAATGGTACCATCATGCCTTGATGAGTTATTTGAGAGAGTAAGAGAACAGACCATGGTATGCCTTTGTTGATGGAAAAGATAGAAAATGAAAGAGTAAGATCTACCTTTGGAAGAGAATGTCACGCGTTAGCATACTCCACTTTGAGTCGCTTGACTAAAAATTTGTGGAATTTAAATCTGAATTCTTTTCTTTTAAACATTTGGATTATAAGCATAGTGGGCTACACTTCATTTACATCTATTTACCCCCACATTTATGTGACGACTATCTATTACCGGTTGAACCGGGCCCAAGAATTTCTATTCACTAGTTGAACTTAGTCTCTGACCAGTTAAACTGGAAAAACCATGAACCAGTAGACTCTCCAGAACAGCTTCCAGTGCGATTTTGATACCACCGTCGTGCCCATTGACATAGGCTGGGGCATACATTAAAATTTTGCACATAATGTATGTAAGAAGATATCTTGAAAGAAACTATATCCTAAAGAAAATGGATTTGAGAAGAGATAGGTTTGCCATAAAAGATCTGCAAAACCTAATGCTTAAAAACCATAACCAATAGATGATTCTGTAACCATTGACCATAATCTTTTTGACCATTTATTGCCAGATGTCATGATCTTGAAAGAATCTAATATGCAGTTCCATAATCAGGCTCCTAGTCATATGCGGTCCAGTTACTGCAGCTAATCATGCAAATATCCCTTGAAACACCACCTTGCAAAATTATTTTGAGAAACCAGCATTTTAAAATTTGACTTATTCTCAATCAAAACGATGCTTCAGTAAGCAGTGGAAAAGCAGTGGGATTTATACATTGAAGGACTACAGAGGAAGAAACACAGTGATTCCTTACCACAACTTTTCCTCGGGTGATTGATTTTGTTTTTGAATCAATGACATAGATCTCTTCAAAATCCAGCACAAATTCTGGATCCCCTAGCCTCCGGTTCCTATAGTGTTTTGTCAAGAAAACCTAGATAGAAACAAGATAATGAGTAAATCACAGAAGACAGAAATTATCAACCCAGCATTCGGATTCACATCATCAGAACCTTCTTATAATACAATTCTCGTAAAGAATTATAAGCAAGAACTTCATATGTATAATTGTCTATGATTCCAAATTTACAACAGCTTATGATAAAAAGAAATGACAGCACTCTGTTAACTTAATTAAACGAGTTAAAAGACGCATTAAGATGCCCCTAAGGTTTAAGCTTTGAATCAACAAACACTGGAGTATATGCGGCCTACTTCAGACCTTGATATTTTACTTTGAACCCTTTCAAAGTTTTATGTTGTTTAATCCAAGTCCATAATGTTGTTGCTCCAGTTTCATAAATATTTCTTCAACATTTTGGGTAATGTCTTACTCTATTAGTTTTTATAACAAAATCTTTTAATCTTTTTTCCTATTAAAAATATTAAGGAACTGGAACCATATACAATCATAGGCTGGAGCAAATGCCCCACCATACTAGGTTTTGTATTTTCTATTGAGTCCTATCACGAACAAATAATGGCATAGATGAGCTGTAGAAGTGCCATATGTTACTAAAGTTTGAGTCCAACAACTTTGGAAAGCCTTAAGAGACCAAATAGCGATCAAATGTGCAACAGTATTAGTAACTTTAGTGGCAATAATATCTACTACAAAATTAGTCAAGAACACTTGAATTGGTCATCAGCAGAGACAATATTTCAAAAATCAGTGGCAATAATATCCACTAGATACTCAAGCATATTCATAACTCACATTAATAGAAGAATATCTGAAAATTCCTCCAGTGTGCACACACAGACAAACAAAAAAATGTGACTCAAATTATTTCCTGGTGAAGAAACTTTAAACAGTGGTGGGTACTAAACCCCTCCACCCAGGAGAGAACAGGAAAAAGTACAGCATACTTCCAAAAAAACAGCTTGTATTATTAAATTGACTGTCTCCTGTCTAGGTAATCAGTGACAATCTTCTCTGTAACGAAGCAGATGATATAAAAGAAACTGCAATCAGTTCATACCTTCAAAACTTCTCTCTCAGATTTGTACATTGGATCTCTAGGTGCATCAATGGGTGGCTCTGTGACATTATAGGATCCATAATCACTTTTGGCACAGCGAATATACTACAAAACACAAAACCAGACAATGATATGCCTTTTCTGGTAAGAACAAAACCAAAGCCATAATAAATGTAAACTTGTACAATAGCCTACAAATAAACGATAAAGCAGAAAATATACCTTTTCTGGCATCGGCGCAAGGACCTTCGGGATGGCATATATATCAGTATCTGGAGGTGTAACATACATCTGTACACAAAGAGAAGGACTCTAGTTTAATTAGCTGAAAAGAGACTAAAGGAGACTCTAGATTATGTGATTCGCTGTGCCTTGAACATGACACAATTTTGGTAACAGGAATGAAGAAATTGAAAGTGCCCCTGTCTCTCACTCTCTCTGAAAGCACAACTAGTTTATAAAACACAAGTTTTGATTCGTCACATAGCTTATGCATTGACCTTTTTGTTTTGCAAGCATCATTCACAAAGACTTGGTTCTGGAATTCATAATTTTAAATTCGCCCCGCATTTGAGATTTAAACTACCCTACAGTCCTTTTCTTCCTAAATTGATACTCAAAAACAGTCATATAAGGAAATTCACATCCTCCTTGCAGATATAAAAATTGAGTAAAAGAAAAGGACCAATATTCATAATAGAGCATGTTTCTACATCTGCACATGTATTAAACGGGTCGATATAGCATTTACTCAACACGTACACTGACGCTTGTGCATCCTTACACATCAATAAAGATACGAACGTCAAACTATCCCAACACAAAGTACAACATTTCATGTTAGCCCATGAATTTGTCACATAGACACAAATAAAATTTTCAAAAATGGAGGCAGGTAAAAGGTACAACAAGTCTAGCTCAACGACCAACATCCCAATCCTTTTCTCTGCTTCTACAAACATAATTACAAACAAGCATAGGTACATTATGCATAAATAGTAGATACGTATCTCAAATCTATCTATCCACACATATACGAACATGTACAGAGAGAGGAAGAACAACTATCATAGCACAAAATACAACTCTTCAACGCACCACTAATTCACATTTGCAGAGGTGCATCTCCTCTGGCACATATACAACTTCTCATCTCAATACTTGCTCTGCACAAAAATACAGATACATTCATGCAACTGCGCACACACCTCCACACACACAATTGCACATATATGTGGATATACATATACATATAAAAACACACACACATACATAGTAGATATCTTATATCTATCTATCTATTCACACAAATACAAACGTGTGCAGAGAGAGGATAACTATCATTTCACAAAGTACAACTCTTCAATAAAGCACACTTTCCGTCTACATTCACATTCAACCACAACATGAATAGGTACAGCAATTTATACACACAGTACAACGTTTCAACTCAACACTTGCTCCGCATATATGTAAACATACTAAATGCTCGCACGCAAACATACATATATATATATATATATATATATATATATACACACACACACACACACACCGTGCGCACACATATGTACACATATATATATGAATGTATACCTCGCGAAAGTCGTAAACATCGTTATCCGGATCAGGAGGCTTTCGGATGAAGAAATCACAATCTAAGAGACAAATTTTGTGAAACTCCTCTTCGTTAATTCGATAATCGACAATCTTCTCAGACTCCCAACCCTGAGTAGACACGAAGCTCTTGCTTTGAACAGTCACGATACTAATATCTTCGTCACCTCCACCGTGGGCGGCGGCGGAAGAGGCGGCGCGGCCACCGATGAGTGTGTCGTAGTCGACGTCGAAGTCCTTCTTGTTGTCGACCTCCTCGACTTCGTCTTCGTCCATGTCGTAGTCGTCTGGGCCGGCACCGTCACCATCGGCGTCGTCGGCCCAGGCCCGGAAATCGCGGCGGTTAGAAATGGGCCTGGTGATGGGCTTGAGGGTGGGGAAGACAGGAGGGTTAGGAGAAAGGACTAGGTGTGGTGAGGGTGTAGGGGATAGGGTGGGGAGCTTTGGTGGTGGTGGGGGTAAGGGGGACAAGAGGAGGAGAGTGGCGTTCATGGTGTGTGCGTGCGTGTGTGTGAAGTGTTGGAAAATGGAAAAACATGAACGGATTAGATATTTAGGGACGAATAAAAGTACGCCACGTAGGAACAAACATGCGAGGTAATTACTACTTTTATAAGATAATTGTTTAGATATCCGACTCTAGTTTATTAATATCTCAACTTTTACGAGGCACCCATAGTAATTTAATATAAATTATAACAATCATAGAAATGTAATATCAATTATATAAATATGTTAATTACATTTGAATATAATGTAATAGCGAGTTACGTGTTTATAAATTATAAGAATGATCAAATTGTTTTGATATATGAGTTTATAGTGTCATTATTTCAAAACAAATAATTTTTCTTCACTTGAACTAATGTAGGAAATACCTTATTGGAGGAGAAAACTAAAGATAGCAAATGTCATTGTTAATGTTATTCTCCACAACTATTATTTATAGGAATATGTTCGAATTTATAATCAGGATCTTGGATCTGTAGTTTTGAGATCTTTTTTTATGTTTGCGGGTCACTAATTACTAGAGTTTATAGGAGTGATATTGAAGTTGTGAACTGAAAAAGTCTAAAATAATTTTGGTAGAGAAAAAATATCTATTTAAGTGCGTCATTTTTCTTTGAGGTTAAAGTCTTTTTCTAATTGTGAATTGTCCATGGATTGATTTGTCCTTTTCATAATCGCACATGTGAGTTTGAAGTTTTTGACTTGGGGCGTGACATCTTTACTCAGAGAAATGCAGGTTAAATCCGAATTATTGCGAACATGATGATAGTTCAACGAGACCAGATATGATTGATATTGCAAAAGAGTTCCATTGAATTGTTAAAAAATTTGTTCCGAGTCTGCAATAAAAACTACCTTCATGAATGATAAGGATGTATACAAATACCATTTAAGAAACTTATGTAATTAAGCGTACTTTGTATCTCATTTTCACGACAATTTGTAATATGTACACATGTGTCTTCACAAACTATCCTACAACATAATCATAGGCAACATTTCTACACTTTGCTTGTGCCTTTGAAATGTGTTTTAGCACATGTTGCAGTACTACAGCCGGGCAATATAATTACTTTGGCTTGAATCATGGCATTTTGCACGAAAAATAGAAGGAAAAAAGCAATTCATTGCCGCGTTGCAGGCCACTGACATCGAGCTTTTATTCAATGCATCTATGTACCATATCTGGAAAGAACGGAACAATAGGGTGCAACAAGTTGGACGCCAAACACAAACTCTGTAAACATTTTTGGCATTAATGAATGGCTTGATTCCAGGAACAAAATGAAGAACACAATCGTTAGGCATATATATTGAGCAAAGAACAGAGTTTGTTCAGCTTAGAGCTCAACTAGAGAAGGTTCTCTTCTATTGTTATCGGATTTTCATTTTTATTTCATCTTTCTGTAAAGGATATCAATAATTTTGTTGTTTTCTGCTTGAATTTATTGTGCTTATAATAATGTTAACAGTGAAATGAAAGCTCAAGCAACATTAACAAGTCAAAAGGGGAGGCGTAACACCTCATCTAAGACAATTTGGAACACGAACTATGCCTGAAAATCTTAAGCTATTTCAAATCATGATTTCTCAACCAAATTCATTGATGAATTCATATCCTGAGTCAGTCTAATTCCTTTACTGGGGCTTCAAATTGCTTGAAAATCCGGATCTCAAACGCGCGCATTAGAAGCAGCATGTGGTGGTTTTCCAAACATAGACAGAAGAAAGAAGAAATTTCATTGCCTCTCTTGGAGAATGGAAGTTCCCTGCTGGAAGAGCTTGTTGCCTTTTCTAATGGACGATATAGTATTCCTATCAGATGTTTTACAGCCCATGAGCTGGTAAGCGCAACAAATAACTTTGCTGAAAGGGTTGATCTCACAGAATTGAGTTGTATGTACAAAGGGTCAATTGAAGAACGCTTAATCTTGGTTAAAAAGTTCAGTGATGAAGACATTAGTTCGCGTACTTTCTATGGAGCTATACGCGACATAGTAATCACCTCACAAATGAGCCATCTCAAGAACGTCTTCAAGCTTGCAGGCTGCTGTCTGGAGTTTAAGCATCCGGCTTTAGTATATGAATGTGTTCGATTTGAACTTCTAGCTAATCTTCTGCACCAGAGTTCTAATGACGAAAGGTTTTTCTCCTGGGAAAAGAGAGTGAAGATAGCAATGGGAGTTGCAAATGCTATTCTTTATCTGCATACTGCTTTCGCCACGCCTGTAATTTTTAGGGATCTAAAGCCATCTAAAGTGATCATAGACGAATATGGCGTTGCTAAATTATTTGATTTCTCTACCTCCATATCACTTCCTCCTGGAGAATCACAGGTAGAAGATGTTGTGATGGGGACTTTTGGTTTCATTGATCCTGAATATTGCACATCAGGTTTCATTACTCAGAAAACAGATGTCTACAGCTTTGGCGCGCTTTTACTTGTGCTTTTAACTGGACAGGAGTCTAAGTGCAAGAACTCAGAAGGTGAAACTATTGATATTGTGGACTATGTTAAAGATCAAATTGAGAAGGAGAGGTTGATTCAAATTGTAGATCCTAAAATTTCAAAAGCAGGATTTGATCAGCAGCAGCACTTTCAAGCATTCTTCAATCTTGCCATGGGGTGCACTCACATAAGAAGCAAGGATAGGCCAGAAATGATTGATGTCGCGAAAGAACTACGCAAGATTGAGAAGTGTGTTAAGTGTTAGTTTTTACGTCAAATTATTCACTTGTGGAAATTTTCACATATGATCAAACCTTCAGTTAAATCTTAATTGTTATAATTTGTAGTTTGTTCAAGAATGTGATACTGTTATAATAGACCTACTGAGTAGTATTCTGAGATGATTGACTAACTTGTAAAATCGTTTCCCAAATACCAACATAATTGAGTATACTCATTTTTCAACTTGTCTCCTTCATCTTTTATGAGAACTAAAGCTGAGTTATTTTGACGAGTGTCACAAGTGAATATGCAATTTATAACTTGCATAACAAATTAAATAACTATTTTTTTTTTGTTTTTGTTTTTAATTCTAAGGGAGGCAAAACTATGTTTTATTATAGGGTAAATAGCATCTCGGCCCCCTGTAGTTTACCATAAGTGCAAGTCGAGTCCCTGTGGTTTTATAATTGGCTTATAACCCCCTTATGCTTTTAAAAATTGAAGCACACGTGCCCCTTTGGCCCAAGTCCATTTAAAATTTTAACGGCAATATCAAAATGACACAAATACCCCCGAGGTAATGTCAGCATATCAAATATCTTTAAAAATACAAGGGGCCATTGTGCACCATCATTAAAAATACAAGGGGCCATTGCGCACCATCATTAAAAACACAGGGGGCTATTGCGCACCATCATTAAAAACACAAGGGGCCATTGCGTACCTCATACATATTGGTCAATCGTGTAAAAAACACAAACAGTTGCGTTACTAGCACGTACATAACAAATTCTGTTAAAATTGACAGATTGTTTGAGGGAGGGGGCATGCATGCTTCAATTTTGAAAAGCATACGAGCTTATAAGCTAATTATGAAACTACAGGGACCCAACTTGTACTTATGATAAATCACAGAAGCCTGATACGCTATTTACCCTTTATTATATAATCACTCTCAGAAATGACTCAATTTTTTTATCTCTACTTATCCCTATTTACAAGAGAACGTAAAGACTCTGGTGAATGTTACAATTGATAAAACAACTACTTCACCAACAAAAAAAAAAGAACAAAGAAATTGTTAATACTGCCTTATCGGATTCCACTGACCCAAAGTCTAACTACCTGCAGTCCAATTTGAAGACATGGAAAAAGATGTTTACGTGTTGTCCTACGAAGACATTGAAGGCCGTTGACTTGACTTTTGAGGTCTTGCTAGAACGATAGGAATCTTCCATGCATTTACATCAATCTGTCCCGTAAGGCCAAAAAATTAACTCCCACGTATGGATTAAGGCAGGAAATTGCTCTAGAAAGTCCATAGCAGCATCCACGCAAATAACGTGTGGAAAATTCCGGGATCAGTCTAAACTAATATAGAGTGACGTATTTATCACTTACATAATTAGTGAAATATATATGAGAGACCGATATTACGCAACATTGATCGAATATATCACTTCCATGCATAAATATTTTGCTTGTCATCATCATTTCTCATTTCGCAAAGCATGCATTGCTTAAAAATCAAAAAGAGTAACAACAGTCCTAGATTTTGACTACTATATGGTTCTGAATTACTCCGACTTTGCTAACTGCGCCTCCTGGGTTCCTATGGGTCTCATGAGAAGGATTTCATCATCTTTCAAGCCAAAATCACAGGAGAAATCACAGGAGGAAGAAATTTTTTTACAGAACGGCAGTGAATTACAAGCGGAGCTTATTGCATTTTCCAATGGATGGTATGGTATTCCTATTCGCAGCTTCACTGCCAAAGAGCTAGTCAAGGCAACAAACAACTTTGCTGAGTGTGTCTTATGCGCGGGTGTTAGTGACATGTTCAGAGGTCAATTAGAAGGACGCCAAGTCCTGGTTAACAAATATCGAGATTCGATTTATGAATATTCTTCATTTCGTAATGAAGCTATCCGTGATATAGTGATTGCTATACATATGAGCCATCTCAAGTATGTCTTGAAGCTCATAGGTTGTTGCTTGGAATTCAAAATTCCGGCTTCTGTTTATGACTGTACTGGAGGTATGCTTCTCGATGATTTGTTGCATCCCAACAGTGACAACATGTTATTACCTTGGAGAAGAAGAATAAAAATTGCGAGCGATATTGCCAGCACAATTGTTTATCTCCATACTGCCTTTCCAACACCCATAATTTACAAGAACCTAAATCCGTGGAGTGTGATGATAGATCAATATGGGGTCGCTAAATTGTTTGACTTTAGTCGCTCTATATCGCTTCCTCCTGGAGAATTGTTTGTAATGGAAGGAAATAGATCATGGACCACGGGATTCATGGATTCTAACTATGCCAACCATGGCTATGTTAGTCAAAAAACTGATGTCTACAACTTTGGTGTGTTTTTGCTCATACTGCTATCTGGGAAAGAATTGGGTCATGTGGATCTTGATGGCAAACTTTTGAATTTGTCGAGTTATGTTATAGATTATGCTGATAATCATCAATATGACCAACTTATAGATCCAAGAATACTGGCAGAGGAAGGAGGAGTTGGTAGTGAAAATCCATTTGAATCTTTCCTGGATCTTGCCTTGATGTGCACACGATCCAATCACGAAGAAAGACCAGAGATGATTGATGTTGCTAAAGAACTCCGCCTCATGGAGAAGGGCATTCTTCGTCCTTTGCCAAGTATTAACTCTTAAACCTTTTTATTCTCTTTCCTATTTGCTATTTTTAATTGATTTATTTTAATTTTTTTTTATTTGTAATCGTTGTATCAGAAACGAGTTATAAAAAGTAAATTAATAGTTGCAAAGCATCCAATTAATAGAATTTGGCACCTTGTTCCCTAATACATTGGAGTCTAGTGTGAATCTAGAATTGATTTTGGGTTAAAATAAAATTATTAAAAAGGGTGTTATAGAAACGGGAAGAAACCATTTCTGTCCTTTAAAAATATGATAAATTTTAGACAAGTCTATGTGTATTTGAAAATTTCTCCACAAATTCCTGTACTTTAATTTTTTTGTGATTTTTTTATGAAGAAGGGTATAATGCATTAAAATGTCATTTTTACCCTTAAAATGGATGTAGATTTGCAAATCTTCATTGCTTCATGCAACGACGCGAGAAGGAATTTTGGCTATCAAATAATTAGTCTGGTTGTTTGCTTCTCTGTTTAAATAAATATTATATTAGTACAGTCATTTTTCAACGAACAAGTTAGAAATTAATAAAAAAAGGGTTATTAAGACAAATGGTCCTTTATCTTTGCTGCGTGTGCCAACTAACTCCCTTATCTTTCAAGTGTGATATTTTGGTCCTTGATCTAATACTAAAATGACGCCGTTAGTCCTAAAGTGTGAAATCCGTCAAAAAACTGACGAAAATGACATGCTTTGCTCACGTGCTGACTTATGCGAAGGCAAAATAGTCCATTACAAGTCAGATACTCATTTTTATTGGTTTAATGACACAAATGGTCCTTCATCTTTGCCTTGAGTGCCAACTAACTCCCTTATCTTTCATTTGTGACGAATTGGTCCCTGATCTTGAACTACAGTGACAATGTTAGTCCTTGCATGTGAAATCCATAAAAAATAAGACGGAAGTGGCACGCTGACTGCACGTGCTCACACTTTGTGTGAAAAACCTAAAAAAATAGATATTATTATCACTTGGATATAAAGGAAGCCTTTGTAATTCAACAAACAATGTGATAACGTAATGCAAGTAGGGTCGTGGTACCGAGTGGCGCGTAGGTTAGCGACAATGGCAACGCTTGTGGACGGATCAAAAGAAAAAGTAATGAGAAAACGATCATAGAGAAATGTGGAGAGAAGTGTGGATGAGCAAAGCTTGTTGCCCAAACTGAAAGACGAAGAGCGAGCCAAAAAAGAGTGAGAGAAGATGGTAGAGTACAAGTAGCTTGCCAAAGCTAGCTCATCCTTCGTTTTTTCACGCAAAGTGTGAGCATATACGGTCAGCATGCCACTTCCGTCTTATTTTTGATGGATTTCGCATGCAAGGACTAACGTTGTCATAGTAGTTCAAGATCATGGACCAATTCGTCACAAATAAAAGATAAAGGAGTTAATTGGCACTCAAGGCAAAGATAAATGACCATTTGTGTCATTAACCCAGTGAAAATGAATATCTGACTTGTAATAGACTATTTTACCCTTGCATAAGTTAGCATGTGAGTGAAGCATGTCATTTTCGTTATTTTTTTGACGGATTTCACACATTAGGACTAATGACATCACTTTAGTATTAGATTAAGGACCACAATGTCATACTTGAAAGATAAGGGAGTTAGTTGGCACACGCGACAAAGTTAAAGGACCATTTGTGTTAATTACCCAAAAAAAAATGGTCCAATAGATAGTTGGATAATGGTCAAATTGTAAGGGCAAAAGTGGTATTTTAATGTATTATTCTTTTTTACATAAAAAATTACAAAAAGTTAAGGGATTTGTGAAGAGATTTTTAAATCCATAGTTACCTGTTTGAAACTTATTATATTTATCAGGGACTAAAATAGCTTTTTTCTTCCAAAAACGACAAACTGAAAAACGGAAAAACTTTTGACAAAAAAAAAAAGAAAAACTGAAAAATTGAGATTAGAAATCAAGAAAGAAAAAGAAGTGAAAAAGATCAAGGGCAGTAGCCGGAGCTGCTGCCTGGCACAATAATGGTGTCCAGGTGATGAGAAGGCGGCCAAGCCAGAAATATTAGAGATAAAGAGTGTGTGTGTATGTGTGTGTTCTGCAAGAGAGAGATAAAGAGATGCAGAGAGAAAAGGAAAATGAAGATGAAGCCAACAATGGGGAAGCTTGATGTAGGGAGATGGGGATTGCAGGTGTGAATTTTGTGTGTGTGTGTGTTAGTGTAGGTGAGTGGTGAGGCTGTGGGGAAGCAGGGGAGGAAGAGAAAGAAAAAGTGAAGGAAGAATAGGAAAGGAAAAATAAAATAAAACAATATAAGAAACAAAAAAAAATGAATTTAACGCAAAGAGAAAAGAACAAGAATGAAAGGAAAATAGGAGATGGGTTTGACATAGAGTAAGGATAAATTAAGATAAAAGTAATAGAAGACAAAGAATAAGTTACTAATCCCTAACTAAATTATATAAGTAGCAATATGAAAACTACAAAATGAAGTGGATTAAATGTTGTTTTAATGAAGATCAAATAAAACAGAAATAAGTATATAATTGGATGAAATAAAATGAAATGAAAATAATAAATGATAGCACAAATTAAGCTAATATAAATATGAAAGCATGAAATGGGACATTAGGAAATGTATATGTATTTGTACTAGGAATTTTAGTGAGTGTAATGTCTAATTACTTGAATAGATTGAATAAAACTTTATGAAAAATTTGTCACTTAAATGTTAAAATAATTATTATACGTACTCTCGCTTAAGCTCTTTTTAGAATCAAAGGAAGTATTGATTAATTGAGTTTGTAATTTAAGTATTAAATGGATAAACTGCAATATATACTTAAGTGCGCTTTAGTTTATTTCTTTATCTAGTATCTCAGTTTAATTTATTATCTTTGCAGAAACAAATAAGCTTGAGCTTGATTCTTCTTTAATTTTCGGTGACGGTAAGTTTGACTTCCTTTTGCAACTTATTTTAATGTTGTTTTCGATTCTTGTTGGCTTATAATTATTCTTTACAATTCATACTTTCTTCGTATAGTTTTTGAGGTTAAAATTAATATTCCGGTAAATTTTTGACTTGATTAAGAAGTTCTACAGTTTGTACTACATACCTTACTTCTCTATTTATCAACCCCTTTCTTGATTGATTGTCATGTTAGTTCATCCATTAAATCTGCTTCCTTCGTCAATCAATCGAAATTCGAAACCTCATTTTTGCTCAATATATATGGTATTTCAAAAGTAATCAGTTCCCAAAAAAAAAAAAAAAATGTAATCAGTTCATTGGTTTCCTATTTGGTCATTCTCTGTTTGGTATTAGTTATTTCTATTTCCTTTAATAATTGCTGTCCATGTTAGTTCATCCATGTTGACTTGTTTACTTACTCGAGACCCTCTATTTGGTTAATACAGATTTGATCCTGTGTATGGTTTTTCTTGTATTTTGTTAATTTAGATATACCATATTATATTATTCGATAAAAGTTTTGCTTAGCATTGTAATACCTATTTGGTAGGTACGACTAATAGAGGTGTGAGGTTAGAGGTGGCCATCTATGCTCACCCATAGGTACTTCACCGTGAGAACATAGATAATCTAGTATATGTATTTATATGTGTGTATCATAGTTTTAGGTGATATTCCTTTCTTAATGCAATAATGAGATATCATTATCATGTTATATAGGCTGGTTACTGTTGAAGATACCATCATATTATTTTAGCTATTAACCCTGTTACACCTACTCATGTTATATATATCTCATGTTGCTTCGTCCTAGTCCCTTATACTTTTCATATAATTTTGGTTCTAATTCAATCTTGTATTAATATATTTGGATTAGCAACGAGCTTTACTTGAGGTGTCTTTCTTACTGAACAGTACTGTTTGTTGTACTCATTTTGTTTTTTTCTTTTTTTGTTGTTTTTGTGCAGATTTTAGTTATAATGAGCAGTCAGGAGTAAATTAGATAGACGCCACCCGATTGCATTAGCTTTACAGTAATAACATGGCATGTTGGATTATTATTATTGTGGAATACTATCTCATGGACCTCTGTTAAATTTTTTGAATTATTATCCTAGTTATCTAAGGTTTTTGCTGCTATAATAGTTATAATTTAGGAGTTATAGTTTCCGTTGCATCATTAGAACTTTATGGGTTTTAAGAGGGTAATTTTCTTAAAGTACTCGCGAAAATTTCATTCTTGAATTTGCCCTAATAAATTTAGAGACGTGACTTTATATCTATATTAATTGGATTTCCATATCATTCAATATATATATATATATATATATATATATATATATATTTTTTTTTTTTTCTTTTTGATTTCGTGTTACGTATGGTAAAATAAAGAATCCAATACTGTTAGGACAAGTAAGAAAATGCCATGACAAAAACATATTCTTGTTTTAAGGAAATTGCAAAGAATTGGTCCCGTGCTTTGAACATCATCCAAAAAATTATTACCTTCGTCCAACATGAATTAATACACAATATTCAGCATTTTTAATTAAATCAAATATATCATCAAAAATTAGTTTACTTATCTGGAAACTTTTGAAAGAATGCTATCTTGTATTGTATTTTATTATGTATAAATTCTGATAAAAATATAAATAACCAATAATATATTAATATAAAATCGTAGCTTATAAAAAATTCGAAAAAGATGGAAACTAAAGATGGACAACAATTGTTTTGTTTTTCCGCCGTTTGATACAATAATATAACATCTAATAAAGTCAATATTAGATTTTACTAAAAAATTTAGCCATCTTAAGTGTAATTTAAATTTTAAAAAATCCCAGAAATTATCACCTGGTGATGTTTGTATATGCACTGATTCAAAAAGGTACGAAGAATAGTATGCCTTTATATATCTTAGAAAAATTATTAACATAAAGTCATATAATAACTAAGCGTCACAGTTTGCACGACATCGTTGAGCACTATCAAATGCCTAGACAGTCTAAGATGAGCGTTTCTCATAAAAACAAATCAACAAGAAGAATATGTGATGACAACAGGCCCGAAAATAGGATTTCCTACGAGTAATTTGATTCTCATGTATGTTAAGTGATCACTTTATCTAAAATTAAAAATATTTTTTAAAGTGGGGTTTGATGTATATATGTATTGTGTTCAATACGTCTCATCATGTGTAGGCTAGATAGTTTTTTATTGAGTCTTATATGGGGACGCAATTTTACCAATGGCCCCCTCAACTTGAAGAAAAAAAAAATCATTTTTTTTGTTTTTTTTTCAAAAAATTATTATATTTGATACTTTATTGTATGATGACACACTTTAACCACGGGTGCCTGGGTCCGCCACTGCGCACAAGTAAACGAGATGGGTGACGGGTGGATGAATATGATTAGACTAAGGGTGTAATTTTGATATCATGTTAAGAGACCACCTCATCTAAAAATTTATACTATTAGAGAGAGATTTAATGTATTTATGTATTGCGTTCAACAATCTAGAGTTACGTGATGAGTAGCACCTATATCAGTAAACCAATTAAAGTCGATAGGTGATTGAGAAGTTGTAAAATCGTTCACCAAGTACAATAAGTACCGAGTATAACTACTTCTTCAATGCAAGTATGAAACAGGGAAGAAGATGTTGTTATATGCGTTCGCTGCGAAGATTTTGAAGATGGATTTGACTTTTGAGGTCCTTAAGGGGAGATGAAAAACTTCCACGCATCTAGATCAATCTGTCCAGTAATGCGAAGGAACTGACACATACAAACGGATTTAAATGAGAGATTGCTCTAGAAAGACCATAGTAGCTGGCAAGCTGCCACGTAAACGGATATTAGTCCTTGCGGATAAAAATTCTAAACCCGTCCCTAATGTTATTTTGGACTTGTCAAAACAAAAAATTGACAAGACGCTTGGAATGTATTGCATCTCATTGTCATTTTCTAAACCGTGCACTGCATAAAAATCAAAAAAAGTCCCAGCCTTCCCAGATTCCAACATTCTGAATTCACTCGAACTATTGTAATTAAGGGTGCATCTCCAATTAGGCTTCTATGGATGTCATGAGAAGAATTTTTTCACGTTTTATCGCCACAGAAGGGAGAACATTTCTTGCGAAAAGGTAGTGAATTACAAGCGGGTCTTATTGGAATTTCCAATGGAGAGTATAATATTCCCATTCGGAGCTTCACTGCCAAAGAGCTCGTCAGAGCAGCAAACAACTTCGCTGAGCGTGTTTTCTTCAAGGGAGTGGCAGTCATGTTTAGAGGTAATTTACAAGGACGACAAATCCTGGTTAACAAATGTAGAGATCCTGGATATTTTTCTACTACTATTAGTCCTGTATATCATTCCAAACGTTATGAAGCTATCCGCGATATAGTGGTTGCTGCACATATGAGCCACCACAAGAATGTCTTGAGGCTCGTAGGCTATTGCCTTGAATTAGATTGTCCGGCTTCTATGTATGAATATGCCGAAGGTATTCTTCTAAATGATTTGTTGGACCCCCACAGTAAGAACAGGTGGTTATTGACATGGAGGAGTAGAATAAAATTGCAAGCGATATAGCTAGCGCACTTCTTTATCTCCATACTGCCTTTCCAACACCTATAGTTTATAGGGTACCTAAAGCCGTCCAAAGTAATCATAGATCGACATGGGGTCGCTAAATTGTATGACTTCAGTCTTTCTATATCGCTTCCTCCCGGAGAATTGCATGTGCTGGATAATGTAGCAGGGACATATGGGTTCATAGATCCTGAATACTTGAGTTCGAACTATGTTACTCAGAAATCTGATGTCTACAGCTTCGGTGTGCTTTTGCTCGCGCTGGTAGTAAACAAAAACGCAATTTGGGAAAATCATGATGGCGAAGAGTTTAATGAGTTGGAATATATTAAACATTATGCTGATAATCATCAGTACGACCAAATTGTAGACCCAAGAATATTGGAAGAGGAAGGAGGAGTTGCTAGTGAAAATCTACTCCAATCTTTCATAGATCTTTCCTTGATGTGCATACGAGAAAATTGGGAGGAAAGGCCGGATATCATTGATGTTGCGAAACAACTCCACCTCATGGAGAAGGCCTCTCGTAATCATTCGTGTTGAATTCTTAATTTGACGATGATTTGAAGCTCGCAATCTTGTATTGTTTAGTGTTAAACTTTACTGCTTATAGCTTATAACAAAGCATGTATGGTGTTTTGCAGAGAACCAAGCTACATGTGTGTTTTTTATTGGGTTGTGAAGCTGTACTTATGTGTATAAGTTAATTTTACTTGTCGTAATGACAAAATTGATGTATTAGCTTGAGTGGAGCTGGAGGTAGTTGGTGGAGGTGGCAAATAGTTGTGTGCCTTGTGCTTGTTAGGATCGTGGTGCAGAATTGAGTGTGTGTGTGTGTGTGGTGGTGGCGGCACATCATGAGGTTGTTACTTAGAAAATAGATGTCTACAACTTTGATGCGCTTTTACTTGTGCTTTTAACTTGACAGAAAACTAAGCGCAATAACTCTCAAGGCATGCAAAACTATAGATATAATTGTGGAATACGTTAAAGATCACATTGAGAATGATCAGTTGAGCCATATTATAGATCCTAAAATTTCAAACCAGGATTTGATCAGCAGCAGAAGTTGCAAGCAATGTGGGATCTAGCCATGAGGTGCACCCACATAAGAGGGGAGGATAGGCCTAAAATGATTAATGTTGCGAAAGAGCTTTGCCAAATTGACAAGTGTACAAACAACTTTATCATACTGCCTCATCGGAGATTCCACTGACCCCAGTCTAGCTCTTACCGACAACCAAGATTGGGTAAAATGGTCTGCATCATCTGTTATCATGAAAAATTATAAATTCAAATTACAGTTTTTACCTCCATTTTATCAAAAAAAAGAAAAGAAAATAGCTGTAGGTCCTACCTCATGAATTGTGCGTTGTCCTACCAAGACATTGAATGGCATTGACTTGACTTTTTGCTAAGACGATAGAAAACTTCCATGCATCTACATTAATCTGTCCCGTAATGGCTAAAAATTAACTCGAACTTGCGAATTAAAGTGTGAAATTGCTCTAAAAAGTCCATATATAGCAACATCCAGCCAAATAACTTACAACAAAGAAATATATGTGCCACTTGATATATATATATATATATATACATATTGCTTGTGATCATCATCATTTTACAAACCATGCATTGCTTCAAAACCAAACAGAGTACCAACCGTCCTAGATTTACCCAATTTTGGTAACTTCACCTTCGATGATCCTATGGGTCTCACGAGGAGAATTTCATCATATTTTTATAAGCCAAAAGTAGTAAAGGAGGAAGAACATTTTTTTACAGAATGGCAGTGAATTACAGGCAGCGCTTATTGAATTTTCCAACGGAGAGCATGATATCCTCATTCGCAACTTCACTGCCAAAGAGCTAGTCAGGGCAACAGATCAAAGCTTTCCTGAGCGTGTTTTCGTCAACGGTGACTTAAACATGTTCAGAGTGTTGGGTATCGGCGCAGCGGAATGGTCGGGAACAAGCAGTATCATACAGCTAAAATATGAATGAAAACAGAGAAAGTAGAGACACAAGATTTATGTGGAAAACCCTCAAACAAATCGAGGGAAAAATCACGGGCAAGTAATGGAGGATTTCACTATGATGTGAAGTATTTTACAATAACATTCTCTCTAATATAAGGAGAGAACAATATCACTCTCTCAAATAATAGGAGAAACTAACTCTCACTCACAAATATAGAACAACAAAAGAGGAAGAAAAAAACTCAAGAGAAAGCTTATATTTTCTCTCTAACTTGGAATGTTTTGGTGATACTCAAATGGTGAAGAATGAGCCTCTATTTATAGGTTCATCTTGCACCAAAAGTCTTCTCACATGTAGTGTGAAATCAACCCAAAATTTTGTGTGCCTAACTTTGCAACCAAAGATTTTTCTTCATTTCCCATTACTTTTTGTATTCTTTTGACTTGCACCAAAATTTTATTGCTCACATTCTCCCATTTAAAATTTTGGTAACACTTCAAATCTCTCCATACTTGCCAATTCCATGTTGCTTACGCCTTTGCTAGGTCAAAAGAGGATCTACTCCAAACAAACTTGTCAACATTGATTGGCTTTGTCATGACATCTGTTAGGTTTTTGTTGGTGTGAATCTTCTGCATATCCACACTCATTTCCTCCACTACTTCTCGAACAAAGTGATATTGAACACCTATGTGTTTCGTCCTGGAATAAAATGCTGGATTCCTTGCAATGTGCAAGGCACTCTGACTGTCACAATACAAGATAATTTTCTCTTATTTGTGCCCGAGCTCCTCCATTAACCGTTTAATCCACATTGCTTCTTTACAAGCTTGTATAGCTGCCATGTATTCAGCCTCTGTTGTAGATAGGGCCACAACAGTCTGTAATTTAGATATCCAACTTACCACGCCCCCTGCAACTGTAAACACATAGCCTATAGTGGACTTCCGTTTATCGGTATCACCTGGAAAATCAGAATCAACAAATCCTTTGACACTAAATTATGATCCTTCAAAACATAATGCAACATCCGAGGTCCCTTTGATGTATCTTAGGATCCTCTTAACAACATTCCAATGCTCTCTACCAGGATTCGCCATGAACCGACTGACCGCACCAACTGCTTGAGCAATATCTGGTCTCGTACATATCATAGCGAATATGAGACTTCCCACTGCTGATGCATACGATACTCGAGACATTTCTATCCTCTCCGCTTCAGTGCTAGGGCACATACTTGAGGATAATTTGTAATTGACAGGAAGCGGGGTTGAGATTTCCTTACAATCTTGCATATTGAAGCGCCGCAAGATTTTCTTCAAATAATTCTTCTGGGAAATCCATACCTTCTTGCCTTCTCTATCTCGGTGAATTTGCATCCCTAAAATCTTGTTTGCTGGTCCCAAATCCTTCATATCAAACTCCCCAGCCAATTGTGCTTTCAGTTCTTGGACCCGATCTTTACTAGGACCTGCTACCAGCATATCGTCCACATACAACAGCAGAATGATAAAATCATCATCGCCAAACCTCTTATAGTACGTACAATGGTCTGAATTGAGTCTGTTGTACCCGACGCTAATCACGAAGGAATCAAATCTCTTGTACCAATACCTTGGCTCCTGCTTTAAACTGTACAGAGATTTGGTCAACCTGCAAACCAAGTTTTCTTTTTCTTTCTCAACAAAACCTTCTGGTTGAAGCATGTAAATCTCTTCCTCAAGCTCACCATGAAGAAAAGTCATCTTTACATCTAACTGTTCTAGATGTAAGTCTAACACAGCACACATGGCCAAGACTACTCTGATAGTTGTAAGTCTTACCACAGGATAAAATATCTCGTTGAAGTCAATTCCTTCTTTCTGAGCATATCCTTTCACCACCAGTCTTGCACGATATCGCTCCACTTGGTCATTACTATCTCGCTTGATCTTGTAGACCCATTTGTTACCAATGGCTTTCCGTCCAGGTGGTAGTGGAACAAGCTCCCACGTCTTGTTTTTATGTAGAGCTTCAATTTCTTCTTGCATTGCTGTCATCCACAGGGCAACATCGGGGCTTTTTATAGCCTCGTGAAAGGTAGATGGCTCTCCATCCTCCATTAGAAGACAGTATGCAGCATTGCTCGCCATGACAAAATCTAAATGCCAAGTTGGTCTTATTGTCTAATGCAATGAACGTCGGACTTCTATAACCTCAGCATCATCTGGTTCTTGTTCCTCGTGCTCCGGTGCAGCTTCAGAAGAAGCATCTCCTTGTTTTGACTTATCTTCAATTTGTATTGTAGTAGTCTCTTTTGAAGTGTTGCTGTCGTCTTTACTTTGCAGTTTATCTTCTGCAAATATCACATCTCTGCTGATGACAACCTTGTGGGCAGTAGAATCCCACAGGCGATACCCCTTAACACCATCAGCATTTCCCAAGAATACACATTTCCTGGATTTTGGATCCAGCTTTGTTCTTTCTTGGGAACCATACATCACATATACCGGACACCCAAATATGTGCAAGGTAGAATAATCTGCGGGTTTTTCGGTCCACATTTCCATTGGTGTCTTCAACCCAATTGCAGTTGACGGTGACCGGTTTATCACGTAACAGGCAATTCTAGCTACTTCTGCCCAAAATGATTTAGCTAGACCTACAGTTTCCAACATAGCTCTCATTCTTTCAAGAAGAGTTCTGTTCATCCGCTCTGCTACACCATTTTACTAAGGTGTATGTGCAACAGTAAATTGCCTCTGAATACCCTCTTGCTTGCAAAATGCCAAGAAGCTCCCATTAGTGTATTCTCCTCCGTTGTCTGTCCTCAAACACTTGATCCTTTTCCCAGATTCAAGTTCCACCAGCACTTTGAATGTTTTGAATATTGGAAACACATCTGACTTGTTCTTGATTGGATACACCCACAGTTTCCTAGAGTAATCATCAATAAATGATACAAAGTATTTGGCTCCTGCTAGGGACAAAACCGGTGATTTCCAAACGTCTGAATGGATCAAGTCTAGAATGTGTTTGCTTCTGGCAGTAGATCTCCCAAATTTCAATCTATGCTGCTTACTGATAACACAGTGCTCACAAAAAGTTAAGTTTACCTTCTTGAGCCCGAGTAGGAGATTACGTTCAGCAAGAATCTTCAAGCCTCGTTCTGTCATGTGGCCCAATCTGCGATACCACATTATAGTTGATTCTTCTTGACCGGCTGATGCAACTGATACATCTGCCTCCTACAACGTATCTCCCAAAAGCATGTATAGATTTACCCCGATATTTTCTGCCTTAATCACCACAAGCGCTCATTTGACAACTTTCATGATCCCATCCTCGATATGGGTCTTGCAGCCAAGGTCATCCAATTGTCCAATGGACAATAGATTCTTCTTTAAGCCCTTCACGTGTCGTACCCCTTGAATGGTGCGAATGGTACCATCATACATTTTAATTTTGATGGTACCGATGCCAGCAATCTCCAAGGCATGATCATTACCCATGTACACAGATCTTCCAGAGACAGGTTCATAGGTGTGGAACCATTCTCTACGAGAGGTCATATGCCATGTTGCTTCCGAATCCATTATCCAAGCATCAGTGAGCTCCTTTCTGCCTTTTGATACAGTTGCTGCTTCGCTGTATGAAATATCTCCATCATCTGGTGCACTCGCCACACATCCCTGAGAATTTGTCACCTCGGGATTCTTTTTGTTGCTCTAATAATCCTTCTTGAAGTGCCATTTCTTGCCACAGTTGTAGCATTTGATATTTTTTATACTCCTTGATTTTGATCTACCATGGTTGTTGCTCCCACTAGAGCCACGTTCCGTTGATCTACCTCTCACCATTGATAATGCCTCTACTTGTTGTGAACTTTCGATTCTGTCTTCCTTATTTTTGCACCTAGATTCCTCTTCCAGAACAGCGGCTACAACATCATCAAAAATAACATAATCTGAAAGAACATTGTTAGTGTAACTAATGATGAGTTGATCATACGAATCAGGTATACTTTGAAGTAGAACTTCTGCACGTTCAAGCTCCACTATTTTATGCCCGATTGCAGTCAATTGAGAGAATAGCGTATTTAAGGTATTGATATGATCTGTCACTGATGTGGACTCACTCATCCAAAGGGTGTAGAGTCTCCTCTTCAAGAAAATCTTGTTGTAAAGTGACTTGACCTTATACAGTTTGGTCAGCGCATCCCAAATTTCTTTCGCTGACTTCTTTTTCTCAACGCTTGATAATACCGAATCTGCCAATGCCAAGTGCAGATTAGCCATAGCGTTGTCATACATCTCTTTCCACTTGTCGTCCGTCACCTCCGCTGGTCTGTCTCCAATTGCTGCCAAGCAATTCTCCTTTCTCAAGATTGCCTTCATCTTTAATTTTCATAGGGAAAAATTTTTCCCGTTGAACTTCTCAATTTCAAGTTTTGCCGCCATAGCATTAACAACGATCTGTTTCGTAAGTTGAACCGGTTCCCACTATTTCACTGTGAATAGTACTATTTATGTGAATAGTATCATATACGTGAATATTACCAAAATCGTATACGAAAATAGTATCGATACCGTATAGGTGAATAGTACTATACCATATGCATGAATAGTAATTATGAATAGTAACCCCATATGTATACCAGTGATCCGTAACCAGTGGCTCTGATACCACTGTTGGGTATCGGCGCAGCAGAATGATAGGGGACAAGCAGTATCACGCAACTAAAATATGAATGAGAACAGAGAAAGTAGAGACACAAGATTTACGTGGAAAACCCTCAAACAAATCGAGGAAAAAATCACGGGTAAATAATGGAGGATTTCACTATGATGTGAAGTATTTTACAATAACCTTCTCTCTAATATAAGGAGAGAACAATATCACTCTCTCAAATAATAGGAGAAACTAACTCTCACTCACAAATATAGAACAACAAAAGAGGAAGAAAAATACTCAAGAGAAAGCTTATGTTTTCTCTCTAACTTGGAATGTTTTGGTGATCCTCAAATGGTGAAGAATAAGCCTCTATTTATAGGCTCATCTTGCACCAAAAGTCTTCTCACATGTAGTATGAAATCAACCCAAAATTGTGTGTGCCTAACTTTGCAACCAAAGATTTTTCTTCATTTCCCATTGCTTTTTGTCTTCTTTTGACTTGCATCAAAATTTTATTGTTCACACAAAGTTCATTTAAAAGGACGCCAAGTCCTGATTGGCTATGTTCCATGGGCGTGTGATGGAGGTATCCGTAATATAGTGGTTACATCACATATGAGCCACCACAAGAATGTCTTGAAACTCATAGGATGGTGTCCCGAATTAGATGTTCCGGCTTGTGTCTACGAATATGCCCAAGGTATACTTCTCTCTAATTTATTGGACCCTGGCAGTGACAACAAGTTATTATCTTGGAGAAGTAGATTAAAAATTGGAAGTGATATAGCTAGCACAGTTGTTTATCTACATTCTACCTTTTCAACACCTGTAATCCATAGGGACATAAAGCCGTCCAATGTAATCATAGATCAATATGGGGTCGCTAAACTGTTTGACTTCACGCTTTCTATATCGCTTCCTCCTTGAGAAATGAGCATGGAAGAAGATGTAGCAGGGACGTTTGGGTTTATCGATCCTGAATACTACAGGTCGTGCTTTGTTACACAGAAAAGTGATATCTACAGCCTCGGCGTGCTTTTGCTTGTACTACTAACTGGGAAATCCGGGATTTGTGAGAATCATGAAGGCGAAATGGTTCATGTGGTTGAATATGTTAAACATTATGCTAATAATCATCAATATGACGAATTGATAGACCCAAGAATATTGGAAGAGGTACGGGGAGTTGGTAATGATACTCTACTTCTATCTTTCGTGGATCTTGCTTTGATGTGCACACAAGACAACGGAGAAGAAATGTCAGAAATGATTGATGTTGCAAAATAACTCCAACAGATGGAAAAGAACATCTGTAATCGTTTGCCAAGTATAAGTTCTTAATTTTTGTCTAATTTTAATTTGTTTATTTTGGAAACAATGTTATGTCTCTATATGATGAAGAAAGACCAGAAATGATTGATGTTGCAAAATAACTCTGCATGATGGAGAAACGCATCCTTAATCGTTTGCCAGGTATATTGATTCTTAATTTTTGTCCATTTTTAATTTTTTTATTCTAGAAACAGGTAATATTTTAATATTAAATGAATTTATCATTGATTTTTTTATGGTTATTCATGTATTTGTTATGTATTATCTTTGGAACATTAATCTATTAATTAGATCTATTTATCTAATTCATGTATTTATGGATTCATGTACTTTCACATTCATATATCAACTTATTCTTGTATCAATTATTTAATGTATATAATTGGGGGTCTTTAGGAGCCTATAATTAATGATGTCCAACATATATATATATATATTTACGCTCAACACGTCCATTTTGTTAAGAAGTGTTTAGATAAGAGCGTTGTGGAAGGGCTCCATGGTTTTTGAAACAAGAGACGACTATTTATTCTTCAAATGCTCATTTAGTTAGAGGATATGGAGAAAGTGTTTGCATAGAGCTAGTGTAAATATGCAAAGTGTCAGATGGGATCATACTATTGCAAAACATGTGCAGATGGACAAAGAAGAATTCCCTTAGAGCATCGATTTTGAAGCTAGCTTTTAATTCATGTAATTATCATATTTGGTATGGGTGAAATACAAGAACCTTCAACAACTGTGCTTCAAGTGAGGAGTCTATTTCGAGAAGAGTTATGAATGCAGTGCGTTTAAAGCTTATTGCAGGGAAGAAACGTTTCGGTTTTTCGTTTTTTGTATAATGTTAACATTTGTAATGATTTAGCCAACAATTTTTTATAGTGGAATGAAATACTTTATGGATTTGATTCTCTCCTATTCACTAGTATCTTCGAGTGACTAAGACATGAAATCCTAATCCAATATTGAATGATTGAGATTGAGAGAGAAACAAAAGAAAGAAGAGAGAACAAAAAGTGAAAAGAAGTAGTGCAGGAAAATTTGAATTTTAAAATATATGGTTGAGATTGATTTATTTATGACATGAATGATTACAATTTCACTTCTTAGTTATTCGAAGATACTAGTAACTAGGAAAGAATCCTAACCCCGTAAAATAAAGGGAATTTTCATCTATATAATAGCTAATTGAAGTGAACATTTGAGTAATATACACTCAAATCCGCATTTGTCGCACTTGTTACCATAAGTGTTTTTAACTGGAATCTAGCTTAGCGATAATATTCAATGATTTTTGATGTAGGGGATAATTATGGGTTAATTATGACACAATTGGGGGAATAGTGTGCACTTTCATGTCTAATAATAAGTAGTGTTTTGTAGTTCTCTCGAATAATATATTAACTTCATGGAAAATTCTTCAATTCTTGTGCGGCTCATACTCTCTAGAGATAGAAAAGTATGAGTCGCAGGAAGATAGAACAACTACTCTAATTTTATTTATCTTTTTCAAGTTTTTTCAAAATGTCATTTTTCTAAAAGAAAAAGGACTTTTTCACAGGAAAAAAGTAATTTTAGTGCCTTCCTAAGGTTCGAATAGATCCATAAATAAATTTTTTTAAATATTTTCTTCATAAGTTCTTATCTTTTAACTCCATTAATGATTTTTAACGGGAAAAGGGTATGATGGTAATGCCTTATGTGCATTATATACTTTGGAATGTGACCGTTTAATTTTTTTATTTATATTTTATTTTATTAATGAAACTTTTTTTGTAACAAAAACAAAAGAATGTGACCGTTTAAATCAGACGGTCACACTAATTTTTTTTTTTAACGGTCAAAACTAATAACTGCCATGACGATGAATACAGCGATGAATTGTGGAGTTTCCCATATGATACTGTTTCAATGGAGCTACTAAGTAGTATTCATTAAGAAAAGTGACGAAATTGTAAAATCAATTCCCAGACACCAATATAATAGAGTTTAATTTTTTTTTTCAGCTTGTCTTTTTCTTCTTTTATTACAAAGATGACTAAATTTCTATTGTTTACATGTTTTTTCAATGTCATTTCTAATATTTCAGAAGATTCATAGAAGTCCCCAATGCTTGTAAAAATAATTCAAAATGGTCCCTATTTTTCAATACTAACCAAATTAGTCCTTATTATGTTTAAAAAAATTTAATTTAGTTCATATTATTTAAAAAAAAAAAATCAAGTTAGTCCTTATATGTGACTTATGTTAAGGGACTAATTTAAATTTTTTTAAATAATAGAGATTAAATTAATTAATTTTAAACCATAAAAACTATTTTAAATTATTTTTATAAATATTAAAAATTAATATAATTTTTTTAAAATATTAAAAAATAACTTTAAACAATAAAGACTATTTACCCAATTTACCCTCATTTTTACAAATCAATGCAACATAGTGCTACCTTATCGGATTCCACGGACACTAATCTAACTAACTATTTGTGGACGATATCAAGTATGAGATAGGGAAAAAGATGTCCATGCGCTGTTGTACTCTGAAGGAATTGAAGGCCATTCATTTTTGACTTGTCATGCCAAACATTGACAAGTCTCTTGGAAGATGTGATATCCTACCCAACTTCGACTTCTATATTCAATTTATAATTAATTGAATTTACTATTATGGTCAGTAATAATTTAAACATTTTACTTCCGTTAACTAGGCTTTTATGTGTTGGGAATGCCAGCTAGCTGCTTGCGTCTTTCCTGCAAGGTGCCTTATGACTTATGAGAACTGGACAATTCCTTTTAAGATCTTGCTGGAATACATTGCATTTCATCACTTCTAATCCATGCAGTCCTTAAAAATCAAAGAATACCGATCACGTTAGATTTCAGTTGGTAAGGGCGAATTTAAAAATTTTTATCATTAGAAATTAAATAATTTTTTTGAATTAAAAATACATAGAATTTTTATTTTTTTTAAATTATAAATTTTTTAATGTTATTCTGTCAGCCCTGCTGGCCCTTATCTACATCTGCCACTGTCAGTTGCCATACGTTCTTCATGTTGTTTAAGTTGATGGTTCCAACATTCTGAATTACTCTGATTTTGCTAACCGTGCCCCCTAGGCTCCTATGGGTCTCATGAGAAGAATTTCATCATACTTTAAGCCAAAACTACAGGAGGAAGAAATTTTTTTACGGAACGGTAGTGAATTGCAGACGGAGCTTATTGCATTTTCCAGTAGAGGGTATGATATTCTCATCCGTAGCTTCACTGCCAAAGAGCTAGCCAAGGCAACAAGAAGCTTTTCTGAGCGTATTTTCGACAATGGTATGACAGCCATGTTCAGAGGCCACTTAGAAGGTCGCCAAATCCTGGTAACTAACAATTGGAGAGGCAGAAGATATGTCTTTCATGATAAAGCTATCCGTGATATAGTGATTTCTTCACACATGTGCTACCTCAAGAATGTGTTGAAGCTCGTAGGCTGCTACCTCGAATTCGAATCTCCGGCACTTGTATATGAATATGTCGAAGGTACACTTCTATTTGATTATTTGTTGAACCCCAGCAGTGACAACAAGTTATTATTATCTTGGAGAAGTAGAATAAAAATTGCAAGCGATATTGCCAGCACAATTCTTTATCTCCATACTGTTTTTCCAACGCCTGTAATTTATAGGGACATAAAGCCATCCAAAATGATCGTAGATAAATATGGGGTCGTGAAATTGTTTGACTTCGCTCTCTGTATATCGCTTCCTCCTGGAGAATTTAGTGTGGAAACTGAAGTAAGAGGAACATTTGGGTTTGCAGACCCTGAGCACATCGACTCGGGCATTGTTACGCAGAAATCTAATGTCTACAATTTTGGTATATTTTTGCTCATTCTGCTAACTGGGAAAACTGCAGTTCAGAAGGATCATGAAGGCAAAAGGGTGGTTTTGTTGAAGGATGATGTTAAATATTATGCTAATAATCATCGATACGATCAACTTATAGACCCAAGAATATTGCAAGAGGAAGGAGGAGCTGGTAATGAAAATCTACTTCTATCTAATTTCCTGGATCTTGCTTTGATGTGCACACGAGACAGTGGAGAGGAAATGCCAGATATGATTGATGTTACAAAACAACTCCGCCTCATGGAGAAACGCATTCGTAATAGTTTGCCAAGTATCAATTAATTCTTTATTTTTTGTCTCTTTTCCTATTTTTGCTATTTTGAATCCGTATAAATTAGAAAAAAGATTTCATCTCTCTGTATATATATACTTTGTTAAGAAGACGAGTGCAACTAGAAATGCTATAATTATATGTAAGGAAAGGCTTAATATGAAGTTCTTGTGCTAGAGGAATCTGATTATCACTGTTCTCATCATACTTATAATTTGATCGACATTTGTTTTCAGTGTCTGAGGAACGAAAGGTTCTTTTCGTTTTATAGCTTAATGTTTTTCATCAGATTTTTAGTTTGTTCAAGAGTATTATACTGTAATCATAGAGCTACTAAGTAATTTCTGTGAGATGATTGACGAAGTTGTAAAACCATCTCCAAATACCAAGACAATAATCAAATTTCAACTTGTCTTGTTCGTCTTTTATGAGAAAGCAGAGTAAGTTTGATTAAGACAACTATTAAGCGAAAGTGACCCGTATTCTTTTTTAATAGAATTTACATGAATTTTACACGTCACAAGTCTTTTATCAATTGTATTTTGACATGACTCCTTCATAATGATGCCTTAATTACACTTAGAAAAAAATTTCTATCAGACTAATATAAATTTATCAAAAAAAAAAAAGCTTTACATATGTATAATTTATTTTATATAAAAAAATTGAAATTAATCTGGACTAATTAAATAAAAAACCATCATTTTTTCTTTGGGTTTTGACCTTTTTGGATTCCACTAATCCAAATCTAATTATGTGAGTCCAAATTGAGGTCCCACCTCACAATTCATGGACGATATAAAGTAATAGGGAAAAAGATGTTAACGCTTTGAAGAAATTGAAGTCCATTGACTTGACTTTTGAGGTATGGCAAGGACGATAGGAAACCTCCATTTCATGCATCTACATCACCCTTTGCATCTACATCACCCTTTGATCGAAAAACAATTTTTTTTTAAAGAAGAAGAAAAGAGTACATCAATCTGTCGCATAATGCGAAGAAATTAACTCACACGTACGGATTTAAGTAGGAAGTTGCTCTAAAATGGACCGTAGCAGCATCCACGCAAATAAGAGATTCAGGAGTAGGTCTCATGAGGATGGAGGGTTAAAAGAAAAAATGGAAAAAAGAAAAGGCATCCACGAAAATAAACTTACAGCAAAAAATAAATGTTTACTCTTTACTCCCAATATCATATTGGACGGATCACGATTACCTGTTTACTTATATATATAAATTTAATAAAATTTATGAGATTAGTAAGGGTTGCAGCCTCCAATGACCCTTATATAGCTCCACTAGTGCATACTGGACTTGTAAAGAGAAAATGTGACACGCGTCTTGGAAGAAGTTTAATTTGAATTGTCAGTTAGCTCCTTGGATCTTTCTTACAACGTGCCTTTAGCCAATTCCAACAGTTTTTTTATATTTTTCTCTATATGTAGAGAATTTGGATTATTTCTCTATATTAGGGATTCCATATTTTAATTTCACTCCAACAGTTTTCACATGTAGAGATAGTGACATTTAGATGTAGAGATTCTTTACATGTAGGGAGATGGATATAACAAAACTGATAGAGACCAAAATCTCCAATAACTTCTCTACATATAGAGAATTTGGTGTTTTAGGGCACCTATTAGAGATGACAGATGACCTAAGGTCATCTCCAATAGATTATCTAAAGTGACTTCTTACCTTATATATAAGGAGGGGATTCACGAATTTTGCTCCAAGAGATCCCTTGTCCCATCACTAATTAGTTGTTTGCCAAGTATTAGATCTTAGTTTTGTCTCTTTTTCTAATTTCTATTCTGAATTTGTTTGTGAGGTAACTTGGTTTGAAGAAGCCTTGTATTTTTTTAGTGTTAAATGTTACTGGCTCTAGCTTATAAGAGCATACGAACGTATACTGTTTTGAACTTGAGCCGCGAGGATTGGTGATGCGAGTGTTTAGTTGGTGTTGTTGTGAAGCTATACGTATTTGTATAAATTTTATTTTATTTACTTGTTTGAGCCGGTGATAATACAATATTGATATAAAAGCTATACAACGTATGCATTTTTAAAGTGTTTTTAAGGCTAAAATATCAATTTACTCCCTCTTTATTTTCTTGCCTCCTACCCGCTCAAAATGCCTATTACCTATTATCTAGTGCTAGAAGGCTACAAAAAAACTATCATAAAGTTTCGTTCTTCTTTCCATCATTGACCCTATCTATATTTCTATAATAGTCCAACAACATGCTCATTCTTTAGCCTTAGAGAGACTCTTGAATTCCACGATACCATTATGAGCTCAGTATATACGAGTGTTTATTCCCTGAAATAGCTCAAATTTCAAATCATTCACTTGTTTTAACTACTTATGCTATAAATGTGGGAACGTCAACTCCCTTCTCGGGGGCTTTTGAGAAGCGGGAGAAATTGTTAGAATTCTATGGCAGAGTTTTGGGAGCCAGAATGCATGCTAGTTTCAAAAGCTTTCCTCAGAACGCGAGCCTTGAGGCTTTCATCGAAACAAAAAGAGAGGTTGACTAGTGCTTTTTTATGTGTTAGCTAGGTGAAAAGTTTACTTTACTATAAATAGATTAGTAATAATAAGAAAAAGCTACATCAAATTATTCACATATAATACTCAATAGTTGAGTGGTACTGTCACGTAGGGAGCCTGTTATAATAAAAGGTTTTGAGTTCGAATAACGATTTTAGACTTGTATGTATTTAAAGTTGAAAATTAACTTTGGGAATATGGAAAGTCAACTTTGGATCCCATCCAAGACTCGATCAATAATTATTTCTGCATACTTTCTTCCAAGTAAGTTTTATTATTTTTTATATTCTAGAAAACTAATTTTGTATTTTTTTAAAAAGTTTCCCAAAACACATAACTTATATAATCAACACTAATTTTTCTAAGAGATTTGACTTTTGAGGTCCTATAGGTGGATGAGAAACTTCCAGGCATCTTACCATAGCATACACCAAATATTTGACTCATACAAACAGATTTTATTAAGTGATATCTTCATCTAAGAATTTAAATTGTTCAAAAGAGAGTTTATAAATATATTTATTTATTATTTTCAACACGATCCTTCCTATACAAGCAAGATTTATTTTGTTTTTTCAGAACTTGTGTGTGGATATATAGTTGGGTAAATTGCTTCTAGCCCCCCTGTGGTTTACCATAAATGTACATAACCCTCTTGTATTGTCAAAAGTAGCACATAACCCTCCTGTAGTTAGTTAAAAGAGTGCATGATACCCCCCTCTGTTAGATAAACCGTTAAAGTTAACTGTGATTGAATCTCACACACGTTTTTTGTAATTGATTTACACATTTTAATGAAATTGAACTTAAAAGGACAAAAAAAACCCACCCCAAAACCCCTTTAGGGGCATTATTGTCATTTTCACAACTAATTTTTTTTTTTAAAAGAACCCAACCTTAAACCCTAACCCCAACGGCCCACGCCTCCACCCCATACCCAAATCCTAAACCCTAATCCCCAAATCCCAAATCCTAAATCCTAAATCCCAAATGCCAAATCCCTAACCCCAAAACCCAAATCCTAACACCCAAATCCCAAACCCTAAACACCAAATGGCGCTCTGTGTGTTGTGTTCAAGAGAGAATATATGTGTGCGTGGTTGCCGCGCTGAATGTGTGAGTATGTGTGGTTGTCGCTCTGTGTGTATAAGTGTGTGTGTTCGAGTGTGTGTGTGTATGTAGCTGTCGCATTGTGTGTGTGAGTTTGTGTATGGTTGTTGTGTTGTGTGTGTGAGTTTGTGTTCGAGTGTGTATGTGTGTGTGGTTGTCACACAGTGTGTATGTGGTTGTCACACAGTATGTGTGTGTGTTCGAGTGCGTCGCACAATATGTGTGTGTGTTCGAGTGCGTCGCACAATATGTGTGTGTGTTCGAGTGTGTATGTGTGTATGTGTGTGTTCAGTTGTATGTATGTGAGAGTGGTGAAGATCCACTTATCAATAACACGAAAGCTTCTTGACATCAATGGCGAACCTGTAAAAGTGGTAGTTATGGACACACATTACTTGGAAACAAATATCCAAAGTTTCAAAGATGTTGTGTAGAGACTCACTGGTAAAAGATCCATAGAGATCGAGACCTCATTTGTCGTGCGGTGGCTGTTGGCAATGGGGTGGGGGTTGCTGTTGGTGGTGGGTTTTGGGGTAGTGGTGGTGGCTGGTTTTGGGGATGGTGGTAGCTAGAGGTGGCTGGTGGTGGGGTGAAGGTTAGGGGTATTTTTTTTAAAAAAATATTATAAGGGTATATTTGTCATTTTGTTATTTCCATAAAAAAATTAACAGATGTTAGCTATTGGGGCATATGTGCACCCTTTTAACTAACTACAAGGGGTTATGTGCTACTTTTGACAACACAGGGGGGTTCCGTGCACTTATGGTAAACCACAAAGGGGCTAGAAGTAATTTACCCAATATAGTTTAATGGTTTTAAAATAGTTTGGTAGCCTAAGTTCCAATACCATGTAAGTAATTACCTCATCTAAATATTTAAGTTGTTAGGGAAAAATTAATTATTAATTATACCTATTTTTTGTTTTCAACAAATTGAAATAGGAAATTGCTCGAAAACAACCATTGCATCATCCACGCAATAATTTACATGAAAATAATAATATTGCCACTTGCCCATGATATCATTCCGGCTAATTGCGTGGATCTTTCCTGCAACGTGACAAAAATGGGCTATATAAATTTTGACATTCTTGCTGGAATACATTGCAATTCTTCAAATTTCATCACGTTCTTCTGTTGTTCAATTAGTTGATGGTTCTAAACTTCTGAATTACCCCAAATTTTGCTAACTGCATCTCCTATGGGTCTCGCCAGAAGAATTTTGTCATCATTCAAGCCAAAAAATGAGGAAGAAGAAAAAAAATCAACGCACTTTTTACAGAACGGTGGTGAGTTACTAGCGGAGCTAATTGCATTTTCCAATGGACGGTATGATATTCCCATTCGTAGCTTCGCTGCCAAAGAGTTAGTCAAAGCAACAAACGACTTTTCTGAGCGTGTTTTTGCCAATGATATGAGATTTAAGCCCAGGGGTCTTTTGGATGGGCGTCAAATCTTAGTTAACAATTGGTCAGGTAAGTTTTTTAAAACTTATAATTTGCCTCGTGATTTGGCAATCCGTGATATAGTGATTGCTTCACAAATGAGTCACCTAAAAATTGTCTTGAAGTTCGTAGGCTGCTGCCTTGAGTTTGAATCTCCTACTTCTGTGTATGAATATGTTGAAGGTAGACTTCTATCTTTTTTGTTAGTCTCCGAAAGTAATAACAACGCTTTATTATCTTGGAGAAGAAGATTAAAAATTGTAAGCGATATTGCCAGAATAGTTCTTTATCTCCATACTGTATTTCCAACACCTGTAATTTATAGGGACCTAAAGCCGTCCAAAGTGATCATAGATCAACATGGGGTCGTTAAATTGTTTGACTTCTCTTTCTCTATATCGCTTCCTCCCGGAGAATTGCGTGTGGAAGATGATGTAACAGGGACGTTTGGGTTTCTCGATCCTGAGTACCATGCGTCAAACTTTGTTACTCAAAAAACTGATGTCTACAGCTTCGGCGTGTTTTTGCTTGTACTGCCAACTGGGAAATCCGCGTTTTATAAGAATCACGAAAAGTTTTATGTGGTTGAATATGTTAAACATTATGCTGATAATCATCAATATGACGAATTTATAGATCCGAAAATATTGAAAGAGGTACGGGAAGTTGGTAATGATAATCTAGTACTTCTATCTTTCCTAGATCTTGCTTTGATGTGCACACAAGATAACGGAGAAGAAAGACCAAAAATGATTGATGTTGCAAAACAACTCCAACTGATGGAAAAGAGCATCCGTAATCGTTTGCCGAGTATTAGTTCTTAAATTTTTGTCTTTTTTTAATTTGTATATTTTGGAAACAATTTTATGTCTTTATACACTGATTTGAAGACGAGTGCAACTAGAAATGCTACAGTTATATATGTAAGGAAAGGGTCAATTTGAAGTTCATGTTGTTTGAGTAGAATGTGTCTTTCAGTAACAATACCCCTAATTATATGTTAAAAGATTTTCTCCTTTTTAAAAAAAAAAAAAAATTATATGCAAGAATAGAAGTATGTCTTTTTGTATAAGAGAGTACTATAATATTATAATATGGTAACATTTTTCCCAAGTGAAAGCAATTTAATTCCATAGTTGGTCCTCCACTGATCTATTCATATTCTCAGCTCAAAGATTGCGTATAGTATGATTGTTGATATTGATCCTAGACCCTGAATTTATTCTTTCAGGGTTTGTAACGAAGAGTTGAGAAAATATTTTGGTTAAAATAACTTAAGATTAGAAATTATAGCTTATATTATTTTGACCCCTAGACGATATATTATTATACACGGCACATAAAAGCTCTTCATAAAATGACTAAGAAATAATGTTAAGTGATCATATAACAAGGATATAGATCTTGAAACATCGAAAGAGTTTTCTCTCTCGTATATAAATTCTACTGTAAAATATGAACACTTCCATGTTCCACCATTGGATCTGCTCTTGTCGGGGTGTATAGTGAGTGTGCGAAGGGCAATGACATATACTCTTTTGAGGGAAGTACTGATGTATGTGAACTGTGTGTATGTTGTAAGGAAGAAGAAGGTGAAGAGAAAAAAAAAAGAGAAAAGGGTAAATATCATATTACCCCCCTGTGTTTTGCTAAAAATGTACAATACCCCCTGTGTTTTAAAAATTAGTTAATTACCCCCCTGTGTTTTACTAAAAGTGCACAATACCCCGATGTGTTTTAAAAATTAGCTGATTACCCCCCTGTGCTTTTTAAAAATTAGCACTTTTGTTAGAAAATATAAGGGGGCAATTAGCTACTTTTATAAAATACAAAGGGGGTAATAAGCTAGTTTTAGCAAATCATAGGGGGGTAATCAGCTAATTTTTAAAATACAGAGGGGGTATTGTGCACTTTTAGCCAAATACAAGGGGGTAATCAGCTAATTTTTAAAATACAGGGGGGTATTGTGCATTTTTAGCAAAATATAGAGGGGGTAATACGCTATTTATCCAAGAGAAAAAAATTAATTTTAATGTTTTAATATTAAATTTATAAATTCATGGTCAAAAGGGCACATTTGGAATTTTGCTTGATTAGTTGAGGGTATAATAGGCATTTTACATAAATAGTAACAGTTTCCATCCATTTTTAATAGAAAGGACTATTTGTGCCACTTTTTGCAAATATTAGAGACTAGTTATACTACTTTTGTAACATTGGGGACTAAATGGACATAACTAGCCAACAATGAGGACTAATAGTAAAATTTGCCCTACAAAAAACCACCTATTGTTAGACGAAAGTGTGATTACTCTCCTACAATGTCAAAATTAAGAGAGAGAAAAGAAATTAAGAAGAGAGAAAAATAAAAAAATAAAAGAAAAATTAAAATATTGTATAGTTGGCATGTTATGTAGGACTCCACGTAGGAAGTAATAAAAAGGTGATGTGAAAAGGGGTGAATATCATGTCTACAGAAGCTACTCCGATCCAATTGTGTTTTTAATACCTTGGTCATTGAGGTCTGAGTCTCTGTTGGAGACTCTGACTATTTGCCTCCGCTTTGAGTCGCGCATCCCTCTATGCATTTGTTTGTTAGTTGCTATTTTGACAGCTACGGTGGGTTGTTCGTGGACTTACTGTTGGTTGTTGGGTTTTCTTGCCGTTGTTTTGGCTGTTGGGAGGTTGTTTGTTGTCACCTACATTTGTTGCTTGCTCCTCGTCGAAGTTTCGCTGTTGTCCAACTCCCATGCTTATCGTTATCTCTTTGGATATGGTGCTCTTCATGTGGTTGTTGTGCTGCTTACTATTATTTTTTACTTTTACCGTTTGTTTTCATTGGTCTTTTGGGTTGTATTTTATCTTGTTTCCTTGGCTTTTGTTGGTTAAGGATGGGTCCACTCTTTTGTATTTATGTTTGTTAGTTAATAATATTATCATCTTGACAAAAAAAAAACAATTCTTAAGCAATCCATGGACGATGATGATGATCTGAAATTACATGAATTATCGATGATGATATGCAATATATTCCAGCAAGATCTTAAAATGCGTTGTTCAATTCTTATATAACCCATTTTTAGTCAACGAAGCATAAAGCTACTTTGGAGGAAAGATCCGAGCAACTAGCTGGAATTATATTACGGCCTTACGGGCAATATTGAGTGGCACTAATATTCGTTTCGTGGAAATCATTTGCGTGGATGACGTAATGGACGCTTTAGAGCAATTTCCTATTCAAATCCTTTTGTACAAGTCAATTAGTTTCCATTACAAGGCAGATCAATATTGCTGCCAACTAAGGATCACTTGCCCTCGTGAAGTGTGACTGGGGATAGTATTTACAAGGTGTGTGGTATTGTTGTGGAGGATAGGGACCATTTGTTCTTCTCATGTGGCATGAGTCGAAGGATTTGGTCCCGGGGTTCTTAATCTACTTTTTGTTTACGAGACTGTCGCAAATTGGGAAGAGGCAGAGGCCTGGAGTATGCGTTTTTGCAAGGGTGATAGTCTCCAAGCTACAATGGCAAGACTGTTTTTTCTGTGGGACTGTGTATACAATCTGGAAAGAGCGTAACCAAAGGATTTGTTGTGATAGGTATGCTACGTAGGAGGATATTGTTGTTAGTATTTTCCAGTTTATTAAACTTAGATTACTATTTCAAATGAGAATAGTCTAATCAGTAGGAATTGGGGCCTTGAAAGCATTCTTAGATAGGAGTTTTTTGTACCTTTGTGCTTTTGTGTTTGTTGAGTTTAATGAGATGAACTTATTTTTTCAGCAAAAAAAAAAAAAAAAAAACTTTAATTAAGATGCCTCGAAGTTTCTTATCCCCTATAAGGACCTCAAAAGTCAAATTTATGGCATATAATCAGATTAGGATCAGTATTCAGTGGACTACGCATTATGAAGTTGTTTGTTATGCGAGTTGCATTGACTTGTAAAAGATTAAAACTACAAGCTGCAGAATACTTGTACGACTCATTATATTGGTATATGGGAAACGATTTACAAACTTCGTCGAGCATCTCATGTACAGAATACATCTTAGTGTTATGCATGACCATGTATTAATTAATAATTCGATGTAGTTTCAGGTTCGTGCAATTTGCCTCAGCTCTCTCGCGACATCAATCATTTCTGGCCTATCTTCGCCTCTTTTGCGGCTGCACCTCAGGGCAAGATCCAAGATAGCTTGTAACTGCTGCTGCTGATCAAATCCGTCTTTTATAATATTACGATCTATGATTTTACTCAACTGATCATTCTCAATGTGATCTTTAACGTAATCAGCAATATCAATAGTTACTCCATCAGAATTCTTGCACTGATGCTCTCCTGTTATAAGGACAAGTAAAAGCAGACCAAAGCCTTAGACATCAGTTTTCTGAGTAACAAAGCTTGACGCGAAATATTCAGGGTCTATGAAACCCACTGTCCGCCTTATACCATCTTCAACCTGTGACTCTCCAACGGGGAGTGATATGGAGAAAGAGAAATCAAACAATTTAGCAACACCGTATCGGTCTATGATCACCTTAGATGGGCATAAATCCCTATAAATTATGGGTCTCTCAAATGCAGTATGGAGATAAAGGATTGCATTTGCAATTCCTATTGCTATCTTTGTTCTATTCCCCCAAGAAAATAAGCTATCATTGGAGTGATGTTGGTCACAGAGACTACTAAGCGATTCAAATTCAACATCTTCGTATACTAAAGCTGGACTCTTGAATTCTAGGCAGCAGCCTGAAAGCTTCAAGACATTCTTGAGGTGGCTTATCTGCGACGCTATGGCTATGTCACGGATAGCATTGAAACCTACATACCTGAGATGCTTAACCAAAATCTGGCGTTCATTTATAGTACCTCTGTACATGTATCCATATGGGCTAACACTTTCAGCAAAGTTATTTGTTGCAGTGATCAGCTCTTTGGCTGTAAAACAACGAATAGGAATTTCCTGTCGTCCATTGAAAACAGCAATAAGCTCCTCTAGCAGGGCACTTCCATTGTCCATCAAAGATGCTTCTTCTTCTTTCTTCTGTCTACATGTAAAGAACGGCAACATCTTTCTCTTATATGTTCTTGAAGACCTGCAGCACTTCAATAGTCAATTTGAAGCCTCAGTGAAGGAATTAGACTGAATGAGTTGTAGAGAATTAATCAGCACGCCAGTTGAGAAGAACATGATGGGAAGTACAATACTATGGAGTAATGAGTTAATTATTTTGGTTGCTTATTTTGTATTGAAGGAAAGTTACATTCCAAGAAAAAATTTAGCAATTGCTTGCCAGCCTTCATCAGACTTTTGAGGAAATAGACTTTGACTTATTGCAGGGAGAAATATTGGCTCCTGTTGTGCGTTGATGATGTGCAAGGACCAAGCCCATGGAAGTTATATGGAAGCATTTATGATATAAAGTGGTGATTGATATGTTAGAATAAATTAAGAATTAAATGATATTTTAAATTTTTTTTTCTGATTCTGAGGCGTCAAATGAGGTAATAAATTTGAGAATTTCATTTTGTGACATGCTATTTGGAATAAATGAATTCTATAAAATTTTGCAGAATTTATTTGCAATCCAACTTTTTAAGTTTGAAAAAATAGAAATTCAAGATTTGTAAATCTTAGATTTACTCAAACTTTACACAAATTCTTGTTTAAGAGGTGAAATTTAAAATTCTTAACTACCAAATTAGTTGCTCGACTTTTAAAAATTAAATTACCTCTAAATTAGAATTTAGAATTCTAATTGAATATTAAATCACAAATAAATTCAAAACGAACACTTACATGTTATAGGCCAAAAGGTTTGCAAAACAAATGCAAAAGGAATACAAGAAATTCATTGAATATTAGAAAATTCAGCGAATACCAGAAATCTATAGCAAATACAGGAAATTTGGAATAAGATTGAGGTTTGAATTTGATTTAGTTTACTGAAGACTTTTATCGCCCACCTAGAATGCTTACGGTTTCTAGTGTAAGTATTCTAGGATACAACGATTTTTGTCTTATAATAATAGTATTCTAAATCACAAGACATGACAAACCTAATCGTGATCAAACCTAATGATTGATACAATTGGCTTTATTATTATAATAATAATAATAATAATAATTTATTATTATTATTATTATTATGAAGAGGGCATGTTGGCTTAACAAAAACTAAGTTGTTGAAGCAAAATCAACACTGACAAAAACTAAAAGAAATGACATGTTTAGATTAAGAATTCAAAGGAAAAACAACCGGTAGGGGAGGGTACATTGACTGCCTTCCCATGTGAAATAATCCATACTAAAAGTCGCGAGAAAAGGATCCAAAAAACGAATAGCCCAAACCCAGAAATATAGACCATCTATAATGGCTCATCCCTAGTGCCTTTGAACGAACTTCAAGGCCTCTCTCAATTTGAATTGTCAACCAACTCTTTTGACTGTGAGTCATAAAAGTGCATATTTTAGCAATACTGTTCAAGAGATGCAACGTATCAAAAGTGGTGGTTTAGGGAAAAAGGTGTCGTCCTTAATAATAATATTAATTATTATTATAATAATGATAATTATTATGATATGATTATTATTATTATTGTTATTATTATCATTAGATAATTCGTATAATTATTATGACTTTCTATAGGACCTATTTTACTAACAGGATTTATTATTACTTTAGCTATTTTGGCCTACCTGCCATCCGTACCAGAATAAATATAGTTTTTTAAATTTTTTCTAGAAATATGAACAAATGGAAGTTTAACTTTGAAAAAAGCAGTTCATGGAGCCTCTCAGGATTCGGACCCCCGACACCATGGTTCATAGTCATGTGCTCTAATCCAAGCTAGAGGCCTCACCCTATCTCGAATTATTCATAGATAAAGCGATGTCAAAGGGGCTCCTTACTTCCCAAACGAATCCTCCTACATCTGTATATAAAAGATGGTTTATCAAGTGAATCATTATATCAATACCATTCGATCTGAGCTCTTGCAATTAGAATAAGTTCGGTAGCAGATTGATATTATTATAATAATTATATATCATCATTATAATAATAATTTTATTATTATTGTATTTATAATTATTATAATAATATAATTATAATAACAATGATTATGATATAATGATAATTGTTATTATTATAATTATCATTAATTATTATTATTATCATTATTATATCATAATTATTGGTTATTTTTATCATTATTATAATGATAGTTATTATTATGATATTATTAATATAATAATAATAGCTACCATTATCATAATAAAATAATAATTATTATCTTTACTATTAATATTATCTAATAATGACACTATTATTATATATTATTTTATTATGGTAATGAAAATTAATTTTATTATTATAATTATTATATTAATAATAATTATAATTCATTATTAGTATTATAATAATAATTATTTTTAAATTTATATAACTATTGTTATTATTAATATTATAGTATAATATAATTATTTATTATTATATTAACAATAATTATTATTTTTAATATTATAATAATAATATTATTATTATTATTATCATAACAATAATTATTATTAATAACTATTATTGTTGTTGTTGTATTGATTTGAGAAATAAAAGGGGTATGTTTGTAAAATATTATGTTTTGATAAGGTATTTTGGTCATTTGATAAATAAGTTTATTATGGGAATGGATTAATCCATGTATTTGTTCTGTAATAGCTAATCTCATGTACGGGGAAGTGGGATTTATAACTTGCGAATGAGATTCCTAAATTAATTCCCTCATACTAAGCATGGGATTTGAAATAGACTTGAAAATGTTATTCCATTTTGAACTCATTCTAATGTAGCAATCACTACCAAATTATATTGTTTTTAACTTGAATGAAATTTCTAGTTGAGTAATAATATTCAATGATTTTTGAACTAGGAGAGAATCATGAGTTAACTATGACACAACAGGGAGAATAGCGTGCACTTTCATCTAAAAATAAGTGGGGTATTGTATGTCTATCAAAGAATATATTAACTTCATTTATCTTTTTCAAGTTTTCCCATAATTTCATTTTTCTAAAAGAAAAAGGTTATTTTCACAGGAAAAAAGTTATTTAATGCATGACTAGCTAAGTTTCAAATAGATCCTCAAATTTTGAAAATCTTTTCATAAGTCCTTATCTTTTAAATCCATTAATGATTTCTAATGGGAAAGGGGTATAATGGTAATGCATTATGCGCATTAGAGTATTGTTTTATCACCCATTTATCACCTTTAATATGAATGTTTAGTTGACATACTAAATTAACAAACTTTTTTTCATTCTTCTCTCTTCGTTTGAAATGTTAATTAAGCATCCACATAAGAATTGATACATAAGTGATGAAAATATAGTGTCATATAACATTTCTCATGTGGATTATATACTTTTGGAATGTGGCCGTTTAGTTCTTTTGTGTATATTTATTTTATTAATGAAACTTCTTCTGACAAAAACAAAAGAATGTGACCATTTGAATAAGATGATCACACTTTTATTTTTTTGAGTAATACTAGTTGTCACCTCATTTTTATTACCTAAATATCACCTGCGACGAGTATACTTAGTTGATATGCTTATAACTTAAGACTTTTTTTTAATTCTTTCTCTTCTTTTAACATGTTATCTAAGTAAACACATAGCAAGTGTTATTTGGATGATAAAAATAGAAAGACACTTAGCATTACCCTTTTTTTTTAATTGGCCAAAAATCAATAGTGCCATGACGATGAATTAAGCGACGAATTCTGGAGTTTCCCATATGATACTGTTTCAATGGAGCTACTACGTAGTATTCATTGAGAAAATTGACGAAATTGTAAAATCAATTCCCAGACAACAATACAATATAGTTATTTTTCAGCTTGTCTTTTCCATCTGTTCACTACAAGAAAAATTAGTTTCGGCGAGGGAAGATTCCCCTCGCCAAAACCTTCGTCGGTGAATTGCAGTCCCTTGCTGAGCCCATGCTATTCGGCGACGACTCGGCGAGTGACCATTTCGGCGACGACTATACAAGGACAATTAGCCCTCGCCGTTTTTGTCCCTCTCCATGCCCTCGCCTTTTTCGTCCCTCTCCGTGCCCTCGCCGTTTTCCTCCCTCTCCGTGCCCTCGCCTTTTTCGTCCGTCTCCGTGCCCTCGCCGTTTTCGTCCCTCGCCGTTTTCGTTTCTCGCCGTGCCCTCGCTGTTTTCGTCCTTCTCCGTGCCCTCGCCGTTTTCGTCCCTCGCCATGCTCTCGCCGGACTCTCGATTACTTGTCCCTTGCCGACCCCTCGCACAAATGTAAATTTATATTTGTAACAATATCCATTATAATAATAAGTTATTTGACCTGTCAATTAAATATTTAATACTAAAAAAATAATGTCTAATGCACATATTTATCGAATTAGCTAATAAATATCTAATAATATTGTTCAAAGTAAACTTAATAGTTATTACAGTCCGATTGTAATAGAGTTTTATAATGTTATAACAGTAAAAAAGTTATAAATTCAACCTAATTTGACCATCATTCGCAGATGAAGACGAAGACGAAGACAAAGATGACGAACACTGTTGTTGTGCAGGGTCAGGTAACCGTGAAGCAAGTAGTGCTAGTTGTTCTTGGACATCATGGAGCTGTGATAAATTTTCTTGTTGGAGTTTGTAGTATGCCTCGTTCTGCTTATCCAGCTTCTCTTGCAGATTGTGGTACGCCTCGTTATTCTTTTCCAACTTGTCTTGCAGCTTGCAGTACGCCTCGTCGCTTTGTTCCAGCTTGCTTTCGAAAGATGCTGTGGCTTGAGCAACTGCCTCTTGGAGATCTCTTTGCGTGATGTGGCTTCCGGTAGTAGGGTAACTATTTGATGTAGACGCCACAGAGACCTGTGATCCCACCCCGTATAAACGACCCTTGCGTGGTCTACCAACTACTTCCAAGAATAATGCATTACGATCAACAGGAGTTGGAGCTGAATCGGACTCAGATGCCTCGGTTGGTTGTGATGCTTGTTGAAGCAGTTCTGTGTATCGAGCCTGTAACGCACAAATAACAACATGTAGAGACATGAATAATATAATATTGAAAATTTCGGATTCATACCAAAAATATAATGGCCGAACCATCAGAGAAACAAACAAAACAAGCAGTAGGGAAAACATACATTTAATTTCATAAAATGTCGCGGTCCGACAAGACCCCATGCTAAAAGGGTAAGTTTGGACTTGAATAACGGACAGAATCTCCTCTGTACCGTGGACTAACTAATCACCTGCACTCAGAAGAAATAGCCACAACGCAATATACATTGCATTCACACTCAAACACAATGAAATATTAAACAAAATCTTACATTCATGTATGCATTTCCATTATCTATTTCAATACTACCGCTATAATTCCGATTATCATATCAATCTAACATATCGGATTTAACTTTAACTTAGTAGGAAACAAGAATGTATGATTACTTAAGTTTTAACCATTCAACACTTGAACCTAAGTTCAATTGCCCCACCATCATTACATTTCATATAATTAAGCTTGTAATCAAGAATTAACAAATTCCCTTAAAATTTTTGGACCCCACAAACGGACAGAATCTCTTCTGTACTATGAAGTAACCAGTTACCTGTATTATTTGAAGATATAGCCACAACCCAAGATACAAGCATTGACAGTCAAATACAATGAATATTAAACAAGTTTCTAAGGCAATCAAACTGTTTCTACTAAACAAAATTGTATATTCATGCATGCTATTCCATTTGCTATTGAAATACTATGTCTATAATTCTAATTATCATACAATTCTAATATTCTTTACTAAACTTTCTCAGATATTAAATCGTCAACCAACTTTAACTTAGTTTCAAACAATCATGCCAGATTATAGAAGTTTTTTTCATTCAACACACTAACCTAAGTTCAATCGTGTACTTGGCATCATCACATTTCACATAATTATGGGTGTAATCAACAATTTAACAAATTTGTGAGCGAATACGAGTTCTTCATCGTCAGTGTGAATAAAACATTTGTATAAACTCTGTGTATATCAATCATCAACGTTATAAAGTTTAAAGAAACTAGCTTACCACTGTTTGTTCAGCCCATGCGTCTGTATATGGTCTATCACCACCCTTCCGATGAGCTTTGTTGAAAATATCAACAAATGTCACTTCATCCCCGCGTTCTTCGGCCTACATAAAAAATTCACCAAAACAGATAGCTCGACATGTAATGAACCAGATAATATTGTTCATTATTCATCACTTATAGCAATACAGTCAGCTTTATTCTTACCATCCTCCTTGCCCATTCGTGTTCGGGAATACATCCCAAATGATGCGTAGATGGATTTTTCTTTATGTTATCAGAGTTTCTTTTGGATTTGTTCTGCCATGCCTGGCTACTCCACACTACTTTCATTCTATCCCATACATCCTGCGAAAGCCACGATGGCTTCTTATTTTGTTTACGGGCTTTGCTTAAGTTATCAGTTACGCGTGTTTGCCCGAAAAAGCTAAACCTCTCGGCAACGATTGCTTTATCGCAGGGATACCACTTGTACATCCTCTGTGAATCATATAATAAAAATATATGATGTACATCTGATATATATCTCAAGTACATAATATGTCTATATAATATATAAATTGAATGCGTTTTTCAAACCGTAAAGTAATCAAAAAATTTATCCTTCACATCGGGTGGAATCTCTCCCCAAGTTGTCCAAGGCTCTAAATAGCCTGCATGTAGTGATTTCCTAATATCTCTAGTCGCGTTATATAGATCCCATCTACAAATTATAAAAGAAACTGTTGTGTTATATGGTATGAAACTTAACTTTTACTATATAGATATATTGTTAATGAATAATTCTACTTACCCACCACTTTTAATTTTAAGATGCTTGCGTGAATCAGTGGCCCATGTTGCAAATTCTTCCATAGATGAGAATCCATATGTTATCTAGTCTGGAATGCCATCAGCTCGATCTTCTGCAGCTCTCGATGACTCAGCCATCGGGTGACATTGTGTGTCACCATGTACAAGAGTGCCATCCCTCTCAACATGTAGATCAGCAAAACCTTGTCGCAATCCGGATGAGGTAGTGGTTTGGGTATCCGTTACATGAGGGTGATGTGGAATGTTTGGACTAGTATGACTAGTTACATGGTCAACGGGAGCTCCGGATGAACGTGAACGTTCACGAGGCATTACCTGCTGTGGAAGTGGAGTGTCTGCCACCCGCTGCTCCGTACCAATGGAGGCTGAATTGGAGTTATGCACTGTTACACCATGTTCACCTATAGAATGGCGAACACTCAGACTTTGACCATGTATTTGTTAGCGACCATATGATGGCTGCCCTGTACCTGTAAACCATACAAACTTGTCAACTATGATACAGAACATAGAAATCGGAAGTATTAATTTTAATTGAGTAAAATAAAAATATTGTATACATTACTAACCTGTCTCTGTGCTTGTCCCTTGCCCACGTTCTCTGTGCCTTCCTAAGAAATCCGTCAATTTAATTTTTTTGCCCTTGGGGTCATTATCGTTACCACCTCCCATCTAAAATTTAACACAACTTAGTTATAGTTCACTTAATATATTAGTTAAGTTCATATCTTACAAGCAAAAGGAATGTCTATTAAAAATCTAATGTTACATCAGTTGCGATAACACAAAATATCATAAGTTATTCAAACAACTATCTATCTTTACCAAAGACTAATATTCAGCATCTTCATCACCATTTTCATCATCATCATCACCATTATCATCATCGTTGTCATCTTCAGTAGCATCTTCATACTCCTCTTCATCTTCAGTCTCATCTTCATATTCCTCTTCGTCTTCTTCATGTTCTTCCTCCTCATTTTGTTCACTGATAAGCTGACCATGGATGTCATTTGGATCATCTTCCAATATTTCGTTGTTCTCACCCGAATCGCGACGGATTGTTGGCAAATTACTTTTATTATGTTCTCTTACGGGCACATGCATCTCATCGGACTGGAAACTTGTTCTTTGTTCCACTACCCTTTCCTTTTCAAGCATGGCATAGATATTTCTAGGGCGTACTTTAACTACTGCTTGCCAATTTTTACGGTTCCCCTTCGCCCCTGGATATCTACAATAATCCACTTGCTGAGCTTGGGCAGCCAATACAAATAGTTCATATTTGGGATACTTTCTTTTCACATTCACTTCAACCAAACTAGACTTGCGATAGTATTTCACACCTCTATCATTTGTGGTATCGTACCAATCGCACTTAAAGAGAACTACCCTTGTATGTTGTAAAGTTGGATTATTATATTCAAGTTGAATAATGTTGTGCAACACACCATAGTAGCCAATATCCCCCGCCCTGCCATTGCTTATCCCTTTCACATATACTCCACTATTATTTGTTTTCATCGATGTAGCATATTCGTGTGTTGCAAATCTGTATCCATTCACCATGTATCTAGACGAGGTCCTAACCAATTTATAAGGCCACATTGAAAAACATTGTACACGATGATCTACATCGTTCCTGTGCTTAACCTACAAATATATATCACTATTCTTTTAAGGTATGCATACCGTAAGGGATAAAATGAATTTCTGTTATGAGACATGTACATACATATTCATATAACCATTTCGGGAATAAGTTGTCAACATGCAATTAGAGTTCTCTCGGATTCAATGGACCATATTGGTTGCGAATGTAATCCTCGAACATGCTGGCAAATAGTCAAATATTAGTCAATTTAATTTGCATATTTAAAGCCCAACACGTTAACATATTATTAAATTACCATAGCCTTACCTGACATAAGGTAGTACCCCTGTGCAATTCATCAATACATAGCGGTGTGCCAAATAGAAATCTTCTTCCGCTATTGTCATCTCTTTCCATTTCCCGATTGAGCGGCCCGGATGAGTAAATAGAGCCAAGCATCCATCGGGGTGTTCCACATCGTCATATTGGTCATTCCGACCAAGCCTTCTACTCTTAGTGGCCACGTGCTCTTCAAAATAATAAGAACAAAAAGTTGACGTTTCCAGTATGGGGTAGGCTTCACAAATGGATCCTTCTACATGTGCCTTATTCTTTACTTTCCTCTTTAATCCCTGCAAAAACCTCTCAAAGGGATACATCCACCGATATTGTACAGGGCCACAACAAATCACTTCGTGGACCAAATGAACAGGCAAGTGCTCCATTGAATCAAAGAATGCAGGAGGTAGCAGCTTCTCCAAGTTGCAAAGAGTCACAACAATGTCTTCTTGCATCCTTTCCAAATCTATACTTTGCAAACTTGTGCAACATATGTTGGTAAAGAACAAACTTAGTTGTGCAAAAGCCTCCCAAACTTGTTTTGGCATCAGCTCACGTAATGCAATCACAAGCAATCTCTCCATGAAGACATAACAGTCGTGGCTCTTCATGTGTGACATCTTTAATTGTTGCATGTCAACACATCTCGCTAAATTTGATACATAGCCATCGGGAAATTATAATTCTTCAACCTATTCAAGAAGTAGTTTTCTATTTGCCTCGGGGAAAGTATACATACCAATCACATTCACGTACTCTCCATATAATTCGGGACGATCACAATACACATCCATGTCTTTTCTCGCTCTTACATTGTCTTTCGTCTTTCCTTTGACAGCCATAACAGTGTTGAAAACATTATCAAATACATTTTTTCTATATGCATGACATCTAAATTGTGGCGTACAAGATGCGTCTTCCAGTAAGGTAAGTCCCAAAAAATACTTCTCTTTGTCCAGTTGTGCTACTCACCAAACCCATTCAACTTCATTTTATTCATGTCATTCGTCATTTCTTCGATCTTTGACAAATTCATCACACTTTCCCATATTGGATCACCATCTAATATGGGCGGAGGCCCACAAGTCTCTGTTTTACCCCTTAAATTTTTTTTTGTGTCCTATCGCATAGAACTATTACTCGGTAAGAATTTATGATGACAATCAAAGAATGAATTCTTCCTTCCTTCTTGCAACCGAAAAGCATCAGAGTTATTCATGCAATATGGACACGACAGTCTTCCATGTGTGCTCCAACCAGACAACATACCATAAGCTGGGAAGTCATTTATTGTCCACATCAAAGCTGCCCTCAATTGGAAATTAGTCTTTGTTGATACATCATAGCACGATGTACCCTCCAACCATAATTCTAGTAATTCAACAATGATAGGCTCTAAATACACATCTATTGTCTTACTAGGATTTTTCGGACCGGGGATAAGCAATGTCAAGAACATGACAGGCTCTTTCATGCACATCCATGGTGGCAGATTGTAAGGTGTTAATATCACTGACCAGTATGAATAAGGTTTTGCATTTGAACTGTAAGGTGTAAACCCATCTGAACACAAACCAAGTCGAACATTTCTAGCCTGATGAGCAAAATCTGGATGTAACCTGTCAAAGTGTTTCCATGCTTCAGCATCCAAAGGGTGACCAATATAACCATCATCTGTTTGGTGTTTCTTGTGCCACTACATGTGTTTTGCTATAGCCCTCGACATGTACAATCTTTTTAACCTCGGTGTTAAAGGGAAATATCTTAATTGTTGGTAAGGTATAAGCTTACGCCCTCTTGTAACCCCTATTGTTGTCTTGAAACGTCGGTGGCCACAATAGGGACAAGTTTCAAGTGAACTTCTGTCCTTATAAAATAAAATACATCCATTTACACATACATCTATCTTCTGCTAACCTAACCCCAATGGCTTCAGCATTTTCTTAGACCTGTATAAGTTCTCAGGTAGGTTATTTTCTAAAGGCATCAACTCCATAAACTCTGAGACCACACGATCAAATAGGTCGTTGCTCATATTATGTTCTGATTTCATATTTAGATAACGGGCCACAACAGACAACTGGATAAGATTTCTACAACCCGCAAACAATGGTTTTTCCGAGGCATTCAACAAATTAAAAAATTCTTGTACTTCTATGTTTGGTACTTCTTCACTTACGTTCTGATCCCTTAACATATCTACTCCAGCAGCATCAAAGACCATTGTCTGATAGTTATTTCCATAATCTAAGTCGTGTAGCATATTATTACCAACGTGTTGTTCAGTGACCCTTATGTTGTTCGACACATATTCCCCATATGCAACCCATACATAGTAATTAGGCAGTAAACGCTTACTATAAAGATGTTTTATCATAATGTCAGTGGTAAGATATCGCAAGTTTTTGCATTTGATGCATGTACATCTTATTTTTACACCGTCCATGTAATATGGTTGACTACTTGCGAATGTTATAAATTCATGCACACCTTCAACAAAGCCCTCATTGATGTATCCATCAATCCATCGATTATACATCCATTCACGTGATGATGCCATTCTGACTGACACATTGCAGCACAAATTGTAATTTAATATTAGAAACAATATTGTAAGACTAGAATTTTGCCCAACTTAGTTAGCTTTACTTACTTCTAAAATACTTTAACTTATCATACTCTCATGTTAATGCACAATCATGTTAATTTGCTTCTTAACTTTGGTAAATTATTATTTTAGTAAATTTTACGTACTTCTCACTAAAATTTTTGCATGACAAAACTATTAGCTTACTTAAAATACTTTATTAACTTAACTTGCTTCTTGTCAACATGCTAACTTAACTAACCTAATTTTGAAGATGTTTTCTTACTAACCTTATTCTTCTTACTTCTTAATATTATATAATAATACATCATATATAACTTACTTAATTCTTTGTTTTGTTAATGCATCTACAAAGAGCAACACACCCCTTCATCCACTTACACAAACATCCATATTCACAATAACACAACGACTCAATTTACACAATTTATTAAACATGAATATAACAAAAAAACACCACAATATCATACATTTTATGAAACGAAATTATAAGGCCAAAAAACTATATTGTTCCACATATTCCTATATCAATAAAAACACTAACCTGAGCCTATAGAATGTTTAAGCGTTGCAAGCTTGTATGGATGCCCCAAACCTAACAAAGAAAAACAAACACACCAAATTAATTATTAATTCTTTAAAAAAATGAATATTAAAATAAATTAATTTAATAACCTAAATATGAAAAACCCAAAATAAAATTTTAGATTTTCAAATATATATATTTTTTAATTCCGAAAATTGACAATAAATAAGAATATATAAATTTTCTTTATAAATTCATCAATTTAAAAATCTAAAAATAAAAACAAATAGAAAAAAAATACTCAAAGCTAGAACATAAATACAAAAAAATAAAACACTACATATTACGAAAAATAAATAAATAAATAAATACATATATATACATTAAAACATGTATAAAATGTAAAAGTACATAATGTATATACATTAATAGATATATATGCATACATATAGATATAGGATATATATAGATATATGTAAATATCTTTAAAAAAAGAAAAACAATAATATTACCACATAAATCGGATGAGTATTGCGCACGCGTGCGCTCGGGCGGGGGGGGAGGGGTGGGGGGGCTGCTGTCGTTGAAATGAGAAAGGGGGCAGAGGGTTTTTTTTTTTTGGTTATTTGAGATTCAAATCTAAGGTAGCAGCTGTTGCCCTAGATTTGATCCCAATTTCGGTGAGGGCCCAGCGGCGGTGGGCCCTCGCCGAAATAAGTAATTAAAAAAATTTATTATTATTATTTTTAATGTTTACTCTGGGCAACGACCCAGCATGATACTGGGCCGCCGCCTAGAAACCAATGGGGAGGCCCATGTGCGTTACTAATGGGCTTCACCCATTGGATTTACTGGTCCGTCTCCTGTTTAAATTTTTTATTTTTATTTTTATTTTTATTTTTATATTACCTCTGGGCAGCGGCCCAGCATGATACTGGGCCGCCGCTTAGTAACCAATGGGGAGGCCCATGGACGAGGCCTATTGGATTTAATTTGGGTCTCCTTTTTATTTTATTTTTTTATTTTTTATTTTTTATTTTTATTTTGTTTTTTTTAGGCTTATTGTTTGATTTTCATAATTCATTTGTTTTAATTTTTTTCATCATAATTATTGTATTAATTGAAAATAAATTTGTTTCGTTTCTATAATACTAAAATTTTTTGTTTATTATCTTACCTTTTATTTTTCTATATTAATTTCTTTTTAAATTTTTGCAACATAATTTGTATGTGTAACATGTTATTACTTTGTTTTTTTATTGTATTTATTTATTTTCAATGCAACTTCAATAATTCTTTAATTAATGAATATATTAATAAATTCATCAAAAAATTTATTAGATATTATTTTTTTAAAACTTTTTTTGTTTATTAGCTCTAAATTTTTTTCTTGTTTATTTATTTTTCATTTTAATATTTTCTTGGAAATAATTTTATAAATAACGCATATAATTATTTTATTTTTTTATTCTTTTTTTGGTTATTATCTTAGAATTTTCACTTCTTTTAATTAATATGTATTTTCATATTTTCTTCAAAAAAATTATATTAATTAGCTATTACTTTGTTTTTTTTCCACTTTTTTCTTTTTGTTTAATTTGTAATTTTTTGCCACTTTTTTTTTTTTCATATAATGTTTTTTTTTATAACAAAGATTAACATTAGTTTCAATTTGGAGATGACCCATTTCGATTGTTGGCAAATTTTTTTCTTATCAATTTTTTTTGTGTTATAACACATTGTAATTTTACATATTAAAAGAGGAATTTAATAATGTATGATTATTTTGTTTATTTTGACCTTTTATGAAATTACAAAATATTGAACTACTAGTTACCTTTTTTTTAGTAAAACTTAAAAGCTTATAAAAAAATAATATTAAAAAAACACACATTAATAAATAATTAATACAGATAATAAATTTAAATCTTATATTAATTATATTATTATTACTTCTCAATTTACATAGAATATTAATAAACCGATTATATTATTGAATTAGTGGTATCAAGTTGGATGATATATACCATGTGAAAGTTATAACAGTTCAAAATATTTTAATAATTAGTATATTTTAAGTAATTAATTATATAAACACATTAGTTTAAATAGATATTAAAATATTAAAAGTATTCAATTAAACAATTGTTATTAATTAAGTAATGTAGTTGTTACAAAATAGTTGTATCAGTGGAGGAAAGATACCACGCATGTCAGCAATTATTTGACCAATCCAATAAGAATAGGACGCAGTCACGTGGCCACTAATCACATGGCAGAATATAATGAAATGCGATGGCCCTGTTTTGGAATAGACATAGCGAAACACCTGTTTTACATGCATTGCGTTGGTGTGCACGCCACGTGGCAGAAAATAGGCCTACCATGATAGGCCCCCGATTTCGAAACAAGACCAAGAAATCGACTTTTAAATCTCGAAACAAGTATGCACGCATGTCCCCAATTATTTCATCCATAGACTAATGGTGGAGAGTCACGTGTATGCGAACCATTAGATGATATCTTCACCCTTGTAAAAAATGAAAAGTTACTTTCATATGCTCATCTTCGCATTCAATGACTTTCATCCTATAAATAGCACTTGGCAATGCGTTTTCTCATAACATCTCAAATTTGTAATTGTAGTCTTCATTTAAAAAGTTTGAAGGATGAATAAGGATTAACAACACCAAAAAGATTCTGTTCAAGTGACAATTAAAGAGGAGATGGATACAATGAAGGAGTATCCAAATTACTCCAAGTTTGTGAAACCCGCCCTTGATCTAAATGCTCCGCCAAAATACGACGGATACATTTCGAATGCCCAAGTAAGCCAGCTCGTTCAAGACCAAATGATGCGAATCCAGTGCCCAAAATTTTTCCCCTAATATCTCTATCTTTTTATCATCTTGGAAGTATCGGCATTAGTAATCTTTAATTATGTTAGGTATTAAGTCGCTGTGTTGCTGTATTAAAAAATGATGCTATGTAATCTTTTATTAATTATCAATGTCAAATTATGTTTATGTTTGTATTGCATTAACTATTATAATAAGCAGCTTTAATTTATTTATAATTTTGCTATGTTTTTTACAAAGAAGTAATTGTTTATATTTTACAGTATGTTAAATATGAATATTAAAAATTATTAATTTTTTACCTACAAAACAAGTTGTCTCATAAATTGTTTGAAGGATGTAAACATGTTTTTATTTATAGTAAAAGGCATATTTTGTTTTGTAATTTCCGTAAAATAAAGTATTTACAATCAAAGCCGAAATGTGAACGCTTTAGTTGAGTTATGTACACGCCAATCCAGGACATTTTAATAAGGAAAAATATAATCAGTACCTATATATATATAATTATTTAAAACAAATAATTCATATTATTTAATATAAATTTAATGCTTTTAAAACACTCATAATAAAATGTAATATAAAATCATCGTAATTGTTAAGCGCACACTTACAACTAATTGGGTGAGAGAAGGGCATGTCTCTCGTTGAAGTCCTATCACTTGCTGTTTCGGCGATGGAACGTCACCTCTCTCGCCGATTCGACGAGGGCAAGAGAGAGCCCTTGCCTTTTCCTATCCCCATCGCCGGATCAGCGAGGGACGGGTCCGGCCCTCGCCGAATCAGGAAGTATCGGCGAGGGACAAGTCCAGCCCTCGCCGATCCGGCCTTGCCCTCGCCGATCCGGCGAGGGCCGGACCTGTCCCTCGCCGATACAGCGAGGGCTTACATCCCTCGCCGAGCCCTCGCCGAAAAGCGAGGGCACAGCTACGCCCCCCTCGCCGACTCCGTTTTTTCTTGTAGTGGTTATTACAATTATTTTCCTAACTGTGCCCCCTAGGCTCCTATGGGTCTCATGAGAAAATTTTCATCATACTTCAAGCCAAAACTACTGGAGGAAGAAAATTTTTTACGGAACGGTAGTGAATTGCAGGCGGAGGTTATTGCATTTTCCAGTAGAGGGTATGATATTCTCATCCGTAGCTTCACTGCCAAAGAGCTAGTGAAGGCAACATAGCGCTGCCTTATCGGATTCCACGGACACTAAACTAACTATTTGTGGACGATATCAAGTCTGAGATAGGGAAAAAGATGTACAAGCGCTGTTGTACTCTGAAGGAATTGAAGGCCATTCATTTGACTTTCTTGTTGGGAGATGAATATGCATCTATGTCATTTTTGACTTGTCATGCCAAACATTGACAAGTCTCTTGGAAGATGTGATATCCTACCCAACTTCGACTTCTATATTCAAATTATAATTAATTGAATTTACTATTATGGTCAATAATAATTTAAACATTTTACTTCCGTTAATTAGGCTTTTATGTGTTGGGAATGCCAGCTAGCTGCTTGCGTCTTTCCTGCAAGGTGCCTTATGACTTATGAGAACTGGACAATTCCTTTTAAGATCTTGCTGGAATACATTGCATTTCATCACTTGTAAACCATGCAGTCCTTAAAAATCAAAGAATACCGACCTTGTTAGATTTTGGTGTGGCGAATTTAGAAATTCCTCTAGTGGGGACTAAATAATTTTTTTAAGCTAAAAATACATACAAATTTATTTCTTTTCAAAAACAAATCATGCGTATTTTCGACAATGGTATGACAGCCATGTTCAGAGGCCACTTAGAAGGTCGCCAAATCCTGGTAACTAACAATTGGAGAGGCAAAAGATATGTCTTTCATGATAAAGCTATCCGTGATATAGTGATTTCTTCACATATGTGCTACCTCAAGAATGTGTCGAAGCTCGTAGGCTGCTGCCTCGAATTCGAATCTCCGGCACTTGTATATGAATATGTCCAAGGTACACTTCTATCTGATTATTTGTTGAACCCCAACTGTGACAACAAGTTATTATTATCTTGGAGAAGTAGAATAAAAATTGCAAGCGATATTGCCAGCACAATTCTTTATCTCCATACTACTTTTCCAACACCTGCAATTTATAGGGACATAAAGCCATCCAATATGGTGGTAGATAAATATGGGGTCGTGAACTTGTTTGACTTCACTCTCTGTATATCGCTTGCTCCTGGAGAATTGAGTGTGGAAACTGAAGTAAGAGGAACATTTGGGTTTGCAGACCCTGAGTACATCGACTCGGGCATTGTTACACAGAAATCTGATGTCTACAATTTCGGTATATTTTTGCTCATTCTGCTAACTAGGAAAACTGCGGTTTGGAAGGATCATGAAGGCAAAAGGGTGGTTTTGTTGAAGGATGATGTTAAATATTATGCTAATAATCATCAATACGATCAACTTATAGACCCAAGAATATTGCAAGAGGAAGGAGGGGTTGGTAAAATCTACTTCTACCTTTCCTGGATCTTGCTTTGATATGTACACGCGACAGCGGAGAAGAAAGGCCAGATATGATTGATGTTGCAAAACAACTCGGTCTCATGGAGAAGCGCATTTGTAATAGTTTGCCAAGTATCAATTAATTCTTGATTTTTTGTCTCTTTTCCTATTTTTGCTATTTAATTCATGGAACATGTGTGTGCTCGGAGGAACAGATCATTGAAAATGTTTTCATGAATGTTAGGGACATAATTTTTCTTTGCAAAATAAATTGTCAATAGTCATGTACAAAATAGATCTATATGTTATTCATGGCAAATTTCAAATGGACTTATGTAAAAAACTCTTGTTTTGTTTTTTATTTTTGTAGTAAAATGAAATGATTATTTGCTTCGCAAAAAAAAAAAAAAAATTATCTAAGTGCAAAAACTCTATACTTTGATGTGCTTTTACTTGTGCTTCTAACAAGGAATCTAAGTGCAAGAAGTCTAAAGGTGAAACTATTGATATCGTGGATCAAATTAAAGATTGCATTGAGAAGGATCAGTTGATTCAAAATATAGATACTAAAATTATAAAAGAATGATTTGATCAACAACAACAGTTGCAAGTGCACTCACATAAGAGGTGAGGATAGGCCAGAAATGATTGATGTCACGAAAAAACTTTACCAAATTGAGAAGTGTATTATTTATTTGTCAACTTCAGTCTTGATTAATCAATTGGAGAACATTATTTGGACCAATTCTCTGTGTTTTTGCAGACTCAGTTTGAGAAAAGTAAACGAGGGGACACGATCCTCAGAGTCACCAACGGTCTCTAATTAAGAGATAGACCTCCCTTCAACCAAAAAAAAAAAAAATGAGAAGTGTATTCATTGTTAGCTCTATGCAATATGCCCAAGGAATTCTGGAGAGTTCTAAGGACCCTAGGCAGTTACCTGAAGAAGTGTATATGGGTGTGGTATGTGTGATTTGTGTATGTCTATGAGATAGAAATTAAGAAATGGAGGAAGAAGAAGAAGGCTTTGAAATAAGGAAAAGAATAATTTAGGGACCAAATTAAATCTTTTTACAAAATTTGAGGATTAAATTAAATTTTATAAAAATAATAGTGTTTTTTTCTTTTTACTCTGGAAATACTGTTTAAATCCATTAAATTTAACTGCTTTTAACAACAGTGATTAATTTAACTAATTTTGACAAATATTGGGGATGTATTTACACTATTTAAAACATTATAGAGCAAATTAAAAATAATATAAAATATTAGAGACTATTTACCTAATTAACCCGAAAAAACAAGCAGACAACTTGATAATGCTGCCTTGTCGGATTCCACTGACCCAAATCTAACTATCTTTAGTCCATATTGAGGTCCCACGAAGAAATTGATGGCCATTGACTTAACTTTTGAGGCCTTGCTGGAACCATAGGAAACGTACATGGATCTGCATCAATCTGTCCCGAAACGTCTGAAGATTGCTCTAAAAAGTCCATAGCAGCATCCACTCAAATAACTTGCAGCAAATAAATTACTGTGCCCTGAATTGCAAATCATGCATTTATTAAAAATCACAAAGATCAGTACCAATAGTCCTAGATTTTGATTACTATATGGTTCTGAATTACTCCGATTTTGCTAACTGCGCCTCTTAGGCTCTTTTGGATCTCATGAGAAGGATTTCATCATATTTTAAGCAAAAACAAGAGAGGGAAGAAAACTTTTTACGGAATGGTAGCGCATTGCAGACGGAGCTTATTGCATTTTTCAATGGACGGTATGATATTCCCATTCATAACTTCACTGCCAAAGAGATAGTCAGCGCAACAAACAACTTTTCTGAGCGTGTTTTTGCGGAGAATGAGATGATCATGTTCAGAGGTCATTTAGAAGGACGCCAAGTCCTGGTTAACCCTTGGACAAGTGAAACATTCCCTTTTACTTCTGATATGGCTATCCGTGATATAGTGATTGCTTCACATATGAGCCGCCTTAAGAATGTGTTGAAGCTCGTGGATGCTGTCTAGAATCAGGCCGTCCGACTTCTGTGTACGACTATGCCGAAGGTATACTTCTGTATGATTTGTTGGACCCGAGCAGAAACGGCAGGTTATTATCTTGGAGGAGTAGAATCAAAATTGCAACCGATATCGCCAGAACGGTTGTTTATCTTCATACTGCCTTTCCAACACCTGTAATTTATAGGAACCTAAAGCCGTTAAAAGTGATCATAGATCAATATGGGGTCGCTAAACTGTATGACTTCTCCCTTTGTATATTGCTTCCTCCTGGAGAATTATTTGTAGTGGAAGATAATGTTATAGGGACTCCTGCGTTCATTGATTCTGACTATTCCAATAAAGGCTATGTTAGTCAGAAAACTGATGTCTATAGCTTCGGTGAGCTTTTACTGATGCTGCTGACTGGAAAACCGGGCAGTGAACTTGAGGGAGGGCTTTTGTTGGAATATGTTAAACATTATCCTGAATGTGAACAACTTATAGACCCAAGAATGTTGGAACAGGAAGGAGGAGTTGGTACTGAAAATTCATTCGAATCTTTCCTGGATCTTGCCTTGAGTTGCACACGAGAAAATGGAGAAGAAAGATTGATGTTGCAAAACAACTTCGCCTCATGGAAAAGGGCATTTTTCATCCTTTGCCAAGTATTAATTCTTAAACCTTTTCCTCCTCATCTTTCCTATTTGCTATTTTGAATTTATTTATTTTAAAAATTTTATCTATGATGATCGCTGTATTAGTTAATTAGAAAAAGTAAATTAATAGTTGCAAAAAATCTAATTGATTTCGGGTTAAAATAAAAATTATTAAAAAGGTTGTTATAGAGTGTTCTGCAAGAGAGAGAGAAGAGAGACAGATGAGATGAAGATAAATGATTATCTCATAGTTAACATATATATTATATATGTATGTTTTTTTTTAATATAAAATATTATGTCAGAAAATATTTTTTAATGTACATCCAAATATGAAAAAATATTTTCCAGTATCTTATTTTTTAAGAAAAAAAATTTATAAGTTATTTTACGACAAACAAACGGAGCCTGGCCATAGCTGGCTGTCTATTCTCTCGTCTATTAGATAATTTATCGTGAGAGTATAGATGATCCAGTGTATGTATGTTTATGTGTGTGTATCATAGTTTAGTTGATATTTCTTTCCGGATACAATAACAAGATATCGATATACATGTTATACGGCCTAGTAACTATAGGAGATATATAGAATCACATTATTTTAGCTATTATATTACATCCAATCATTTTATATCTCATGTTGCTTGTTAGAGTCCCTTGTACATTTCATATAATTTTGGTACTAATTTCAGTCTTGTAGTACTATATTTGGAATACCAGCGAACCTTATTCAAGGTATTCCTCTTACTAAGTACCGTTGAGCTCAGTTTGTTTTTTGTTATCTTTGTGCAGAAACCACTGATAATGAGTAGGAGTAAATTAGAGGCCACCCTATTGTATTATTAGCTTCCTACCTATGACATGTTATGTTGAGTTATTATTATTATTGTGGAATAATCTCGTGGACTTGTGTTAAAAATTTTGAATTATTATATATCCTAATTATCAAGGTTTTAGTGCTATAATCGTAATATTATATGCGTTATAATTTCCCTGGCATCATTATTAGAACATTATGGGATTAAGAGGGTTATTTTCTTAGACTTGCTACAATTTCATTCTTCAATTTGCCTTAACAAATTCAGAGACTTGACATTATGTCTGTATACACTTTTAAGAAGACGTGCAACTAGGAATGCTATGATATAGGGTTAATTTAGTTAACCCCCTTAATGTATAACCAAAAGAATACTTTGGCCCCTAAAGTATAATTTGTATTATTTTACCCCTTTTGACCATTATTCAATATAAAAATAAATGCATAAGTTGAAAAACTTAAATGTAATGACTAAAAACCAAACGCAACACATACACGCACCAAAAAAAATAGAAAAACAATTAATATCTTGAGGTCTTTCTATAACATAGTATTTGGAAGCATTTGTATTGTGAAATTAATTTAATTTATAAATGAATTCTATAAAAATTTATATTTATAAATGAATTATCTTGTTTGAAACAGTAATTTACAACATATGTAAAATTGAAATTAAAAATTATATTTTACTCAAATACCTCTCCTTTATTCTATTAGAATTAGTAAAATTTAGGAATGATAAATAATAACTTTTGAACTATCTAACGAGCACTAGCATGAACTGTTGATGCCTTGACTTGTTGATCAATTATTTTCTTTGTGTTTTTATTAAAAGAAGAATGGTGAGAGAGAGGGTTTGAAATTTTTTTTTTTTTTAACCAAAGTTAAACTTAAATGTAAAGAAAAATCTAAAGGGTAATTTTGTTCTCAAAAGAAAGGAATTAACTTAAAAAACGTGAAATTGTAAATTTCACCTCTTGATCAAGGATTTGGGTAAGTCTTGAGCAAATCCAAGATTTGCAAATCTTAGATTTTCAATTTTTTAAAGTGGTGGTTCCAAACATAAAAAGTTAGATATGCAAATGAATTTTGCAAAATTTTGTGGAATTCATTTGTTCCAAACAGTGTGTAAATGATATCAATAATTACATAAGTTGCTGAGATGTAACTTGGACTTTCATTTTTTAAAAAAATTTATTTATAGGGAGGCTAATGCCAGAATAAATATAACTAATTCTCGGGTAGACTCGTCTACTCTATTATTTTCAATGAGAACCAAGAGTTGATGGGGTGACTTGATATTCACTTAAAAATCATCCACCCATTAAATAGAAGTTAAATAATCATAAGCTGGAAGCACATATAACCAATCCATTTACTAATTTAACGCATTAAAGATAAGCTGTGAAAAAGGGTTCTACTTACCTCAATGTGGCTCTAAAAATAATTTTGAATCTTCTTCCTAAACTTATAATCTATTGCAAAGATAATAAATTAAACCAAGATCTCATAGTCCAGCAAGAAATAAAGTAAATGAATCCTTAAAAATTGGGAAAAGGTGTTATAAATCTTTTTCAACACTTATATTCGAGTAATTATTTTTATTTACTTATCAAATGTTATCTATTTTATATTTAGTCCAATTAAGTCTATAGAAAGTAGTTATTAGTATCACTATTAGTGTTTCCTTGTGTGTCATCTATCCTACATAGGAAGATAACAATATTTGTCTTATGTACTAGGCCATATATGCATATATATATATATATATCTATATATATACACACAACCTATATACCTACCGGCTGCTACTAGAACCACCACACCACCTACCACCATGACCTCACCCCATCATCCCTGACCCCCACTGCCGCCTCACGCACCGCTGGCAACCCTAAAACCTTGAAACCCTTACTGCAATCTTAGATCTACACCCATTTGGCCCTCTAAACGGACAACCACCATCATCATCATCGGCGAAGCTTTTCGACCCTATAGTGAGCTTTCCGTCACCGTCAGTCGCCTCCTTCAGCCTCACGCACTGCCACTTGAAAAACATGCAGTTCACATGCCGCTGGTATGCCTCACAGTCGCCACTAGTGTCGTCACCGGAACCTTTTTGTTTCATCTAGCACGCTGCCTTGCTCCGATTTTGCCTCTGACATGGCTCTTTTGGCTTCAACAGAGCGTTTCTTGAATCTTTAAAAAAAAACATAATACTTATGGCAGCAGTGTTAGATTATATACTTGTCCCACATAGAAAAATCATAAACTCTTAGACCACTTAATAAGATCCTGGGCTATTCCACTTGGCATCAATTGGTTTTACGATAAAAACTCATGATTCTTAATATAGAGTATCAGAGCTAGGCCCACGATCTAGTCCTATTCATCTTTTGCGTACGACCCATCTCAAATCAGGTCCACTTGTCTTCAATCTTTCGTGTATGCATAGTCCACGCACCTTCAATCTTCCACATGTGTTATTTACCACATGTGTGACCCATCTCAAAAAATTCGGTTCACCTGTATTCAATCTTCTAAATGTGACCATCTCAAAATAAGGGCCAAGCGTGTTCAATCTTCTACGTGTGACCCCTCTCAAATCAGGTTACATGTGAGGGGGAGTGTTAGCATTTACAGTTGTCCCACATAGAAAAATCATAAACTCTTAGACCACTTAATAAGATCCTGGGCTACTCCACTTCGCACCAATTAGTTCTAAGATGAGAACTCATGATTCTTAACAAGCAGCCATTTAGACCCACTAAGCCTTGTTTTATATGCTCATACTTCTTGTAGTTGAAGTATTGCCTTGTTTCTTTCTTTGCCCTTTGTAGTCTTTTCTATTCCTTGTCAAGAACATGGCTACCTCTAAACCTGATACATCGAGTGACCATGATTTGGAAACTTCTGTTGTTGTTCCTTTATTCACCGGTACTCCAACAGTTACAACGACCAAACTCAATGGTCAAACCTATTCTCAATGGTCCTTTGTTGTCAAGCTTTGGTTCAGAGGGGAAGACTTAGTTCACTATTTAACCGAGGATATTCCCAAGTTGTCCAAGGCCAATCTTCGCCTTTGGGATCAGGCCGATGTCAACTCACTAGTTTGTTGTTTCAATCCATTGAGATTGGCCTTCATCATCTCTTTCAAGGTTGTTAATCATGCAAAATACTTTGGGTGTAACGACCCAATCCCTTGCAGAATCAAATTCGATAGTATCAACCCGATCTAATCCCTAAGGCCAGAAACAAGGAAAAACAGACGAAGAATCCCTTGTACTTAGGACAATCCAATACTTGTCACTATGCAGCACCCAACAACAACAACAATACTACAACATCAACTAAGTTCTATTCAAGTTCACATGATAGTTTAGCTTTCCTTACTTAGACAATATACAAACCATACATTACCATTCTAGCTAACTACTAACCATAAGCGATTACACAAACAAGTTACATGTCCTTTCACTAGCCAATACAACTTACGTTACAACTACTTTATACTCAAGCAACATATACAAAACCAACTGAGCCTCAAAATATGTTACATGCACATTAGGTACAAATTCATATTGTCCCACAGACTTGCACCACACTTGATCATCACAAGATAAGATTATCTAATCACTCTAGCAAGAAAGTAAAGCAACTCAAGTTTCTTTTTCTCCCTGGAAGACTGTCTCTGCATTTCCTGAAAATGGTAGATAAAAATGGTGAGCATACACTATGCTCAGTGATAGGAGAATAAATACGGGGAGTTTTTGAAAACTTTTTTGTCAAATGCACATATCTAAAAAGCCATATATTCAAATAATAAGTACGCAACCATAAGCACAAAAGTATAACATTAACACAAAACAATCAACCAAGTTTATGAAACTAGGTAACACTTATAAAAGGATACAATTACTTTCTAATTTTATCACTCCCACTTCCTTTACTCTATTGTGATGCGATGGTAGTGTCAGCAAATCCCATTTCACTCCATTAGGTGTATTCTGAATGTATCCCAATAATCCTACGACCCAACACCTCAAGGCCATCACTGACCAAGCGAGTGAGTGAATAGGTCGCAGAGGTTGGACAACCAACCACTGGCAAGCCCACTGCCGCCTAGTAGAAACCCAACATATCTGTGCCGAACGATATGGTTGCGCAACCATCAATACGATATGCACGATATATGTGACATCCGAGAACTTCACCGCACACATTTTAACTGTTGCATCCATTATTTGCGCATTTTTACTGTGCATAACTTGTTGCTTTATGTGGTTACTATTTATTAGATTTTTCAACCACTTAATTACTTCAAAATATCAATTTTCTTAAATCATATTAATTGTTTTAGGAATGAGAAAAATATGTGTTTGAGCTAAATGCATTAGGAGCCTTCATTTAGAAAATGCCTTGTTGAAACTAATGAATAGTGTTATGTGACTTAACTAAGTGTTTTAATTAGCTAACAATTATTTGCACCTTAGACTCGTTTTAAAGCTAATTAGACTCATTTTAATAGCCCATATATGCACCCAACATGACCCACCCTAATATATGTTCAATCTAACAAAAACTTAAGCTCATAACTAGCAAAACAAAAAAAAAATATGCAAAAATTACTGTAGCAAATCCGACCAGCCCTTTGTGCATCCAAGAAGGAATTTTTGCTCATCAAATCTTCAAACCAAGCCAAGCCAAGCTAGGAGCAAGTAGTTTATGGTGTTTTCTAGCCTCCCGAGAGTTCCTACGCGCATTGGTGAGGGTTTTGCATGCTATTTTTGCATTTGAAAAATATGTCAACTTTCTTGAATTATTAGATTTGTTGTCAAATGCTAATGCAATGCCTAAATATGCTTATGTATGTTGTATATAAGTGTAGAGACCTAATTTATGCTATTGTTTTGTAGTTTAAACAGTTGAAATTGCTCGTTGATTATTTGACATGAATAGTGATAGAAATGTTAGGATTTTATGAAATTGGACTTTATAGCTTGAATCAATAATTCTAATAGGTGCTTTAGATGTTAATGAAAGTAGTGTAAAGGCCCCATAATATTTAATTGCTCATAACCTAGCAAAAGAATAAAATAGCCGACTTTTAGAAAGGGGTTTCGGGGTTATCGCGAATCCGGATAAAATTAGCCTTCATTTTTGGTGTTCCTAGGCTAAGTAGACCCTAACTAAGCTTTGCTAGCTCCCATTCGAGTCCCGGTTGAGGTACATGTAGTACAAAGTCAAAAGAGAGAATTTGGGGCTTAAGGGTTAAATGCGGGTGTTTGTGTGATTTCGAGGGTCCTAAAGGTGCCTAAGGGGTTAACTAGGAGCATGATATAGGTCGTTTGCTAATCGAGAACCATCACATGAGTTTGGAAGGAAAACGGGTTAGGTTACAAAGGGGTTTAAGTACAAATTCGATTGTCTCACGCTTCTAAGACCTTGACATGACTCCTTGTGTGCTTAAATGTGGTTTCAAGATGTTTTGGAGCTTTTGGTATAGTTTTATGTGAATCTTGAATATGCCCTTTTGTAATTTGCATAATTACTTTCTTGAATTGAAGATTCTAAGTGAATTCTTGTTTATAGTAATTGTATTGCCATAGTTCTAAGTGTTTTTCTTGAGTTTTATATTAAGTTAAATGTAAAGAGAATAAGTATGGATTAATGGCTTTATAAATTGATAGTACTATTATGAAATTAAATATGGTTATCTATGCTTAAAATGCTCTTTAAAATGATTGTAGAACATGCTTATATCATGATTTTATTGCTTGTTAGTTATATTGTTTGTATATTATATTACTTGAATGATTACTTGGTTGTATGTTAATTAAGTAAACTATGAGTTAGCTAACCTAGTTGGACAATTAATGAATGTTGTAGCCAAAGAGTAATTGAAACAATGTTTAACTTTGTGTTCAAGGTGATTGAGGGTGATTTGAAGCCAATCTTGCACTTTTGGAGCTTGGTAGAGGTGAGGGAGACTTCATCCTGATGTGCATAATAGTTTATTTACTTGTACTTAGATTATGTGCACTTATTGTCTATATATTGTGTGTGAGGGCAACCTACTTTGTTGTCCCTCAATCATGTGTTTATTGATTTATTCTATTGTTATCATTTTGAGTGCATTGTATCATGGTTGCGCAACTATTTGGGCATGGTAGTGTCGTGGAAACCGGGCGACATTGGGCTTGCTGGTTTACCTCGGCTACTATGGTTGCCCAGTTCCTCTCTCGCTTGGGATGCCGCCCAGGGAGAGTTGGGTCGTAGGATTTCGGGGTACATCCAGAGTACACCCATTTTGGAGTTATAAAGGGGTGTCAGCTTATCGATATCAGTGTCATTATTATATCGGGATTTTAGTTCGTGGCTTGTGGTTCGTGATTGAAGAACAAAGTGTATCGTATCCTTTTTAATGTGTGGTAACTTGTTGTTTCAATTGTTCTTTGGTTGTAAAATACTTTATTTGTACTAACTGTTGCATTGCACGTCCCCGGTAGACCTTATCCCTCACTGGACAATTGTGATTGCTCATACCTCGCTAAACATGTTTCAGGTGGTGCAGTTGGAGGAGTTGACCTGATTGTTGTGTGCTATTACTTGAGATTTGAGTGATTGCCAGCTAAACTGTGGAAGACCTTAATTGTTCTACTTTCTATTCTATTTTGGAGCCTAAGGGCTTATGTATATATATTTGAGTAGTTGCAAGTTTGAAAGCTAAGTGGATGTAGCAAGTGTTATGGAATTGTGGCATGTAATAACTTTTGCTTCTGCTTCTAGCTACGATACATGCTTGGGTATAAATGAACTGGTGTATGGTTGGCTTTAATTTCTAAGAATGTTCAATGCTATCATGGAGTGGCATGATAAGCGGTTTTGTAAGGAAGTTAAGTTATGAATGCATGCTTGTGTGTATCTAAACTGTTTGTATGTCTTAAGGCTCGGATGGCCTTAAGGCTAAGATCTTTAGTTATAAATGAATGTCTTGTTATGTTGTGGCTTTATTGAGTGTTTACAGGTTTTCAAAATATTCACGGTACAGGAGAGACTCTGTCCGTTTTTCCTAAATTTTGTGACCGGGTTTGGTATTGGGTTGAGAATAGCATGATTATTAGAGCCTCCGGTCTCGTGAGGGATCGGGGCATTATAATATAACTTAATAATCAATGAAAAATAAATGAATAATCAACTGATAAACACACAAGGAAGGGACAATGAAGTAGGTTGCCCCTCGAGCACGAAAACATTATCAACCAATGTAACCGATAGAACATACACTAAAACAAACCATAGCTCAAGTATACTTTGCATTGTAGCCATTCTTTATCACTCAACTACTTGCACATAAATATTATCAATCATTATAACCAATAGAACATACATTAATCCATTCTATAACTCGAGTAATTCATGCATGGCAATCAATCTTTGTTAACCAATCACTTGCATATGGATAACAATAATTCACATTGGTAGCCAATAACTTCTCACATTTCTACTAATACAACATAAACACTTAATGATATAAGCGGAAATTCTAGACTGCACATTCATGAATTTACTGATTCAGTTATCAATCTTAGTGTTTCTTAAAAGCTCTGAAACTGCACAGATATGTAATTCATTAAGTATATATAGGTTTAGCCTCAAACGGATCTCGATTTGGAGCTATATTCATCAAGTTACGAGCTTTAGAAGTTTACTGCACAGGCTACCTTGCACCTACGCGAGATTCATTACCCTACTAAAATGGCTCAAAAACTACATCTTAACGACATTTTTTGAACTTGCTCTTAAAACATAGTTTGTTCCTCAAGGTCTTGGGCACAACATACTAAACTTTTAGCCAATTCTAACAACATTTACTATGTCAAATAAGCTCTACAAATTAGATATGCAAGTCTATCCAGAACTTGTAAACTTGACTATTACACTTTTTTTATGCATTGTTAGCTTTGATTATTACTTGCTATATATAGATTAAAAACTTCACTAAGGCTTTAAATCTGTCCATCGCCCACCATTGCCTACTGCTGCTCATGTACCACCTGTTTCAATTCTCTTGGATCCAGTATCCACATCTTTGCCTTATGACTTGGATGTTCTTATTGCTCATCGGAAAGGTACTCGTAGTTGCTCTACCAAACATCCTATTGCTCACTTTGTCTCTTATCACTCTTTATCCTCGTCCTTTATATCTTTGTTGCCTCTCTTTCCTCTATCACTATTCCTAACACTGTCTTTGAAGCTCTTGATTATCCTAGTTGACATGCGGCAATGTTGGAAGAAATGTCGGCTTTGAGAAGTAGTAGGACGTGGTACTAGGTTGACTTGTCTTTGGGTAATTCAGTTATTGGTTGTCGTTAGGTTGAAAGCTCGATTGGTAGCTAAAAGGTATACCCAAGTTTATGGCATTGATTATGATGATGCATTTTCTCCAATTGCTAAGATGTCTTCTGTTTGCATCTTTCTTGCCCTTGTAACCATGTTTCATTGGTCCCTTTATCAGCTTGATATTAAGAATGATTTCCTCAATAAGGTTCTTGAGGAAGAGGTCTACATGGAGTAATCTCCTGGGTTTATTACTTAGGGGGAGTCAGGTAAGGTATGCCGGCTGAAGAAATCTCTATATGGTTTGAAGTAACCCCCCGAGCATGGTTTGGACGGTTCAGTGAGGTTGTCATCAAGTTTGGGTTGACCCGATGTGGAGTTGATCACTTAGTTTTTTTACCGACATTCATCTTCTGGAAAATGTCTTTTATTGATTGTTTATGTTGATGATATTATTATAACGGGAGATGACACAACCGATATAGAGGATCTTAAAGTATTCCTGCATCAGCAATTTCAAACCAAGGATTTGGGAGAGTTCCAATATTTTCTTAGTATTGAGGTTGCACAATCAAATCAAGTCATCTTTATTTCTCAACGTAAATATGTTCTTGATATGCTAGAAGAAGCTGGGATGCTTGGGTCGAAACCTTGTGATTCACCAATGCACCCGAATGTCAAACTTGTACCGAATGAGGGGGAACCAATGTTAGATCCTGGAAGATATAGATAAGGGTGTGCAATAAAACCACCAATCCGTCCAAATCGCCTAATCTAACCCAAATTAATCCACTTTTGGTGGTTTTTTAAATATTTCACTGGTTATGGTTTAAGATTTTATAAAAACCGACTATATGGCATGGTTTATGGTTTTTATCATTGAAACTGATAATCCCAAACCACCCTAAATATATATATATATATATATATATATATATATATATATATAGGCCCAATACAAGTACTGATTTTTTCCATTGCTGCACTTTCCTTTGGTTCAAGTGCTGATTTTTTTCATTTTGTGTTTGGTTATGTTTTGTTATTTTGGGGACTACTAATATCTTATGGTTATTTTATGTTATGAGAAGTACTATTTTGAATTTGGAGTCAATGTAAAAACTAGTTTGTGGTATTTTGATATAGACACGTATGTTGTTTCTTTTTGTTTGTTGTTCCTATTTACATTTTTAATATAAGCAATTACATTAGCAGGTAGTGACAAATACCAACTCGACAAACTGAAGCAAACCGAACCAAACCATTCTAAGGCGGTTTTGATAAATGTATGGTTTGGTTTTGGTTTCAATTTTTTCAAACCGAATATATTGATTCAATTCGAAAAATATCATTCAAACCGTCCAAACCGACCCATACACACCCCTAGATATAGAAGATTAATTGGCAAGCTTAACTATCTCACAGTGACTCATCCAAATATCTCATTTGTTGTAAGTATAGTTAGCCAATTTCTCAATTCGCTACAAGAAAGTCATTGGGATACCGTTATCCGTATCCTTAGATAAATCGAGAATGCCTCAAGAAAAGGAATACTATACACAAATAGAGGGCACACTGAAGTGGTTGGCTATTCCGATGCAGATTGGGCAGGTTGTCCAACTGATAGACGGTCTACATCCGGATATTGTGTCGTTGTTGATGGAAACCTCATATCATGGAAAAGTAAGAAACAAAATGTTGTAGCTCGTTCTAGTTTAGAATCCGAATATTGGGCCATAAGGTTAGCCACGTGTGAGCTCCTTTGGGTGAAGAATTTGCTCAGAGAGCTTGGAATAGATTGTTCTCAACCTATGAGTGTACCAAACATATCGCATCAAATGTAGTCTTCCATGAGCGTACCAAACACATCGAAATTGATTGTCATTTTGTGAGAAGCAAAGTATTAGCTAAGGATATTGTCACCTCGCATGTGAATTCAAATGATCAATTAGCTGATCTATTCACCAAGGCTTTGAGGGGTCCTTATAATACCCGAGCCCGACCATGCATTTACAAGTATTTATTTATATTTACTTCTTTCATTATTCTTGAAAAACGTGCCTTTGTGATTATTTGTTTGCATTTAATTTATAATTAATTATTTAGAGATCAATTTATATTTTGATTAATAGTAATCTATTGGGTGTTCTTAGTTCTCATGACATGAATTAAAATTAAAGGAAATATAGAAACTCTAGTATTTCAACTAAGTTTTCGATTCAATTAAAAAGGAAAATTAGCTTGGTATGTGCAGTTGGGTACTAAAAGGTTAGTCATACTAAATTTATCTGGATTAGATAAACTTCTATAGCGTTATTGCTTATTTGTTTTGGTTAGGGTTTGATGTGAAGTATATATATATAGATAAATAGATAGAAAGAGGGAAGAAATTAGTATGATAGCTAAGATGGAGGTGTCATACTTAGCTTTATTATTAAAAGTTTACTAACTGAGAATACTATCTTATATTTAAATAACCCATATGGTATTTAAGCGTGGTTAGTCAATATTTGTTAGATAACTAGTTAGATAGGATATGGAAACTTACTAGAACATAATACTCTGGATATATTTGGATAAGATAAATAAATATAATGTATAATACTTTAGAATGTATTTGAATAACTCGGGGTTGTAAATAAAATAAGTTGTAAAAATAGGAAATTAGGATATTAGTTGGGTAATAGTGTACGATAGATTAATTAAAGATATTTAGATTTGTTGATAAGTAAATTAGTCAGCAAAGCTGATTCCTAATAGGATAATATCTTGGACTGTTATAGCTTATAGTAATTTTGAAAGTATATGTAGATTAAAACTAGGAGATAGTATTACATGATAAAATGATTTTAAAATGATTTGAGAAGGGTCGGGTTGGGGTCGTTACAGGTGGTGTAAGAGCTTATATAGCTCATAAGCTGGGAAATGATCTTTGGTCAGTGGGTAGTTATCTTCCAAGAATATGTATTTAGCATGATAATATGTGCATATCTGCTAAGTGTAAGTATATTACATATTTAATTATGCTAGAATTGATTGAATATGTTATTAACTGTATACATGCATTACCCGGAAAATGTTAAGTAGTCCCCTCCCCTAAAAGAATCGGCAGTAGCAGATCTCCTCGACTATGGATCAACTGAAGAATGAACAATTGATTAGTGGTTTAAGGTAGTCTGGAGACGGTATGCAATACTTAATGACCAGCCATAGGTATTATCTTCAATATCATCATTCGAAATTCTTAGACTTCTTAACTGGTATTTTCTCTGGACTTCTACTTGGCAATCTTATTTGACATTCTAAATTGGATTTCTTAAGTTGAGACTTTATTTGGCATTCATAGCCTTTATTTGGCATTCATATTGCCTTTATTTGGCATTTCTATTTGGGATTTCTTGGTATTCTTGCACGGTATTCTTGTGCAATATACTTCGGCATTCTTATTCGGATGCTTTCATTTGAGAGTTCTTCTTTGGCATTTGATATTCAATCTTGTGCATCTGGCCAGAAATGTTATAGCTCAGAAGGTTATCTAATGAAAAATAAATTGCGAGGATGCAATTTTTATAAGAGGATGAGGATGTAATACCCGAGTCCGACCATACATTTACAAGTATTTATTTATAAACGTGCCTTTGTTGGCATTTAATTTATAATTAATTATTTAAAGATCAATTTATATTTTGATTAATTGTAATCTATTGGGTGTTCTTAGTTCTCATGACATGAATTAAAATTAAAGGAAATATAGAAACCCTAGTATTTCAACTAAGTTTTCGATTCAATTAAAAAGGAAAATTAGCTTGGTACGTTCAGTTGGGTACTAAAAGGTTAGTCATACTAAATTTATTTGGATTAGATAAACTTCTATAGCTTTATTGCTTATTTGTTTTGGTTACGGTTTGATGTGAAGTATATATATAGATAAATAGATAGAAAGAGGAAAGAAATTAGTATAATAACTAAGACGGAGGTGTCATACTTAGCTTTATTATTAAAAGTTTACTAACTGAGAATACTATCTTATATTTAAATAACCCATATGGTATTTAAGTGTGGTTAGTCAATATTTATTAGGTAACTAGTTAGATAGGATATAGAAACTTACTAGAACATAATACTCTGGATAAATTTGGATAAGATAAATAAATATAATGTATAATACTTTAGAATGTATTTGAATAACTCGGGGTTGTAAATAAAATAAGTTGTAAAAATAGGAAATTAGGATATTAGTTGGGTAATAGTGTACGATAGATTAATTAAAGATATTTAGATTTGTTGATAAGTAAATTAGTCAGCAAAGCTGATTTCTAATAGGATAATATCTTGGACTGTTATAGCTTATAGTAATTTTGAAAGTATATATAGATTAAAACTAGGAGATAGTATTACATGATAAAATGATTTGAAAAGGGTTGGGCCGGGGTCGTTACAGTCCTCGAGTCGAATATATATCTAACAAGCTGGGCACATATGATATATATGTTCCAGCTTGAAGGGGAGTGTTGAAAGCATTTATTAGTATCACTATTAGTGTTCCTTTGTGTGTCATCTATCCCACATTGGAAGATAATAATATTTGTCTTATGTACTAGGCCCTATATAAGAAAGGGTCTTTCCTTTATGTTAATAAGAAGCCTATTTCTCTCTTTAATGTCTATTTCCATATATATTAACAAGTCATTCTAACATTTATTGTAACACCCGACCCAAAACTCACTTGCATTTGCATGAATTAAGTGCTATTACATGATTTTACATGCATAGTAATTTTTTTTTTTACTTTCAAGAATTACCGCGACTAGGCAAATTTGACCCTTTGACTTACCAAGTAGAAGATTTGACTAACCCCTTTGACCCCAACTACCCTTAGATCTTCTAGAAGCCAAATTAGGATAAAAATAATAAAATGTGGGAAAAATATAGGGACATGGTCAGCCATAGTGGGGAAGAAAAGGAGAAGAATAATACAATGGTGGGGAAGAAAAGAAGGGAGAATAATGCAACTTTAGGCAAAAATTAAGGGAATTAGGGAAAAGATGTCTTCTTGTCCTTCAAGTTGGCTTCTTTTACTTAGTGTTAGATTAAATTAGAGTCATTTTCCTCTTTTTCTCCCTCTCCCACGTCTAATCAAACACACACACACACACACACAAGAGGTTAATTCAAAGCAAGACACAAGTAGTGCAAAAAGAGCAAATCTAGACAGCCTACTGTCCCTGACTTTTAGAGCCCTTTTGACATAGTAAATATGCTCCAAAATTAGCAAAACTTTTACCATAGCTAGGTGACTCTGTTTAGAACAAACTTTGTTTTTAGACCAAGAGCTAATTCAACCGTTTAGACCTTGTGACAAAACCATTTCCGAAATGTGGCATGAAAATCACTGAAGCAGGGCAGTCAGGTGTAGTTGCACGGAAAAAGTCATAACTTATGAAATTTAACTCGGAATTGAGAACCGTTTGAACCTAAAATAATTTACACTCGAAGATCTTCGTTTATACATTAAAATCATAAAAAAATGGGCACATGGTCGGCCATACCAAGAGAGGAAAGAATAAAGGCATTGTTTTAGTTATAGAATTGAATTATCATAATGTAGGCATGCTCTTTTGTATTGGCACTACTTGGCATTAATCAATTACACACTATCATAACACTACACTTATTATATTTCATTTTACAACACAAAATCTGGAAAGGAATGAGAGAGACACGGCTGAAAGAGAGAGAGAGAGAGAGAGAGAGAGGGGGGGGGGGGGGGGGGGGGGGGAGAGAGAGAAAAACAAGAAGGAAAAGAGAGAAAGTGAAGAAGAAGAAGGAAATCTGGAAATTGAGCTCAACTTTGGCCATTCTCTACCGTTTATTTTGCTATTTTCTTGCATTGCTGAGCTAACGTGAGGGATCTAAACTATTTCAAAGGTTCATAGCATGAATATTTGATGATATTGCTATATATGTGCTAGATGGATTTGAGTAAGCTTTCTGCCCAATAATTTTGTGTGGTCTAGATAACTAAGTAAATGATGTTATTTTCATCTAATTTTGAGGTATGTTATACTATACGTATAGAGAACAAAGTTTATGTTGAGTGCTCGGAGAGATTTGGTCATTAGAACACCATAATAAGCTCAAAACAGTAAGATATGCATGCTGATCTCGATTCTGGACAATCTGAATAACTTGACAGTTTTGACTAAGTCAATGTTGTTAAAAAGGTCTGAAATTTTTATGGGAGGTGCAAAACTTAATTTGGAACAAACTTTATGCTTGGAGTTTCTTCATATTTTGAAGTTAGGATATTTTTAAAAATCCATTTCAGTAGGTTACAGTAAGTCATGCATGCTAATCTCAATTCTGGACAATCTAAATAACGTGACAGTTTTGGCTAAGTAAATTTTGTTAAAAAGGTCTGAAATTTTTATGGGAGGTGCACAACTTATTGTGGAACAAACTTTATGTTTTGAGTTTCTTCAGATTTTGAAGTTGGGATATTTGTAAAAATCCATTCCAGTAGGTTATTGATTTCCGCGTAAATTGGACAGCTTGGAGTCATGATCTTCTAAGAGGCATAGCTTTGTCAGTTTAACTCCGAATTCGGATTCGTTTGATTCTAGAACTATCTAATTTCAATTAACTATGTCTCTGTGGAAATTATAATTGATTTGGAGGTCATTTAAAGGGTTAACTGAATTGATAAAATTTTATATGTGTTGTACCGAAACTTCCAGCTTATACCTATAAGTAATTTGTGTTACCTTTGTGGTTAAATCCTAGTGAATCTTGAATGTGAGTTTTTTTATGAAGCCTAGTGCTATATATATGATGTTATAAGTGTTAATTATGCCTAGCCAATGACTTGCAATCAACTTGTTGAACTGTTATAAATGATTATATATGTCGTATACCGATATATGTTGAATGACGATATTTGGTGAATTGTTTAATGGTTGGATAACCTACCTTGTTACCATCCAATTGTGATCAACTTGTTAATTGTTTACTTGTTTGGAGATAACCTACTTTGTTGTCCTCCTATGATTGATTGATTATCTTGTTACTCGGGATGCATCCTTGGTTCGGCGTGGTAGCGTCACGTCTCCACCGGGCAGCATCAGGCTTGCCAGCGTCTGGCGTGACTACCATGTTCTAGTCCTTCTCTCACAAGGCTTTTTTTTGTAGAGAGAGTTAGGTTTGTTGAGGGCAATCCGGAGCCCCTAGTTTGGAGTGATAAGTGGAATTTGTTAAGGCCGTGACCCTGTGCTGATTTGGTCTAATTTGGTTGGCTATGTTTTTGCAAAAATCTCATGATCTTTTCCATATATATGCTGGCTTTATTTTTGTGTTACATGAAATATATTTTCGGCAACTTACCATGTTGGGTACAAGAACCATATTTTGGCATATTACCATATGAAGCTTGGACTGATTTGGTAAAGTATTTATTGCACATTGTTTTGGAATGTCTTGCGGCCTAAGTCGGTTGGTGATCCATCACCATATTATATACTTGTCGTTCGAAAGCAGTTGTGAAGGAAGAGAAGGCAGAAAAAGAATAGAGGCAGAAACAGAAAGCTACAAGAGAAAATACGAGAGAGGTTTTATGTCCAGTGTTCTAAGAGATGTTGCAACACTATCTGTGTTCTAGTCTTTAAGTGTATTAAGTGTTGCAATTTTGTTTGTTATTGTTAGCGTTATGCCCTAATCCTATGTGGTCAGATGACCTATTTTTTTGCATTTTATGTAAACTTATATATTTATCAATGCCAGTGTATGAATGTTCATATTCTCCGCTTTTATATTATATGAATGTGTCCCCTGATATTCTTGTAAAAGAAATATATTCCAAAATGCGTTGGAATATCTTGGCATGTTTCTTGTGTATATAGAATATCTAAAACTTTCCGTAGTCCTTAGATTATTTGACCGGGACTAGAATAATCTATTATGGACTATCACGTGAATTGTTACCTTTGATTGATATTAGATATTAATGGCAAAGGATGGTGAGCCATGAGCCATAACAACATATGATGCAATTAACAATCACGTGAATGATTATTAGTAGAATAGAACATTGAATGTGACATGAGTAACAACTACATGACTTCGGATTAATAGTTTGTTATTCGTTGTGAATGTGCATGTAATCCTTAGACTTGAGAAATTACGGCTATAACATATATTGGAATTTAATATTAGCACTTGGACAACACTTGTCTTTGACTTGTCAAGATAAGTTACGACCTCTTGCATATTATCTTTCTAGTATAGTGGTTGACAGGTAATTGTCGAGAAAGGATCTATTAACCTCCGGTGTGAGTCATGAGCGAATTATTTAAGTCTTTGAGTGATTAGTTTACTGTTTCTTTTATTCATTCTTCGGGAGAAGAAGGTGTTTTTCTCAGGAGAGAACGTTGCAAGTTGAGAGGAGCTTACCAAACCAAAGTTCGTTAAAGAATTCTTCATCTAGGTGTCAAAAGATAAGAGGGAGTCTTTTCTTGTGTAAGTCCATTGATGATGTAATTTGTTATTTCTTAATGAACAGGTTTGTTGGACCAGGGGAGGTCCCGTGGACGTAAACCGCACGGTTGAACCACGTTAAATCTTGGTGTTCTTTACTTTACTTACAAGTTTTATTTCTTTCCACTGTTGCATACTGTTGCTACTTATGTTGAAACATTAAGTGAAACAAACTGACCAGACAAGAAACAGATTGCTAATGGCCTGTGATTGAATAGATATTTCAGTTAATGTTGCAACATCACGCGTAACAGTTTTTGTTTTTCATCAAGTTGTTACATCAATCATTTTCTTGTTTAACAGAATTTTGTCTGTTGAACAACTCTGCTTTTTTATCTTGGAATTTATCCATAGTTACGCTGCATAACTTCTAACAAGTGGTATCAGAGCAGGTTACGAACTAATTCGATTAGATTCTTGGGAGAAAGTTGTTTTGCATAAATAGGTATGGACACTCTACGTGAGGGTGGTTCGATCTCTAAACCACCTATGTTGGATGGTGCTAATTACTCCTACTGGAAGGCTAGAATGAGGGTGTTCATCAAGTCTATTGATGAAAAAGCCTGGAAAGCTATACTTACTGGCTGGACATCCCCTACCAAAACAGATGCTCAGGGCAATGTTACAACTAAGCCTGAAACATATTGGACTAAGGATGAAGATCTTTCGGCAAGTTGGAACTCTAAGGCGCTGAATGCAATATTCAATGCTGTTGACTTGAATCAATTCAAGTTAATCTCAACATGTGAATCTGCGAAGGAAGCTTGGGAGATATTACAAACGGCATATGAAGGAACAACGTCAGTCAGAAGATCAAAGTTGCAAATGCTTACCACTAGATTTGAGGAATTAAGGATGTTGGAGGATGAAACCATTGCAGACTTTAATGCAAAATTGTGCGACATTGCGAATGAATCTTTTGCTTTGGGAGAAAAATATTATGATAACAAGCTAGTGAGGAAAACACTGCGCTCTCTTCCAGATAGATTTGGAATTAAGGTGGCTACCATAGAAGAATAAAAAAATGTGGATGAAATCAAATTTGATGAACTAATAGGATCCCTTCAGACTTTTGAAATGAAGTTTAAGGAAAAGAAGAAAGAACAAGGCATTGCGTTAAAGTCTAATGTGGAAAGGAATAATTCTTCTGATGATGAGGAATCTGGAATCACTGAATCCTTAGCTTTGCTCACCAAAAATTTCAATAGAGTTCTAAAAAAATGGGATAAGCAAATAAAAGGGTTTAAACAATCAAACTTTGATAAGAAACCTCAGGCTGCAACAACAACAGATTTTGTTAAAAAGCAAAATTTGAAATTAGTTGATGAGAAGAAAAAGAGCAAAGGTATTCAATGCCGTGAATGCGAGGGGTTTGGTCACATTCAAGCTGAATGTGCAAACACTTTGAAAAAGAAAAAAAAAGCGATGAAGGTTACCTAGAGTGATGCAGAATCGAAAGACTCCTCAGAAAGTGAAGGAAAGCACACTGGGAGCTTTGTTGCGTTCACTATTACAACAGCACCAGGCAAGATCAGTATGGATGAGGGAGCAGGTATTGCTGTTACAACAACAGATGATCATTATGGGGAAATAAGTGAGTTTGACTGTGATGAATCAGATATTGATGGTGAATTAAATGATGAAGAAGTCATGAAAACATATAAGAACATGTACGAAAAGTGGGTGGCAGTGTGTGAGAAAAACCAAGGACTAGAACTCATGATTGTTGAACTGGAAAAACAAAAGGCTGAACTAGAAAAATTGGTTGAAGAAAGACTGTGTGAAGTACAGATGCTGCAACATGATTTGAAGCAGATGCAGCGAAATGTAAAAATGCTAAACTCAGGAACTGAAAAATTGGATCACATGTTATCCGTACAAAAGTCAAGTAGAGATCATAGTGGACTTGGTTTCTATGAAGGAGAATCTTCTGGTACAACTATTTTTGTGAAAGGTTCTAATCACCCAGAATCTGAACATGAAGATGCAACTGCTCAGAACAGCAAAAAAAGTGCCATGGTATCTAATGTTGCGACAACAGCAACAACATTACAGAGGCAATATGGGAAAAAGAAAAATTGGTTCATTCCTACATGTCACTACTGTTTTGCACTGGGCCACATCAAACCTCATTCTTTCAAACTTCAAAGAATGCAAGAGAAAGGTAAGTCTCATAGTAAGCAGAAAAGATCCTCACATGCTTCTCGGAAACACAAGGTAAGACAATTATGGGTAAAGAAAACCGAGTTAGCCTGTTGTGTTGCTTATACTTCGTGCATGCTTGTACTACTAACTCTTGGTATTTTGATAGTGGGTGTTCTAGACATATGACAGGAATGCGAGAAGCCTTGAATAGCTACAAGGAGCGAGATGAAGGACAAGTTACGTTTGGTGATGGTGTTAAAGGAAAATACTTAGGAGATGAACTTTGGATATTGAAGGTTTTCCAAAACTCAAGAAAGTACTGTACGTGGATGGTTTAAAAGCTAATCTTATTAGTATTAGTCAACTGTGTGATCAAGGTTTACATGTAAAATTTACTAAAGATGGTTGTCATGTGCTAGACACTACTAACAATTATGTGCTTTTAGGTAAAAAGTCGTCTGACAACTGTTATATACTTACACTATCACAGAAACAACCAGTGACATGTTACAACAGCTCCTGGGACAATGCTGAGATTTGGCACCAAAGATTGGGACATTTAAATTATGACTTGCTGATCAAAATTGTAAATGTAGGTGCAGTCCGAGGATTGCCAAAATTGAAAAATAAGCAGTCAGGTGTGTGTGGCTCCTGTCAGATTGGTAAACAAGTAAGAGCATCTCACAAGATGTTGCAACATGTGTCAACCAAGAATATCTTGGAGCTATTGCACATGGATCTTATGAGTCCAATGCAAACCGAAAGCATCGAAGGTAAGCAATATGTGTTTGTTTGTGTGGATGATTTTTCAAAATATACATTTGTGGACTTTCTCAGAGAAAAGTCTGATACTTTTGATATATTTAAGAAATTGTATTTAAAATTGAAAAATGAGAAAGGATGCAATATTCAGAAAATCATCAAAATAAAAAGTGATCATGGCCGAGAATTTGAAAATCACTCATTCACTGATTTTTGCAACGAGCATGGAATAACCCATGAATTCTTAGCTCCGAAGACCCTACAACAGAATGGTGTGGTTGAACGAAAGAATAGAACCATTCAAGAAATCGCTGGTCTACTGTTGAATGATAAAAACCTCCCTCGCAGGTTTTGGGCAGAAGAAGTTAACACTGCGTGTTACACTATAAATCTAGTTCTCTTACGTCCAGGTACTTCTAAAATACCCTATGAGATTTGGAAAGGTAAGAAACCTTCACTGAGGCATTTTCATGTGTTTGGGAGTATATGTTACATTTTGAATGACAGAGAACAAAGAGGAAAATTTGATGCTAAAAGTTATAAAGACATTTTTCTTGGTTATGCTACAAACAGTCGTGCTTTTCAAGTTTTCAATTTAACTACTAGAACGATAATGAAATCTGTTAATGTGGTAGTTGACGAAGTGCAAAAATTTGCAGGAGAACCGACGGGAGAATTCAGTAGCAGCAAAACAAATACCAACGAGTTAGAAGAAGCTGCAACAATGAAGGAAGAAGGAACTTCAAAACCCAGTGAGACCGAGACAGATAAAACATCAGGCAGAATTGCTGAGCAGTCGGGTGATGTCTCACCAAATGTTACAACTTGTGACAGAACTACAGAGGACGGTAGTTAAGGAACTCAAGTGGAACTGCCATATGTCCACAGAAATCATGCCCCAACTGATATTATAGGCCCAATACATGATAGAATTCAAACCAGAGATAAACCCAGGAAGAACTATAGAGACATGGTAAGATTTGTGTGTTACACAACAACTCTTGAACCAAAAAATGTAACTGAAGCTCTGAAGGATGAAGTTTGGATAAATGCCATGCAAGATGAGTTGAATCAGTTTGTAAGAAATGATGTTTGGGATTTAGTTCCTAGGCCTGAAAATGCAAATGTAATTGGAACTAAGTGGATCTTTAAAAATAAGACTGACGAAAGTGGTAATGTCATTAGAAACAAGGCAAGACTTGTTGCTCAGGGATATATACAAATTGAGGGTGTGGACTTTGATGAGACCTTTGCTCCAGTAGCTAGGCTTGAATCCATTAGATTGGTAATATCCATTGCATGTGTGTTAAAGGTTAAATTATATCAAATGGATGTAAAAAGTGCATTCTTGAGTGGCATTTTAAATGAAGAAGCTTATGTTGAGCAACCTAAAGGCTTTGAAGACCCTCACTATCCCTTGTATGTGTATAAATTGAAAAAGGCCTTGTATGGATTGAAACAAGCTCCACGAGCTTGATATGACAGATTGACGAAATTCTTGCTGGACAAAGGCTACCAGAGAGGGGGAGTAGACAAAACCTTGTTCATCAAAAGGTCTGGTTCAGGTATCCTCATTGCTCAGATTTATGTTGATGACATTATATTTGGTGCAATATCTAAAAATAAGGTTGACGAGTTTGTTAGGCATATGAAACATGAGTTTGAAATGAGTATGGTTGGAGAATTAACATACTTTTTAGGATTGCAAGTTAAGCAATGTGCAGATGGGATCTTTATATCTCAAGAGAAATATGCCAAAAATCTTGTTAAAAGATTTGGGTTAGAATCTGCCAAGACTTCTAGAACTCCTATGAGTGTGACCACTAGACTGACTAGGAGTGAGAATGAAAAATCTGTTGATCCAAGTTTATATAGTAGTATGATAGGAAGCCTGCTGTATCTTACAGCAAGTAGACCAGATATATGTTTTAGTGTTGGAGTATGTGTAAGATATCAAGCAAATCCAAAAGAGTCTCACTTACTTGCTATAAAAAGAATAATCAAATATGTGAGTGGTACAGTACGTCTTGGAATATGGTTTACAAATGACACTAACACCAATCTTGTTGGTTTTAGTGATGCTGATTAGGCAGGCAATGCAGATGATAGAAAAAGTACAACAGGAGGATGCTTCTACATTGATAACAACATGGTGTCTTGGTATAGCAAGAAGCAAAGTTCAATCTCTTTGTCAACAGCAGAAGCCGAATACATAGCTGCAGGAAGTTGTTGTGCACAACTTCTTTGGATGAAACAAATACTGGATGATTATGGAGTTGAAAATCAGGTTTTGACTGTTTATTGTGATAACTTGAGTGCCATTAACATATCCAAGAATCCTGTTCAGCACTCTCACACCAAACATATTGATATAAGGCATCACTTCATACGTGAACTTGTTGAAACCAAAGTTATTGTCTTAGAATATGTTGCAACAGAAAAACAATTGGCAGATATTTTCACAAAAACTTTGGATACTCTAAGATTTGAGACCCTAAGAAAGGCTATAGGAATTTGTAGTATTTAAAGTTGCAACATGACGTACATCAGTAACATGAAATAAACTTGAGAAAACTGAAAATTGGATATTCAATTTAGCTAGTGATTTAATTTATGACCCATACTTCCTTGTACTGTGACGCCCGGGATTTTAGCCGTACATTTATTTACTGTTGCATCTATTGTTTGCGCATTTCCTTCTGTGCTTTATTAACTAGCTTCTTTAGCTACTATTCATCCCATTTTCAAACTATATTCTATTAGTGAATTAGTATTTTTATTAAATCACATTAATTGTTAGAGGAGGGGGAAAAATGTGCAATTGAGCTAGAGGCGACAGGAGAGCTCGTTTAGAAAATGTTTTTAGTAGTTAAGTGAATAGTGTTACGGAACAAACTTAGGGATTTAAATAACTAACATGACTTTTCATCTTAGGCTTGTTTTTAAGTTAATAACGCGCATTCTAGTGACCTTTTAAATACCCAAACTTGACCCCACCTCAACTTAATCTTATATAAATCACATAAGCTAATTAAAACACACAAAAAAAAAGAAGAACAATGTGCAGGAATTACTGTAGCAGGCCGAAAATACCAAAGGAGAAGGAAAAAAAGAGATTCTTGCTTCAACAATCTTGCATTTTGAGCTTCTAGATTCATCTTGGGAGGGGTTTTGAGCAACCTAGAGTCTTCAACAAGCTTCTTCATCTTCAAAATTGTGAGGGAGATGCATTTATTTGTTTTTAAAGTTTATGTGCATATATTGAATTTTATTGATTTGTTGATATTAGCTATAAAACTTGTTATGAATGCTTGCTATGAGTTATTTAATGTCTATAGAGCTAACTTTTGTGGTTTGATAACAAATTTAATGGTTGAATGTTGAATTTGATCAAAGAGATGATGAATAGTGCCTAGAACTAGGGTTTTGAGAAAATTTGCTAATTGACTTGAATTGATGCCTCAATTAGGTACTCTAGACCCTATGGAAGTTAGTTGAAAAGCCACGTTAGGTTGAATCACTCGAATTTGAACTTAATTGCATAATTAGCTTACTTTAAAAAGGGGGTTTTATACGTTAAGCAATCCGGGCAAGTTTGGGCATTGATTTGGGTATCCTTGAGCTAAGGAAGCACCTTTGGTGCTTTCGTTTCGCGAAAATGGGGTTCGGTTAGTATGGCTATAGTTCAAACCCGTTCGGGGCCTTCCCGAACTTTTGCTTCAAAAATGAGTTTTAGTCACTTTAAAAGGTACCTTTGAGCTTAATTAGGAATATAGAAAGACTAGGGTATGATTGGGAATCTCGAACCATGCTTAGGAGAAAGAAAGCTCGGTTAAAGAAAGGGGAAAAGTAGCTTTTAGCCTTTTTAGTTACATTTGGAACTTGTTGTGTGTTAGTAATGCCTTGCGTTGAATATTTAGGATGTATTTAAGTTATTTGAGTAGATTATTGGAATTAATTGTGTTGATTGCTTCTTTTGGCATCTATTAGCGAAAATCGTGCTTATATAAACTTTTATCGTGCATATATGTGAGGGCGGCCTACTTTGTCGTCCCTCTTACGTGTTATGTGTTATATTGATTGCTTGTGACTTGTATTGGGTTGCGCAACCTTTATCGGACATGGTAGCGTCGAGAAACACGGGCGGCGTCGGGCTTGCCGTGCTCCCTCGACTACCATGGTGCCTATTCCCTTTCTCGCTGAGGCATACTCCACTACCCCAGAGGCGTGGTTCACCTGCTGGGCATGGACCTACCTCGGGAGAAATGGTCGTAGGATTGGGATACATCCGGAGTATCCCAATTGTGGTGTTTGGGGTTTGCCGGCATGTTCGTGATACTCGTGGTTTGTGGCTCGTGAATGAAGACTTGGAAGTGGAACCGTATCCTTTTTAAAGTGATTAATTGCTTGGCTTATTGTCTTGTTGGTTTACGTGGCTTATATATGTTTTCTTGTGTTGCATATCATGTTGCACGTTGGCATGTTGCATCACCTCCCTCGCTGGGCAACATTGTTGCTCATTCCTCATTTAATATGTTTCAGGTGAAGCTGAGGTGAATCCTCAGCTGATAGAAGAAGAGGAAGAAGTGCTAGTTAAGCAATTTCGGTGACTTCTTGTGTGATAAGGTTGTCTAAAATGAGAAGCTTGCGTGGAGTTGTTGTTGATTGCCTTTTTGTGACCTTGGGTCTTGAGTATAATTGGTGAATGTAATAATTTGTAATCTTGTATGTTGGATATAAAGTGGAATGACATGTAATAATCCATAGTAAACTTATTCTTTTGCATGCTTGTGTGATTAACAAACTTAAAAGTAGAACTTGGCTATTGTTGTATCTAACTACCTATAGTTAAAATTAGAAATGCTTTGCTTGCTTGTGTGTTATATGTAATTGTTATTCCAAGGCTCGGATGGCCTTGTGATCGCAGGTGGCCCATAAAAATCTTGGAGGATTGGTTATAAGAGTTGTTGTTTGTGGATCTAGCATCATGGGGTGTCTTTGTGCAGGTACCAGTTTAGTCCTATAAACAGGGGAGACTCCGTCCGTTTTCCCCTAAATTTTGTGCCCGGGGTTTGGAATTGGGTGAGAATAGCATGATAAATAGGAGTCCTGGTCTCGTGAGGGATCGGGGCGTTATATGTACACACTGAATACTGATTGAAAAAGCTAATCTTAATGATCTGCAAGTGCAGGAGCTTGAACTTTCTGATGACTAGGGATAAAGAAAGAAGTCTCTCTAAATCCATTCTTGTATTCTATTCATCCTTGAGATCAAAAAGAAAAAAAAGGCAGGAAATATTATGGTTATCAAACACTGGAAGAGCTACCTAATCCAAAATAAAAGAGATTAGTGTGAAAGCTACCAGTTGCAACATGAGCTAAAATAGTGAAAAAAAATACATATGAAAAGAAATACAGGGTGCAAGCTACCAGTTACAACATGAGCTGACACAAGAAAAATATTGTGGTTTCCTACGAGATGAATAGATGATCAAGTATGTTTGAGCTGATTGTGAAAGTTCCTACAGCTTGTAGATTTGATGGTGAAAGCTATCTGTTTTAGAATTCAGCCTCTCACACACACATGGTTCATTAATTAAATCCTTGACTGAAATGGGTATTGACAAGTAAAACTTCTTGAGTAAATTCATACTGACTAGACTCATGTCTTTTTTTTTATGTTACTGTCTTTAAATTTGAAAAAAAAAAGGGGGAAAGAAACTCCTAGTGGATCTAAAGACAGTGGGATATATTACTAGTTTGTTTTCGGTTGCAACAAAGTTTTTTTTAAACTCATCATGTTTGTGTTGTGATAACTTATGTCCAAAATGTTGCAACTTTCGTATAACACATGGGTTATTCTGTATTTGGGTCAAAACCATTTTAGTCCCTGAGGTTTACTCTAAAGACCAAATTGGTCCCTCAGGTTTGCAAAAAGACCAAAAAGGTCCCTCTAGTTAACTTTTGTTAGCCAAATATTAATAGTCAAATGGTTGACTGAGTTAAAAGACCATTATATCCTTAGGCAACATATATTATAAAAGAAAATTACAATAAAAGTCTAAATCAGTCTAAAAAAAACATAATTCACATAATTCGCGTAGGAAAAAAAAACAAAAACTAAAAAAAATCAATTCAAACATAAACAAAATAAAATTAGTAATAAGTCCATAAAAAAAGAAAAATCATAAATCAATCTCTTTTCTAGGAGGTACCCTTGCTGTTAATTATGTCGATGTTGTTTGTTCTTTTTTTTTCGATATATTATTGATTTTAATTTATTTATGTTTGAATTGTTATTTTTTAGTTTTAGTTTTTTTTTTCCTGCACAAATGTTGTGAATTATGTTTTTTTAGACTGATTTAAACTTTTATCGTAATTTTCTTTTATAATATATGTTGCCTAAGGATATAATGGTCTTTTAACTTGGTCAACCCTTTGACTATTAACATTGACTAATAAAAATTAATTGGAGGGACCAATTTGGTCTTTTTACAAACCTGATGGACTAATTTGGTCTTTAGAGCAAACCTCAGGGACTAAAATGGTTTTTGCCCATTCTGTTTTGGGCGGGAAACTTGGATATCCTTAATTGGCAGTTAACGTACTTTGGCTGTTTTAATTTTTGAGCTTCCCAATATCGTGTGATTGGCTAAGCTGCAGGGCAGTTACCCACGATTAGGGCACAGTTAATTGAATAATTTTCGCCTCTTTGTATTTCCATTACTCTGCCATTCATGTTCAAATAGTGCATCACTTTTACTGTTTTCTCTTTCATCTTCTCTGTGGTTTTTTTTCTAGATCTTTGTTATATTTACTCTTGCAACACAACTATGGTGAAAACGCGATCAGGCGGAAGACGGTGGGGAACCCCCAAATCTGGAGCACATGGAGGGGTGTTGTCACAACCTATCACCATTGATGAACCATCTCCTCCACCAGGGACTGAAGGCGGCGATGCAACATCATCTAGTGACACAAGCACTAGTAGGTTACTCCGACCTCGAACAACCAAAGCAAGGGCTAAAGGGCCCTTCATTGACCCTCGGTGGACTCTGACAGGCATGGATGTGGTTCACACCAAAACCCCATCTCACCATAAATAGGACACACAATCGTCAGATTCTGATCCAATGCCCAAGGTTGCACCTGCTGTCACAACATTATCTTCCTTCAAGGCACCGACTGAACAGAGTAGGACGAGTCATGCTGCTACTGAGTCACTCAATGCGCAATCGAAGAGCATACCTGTCTTTATCCCAGATAAGGTTGCGGCATCGAGTGCACCATCTGAAACTGAAGCACTACCTAACCAAGATGGTCGGCGATCGATTACCAAAAGAAATAAACATATTGGTAGCTTCAAACGCAAATGGGCTAAAATTGTTGAGTCTTCACGACCCAGGGGATCCAAGATGGCAAAACGATCATGTCCAGGGTATGATCCTTCCATTACTTACTCTTCACAATTTTTCTTTTCTGAATCAAAAGAAAAGTTTCAAATTGTGTCACAGCAGAAGTTTGTTCTTGAGAAACCATTGAATGAGAAATCATATCAGGGAATAGGGGTACTCGCCTTACTGAAGGAAAGGAATCTGTTAGGATCGTTTGCTTTGATAAAGTCTTTTTCGAGCAATTTGGTTTATGAGTTTTACTCAAATCTGCATATCAATGTCGGTGTTGCAACATCAAAATATTATCATCAGATTTTTGTGTACGGCCATGTGTTCGAATTTTCGCCTGCATCTCTAAGTAATTTCTTAGGATGTATGCTTGTTACCGAGATTATACCAGATGTGTCTCTGTCTACTATTGCTTTGGAACTCATAGGTGAGCCTTTTGAGTGGAACTCTGATTCCAGATTGTCAGGGAATAGGCTCACAACTAAGTATGCTGCTTTGCACAAAATGGCTATGGCAAACTAGTATCCGACTAAGCACTCCAGTAGTCTCAGGAGTACAATGGGCCGATTGTTGTATTCCATAGGTACTGGGGTTAATTTTAATCTAGGTCGGGTTATTTTCAAGCGCATCATTGAGGAAGCTGCTAAAAACTTTTCTAGTCATTACCTGCCCTATCCCTCTCTTATCTGTGCGTTTCTCGTGTTACAACACAAGGTTCTTGATCCTGATGAAATGTTACACAAACCAGGGTCTTCTTTGCTGTTCTCTAGAAAATTTTTGCAGGGGGCTCACAAAGATGATACTACGGGGGAGCATGCTGAAGGTCCATCAGCTCGTAACACTGATGCTGCTAGTTCTTCTGCTGATCAGTCTGCCCTGTTGCAACAATTTCAGCAACTTCATGATGTCATTGAAGAAATCCGAGATGAGTAAGGGAATATTCAGGATCAGCTTAACCAGACTTTGGTTCAACTTCTCAAGGGCCAAAATGCTTTGATGGCACACTTAATGGGCTCCTTCTCTAGTTAAATATTTTTTCCCCTCATCTCCTATTCTAGTATTATGTCTATCTTTGACTTTGGTTTGGCAAAAAAGGGGAGTTAGTTTTAGTTCAGTTGTTTGTTCTTTTCTTATGATACTTATGATACTGCTTCTGTTGCTATTTTGTGATATACACTGTCACTGTCTTTCCTTAATCATGGTTTTTGCCAAAACAAAACCAAAGGGGGAGATTGTTGAGGCCGTGACCCTGTGCTAATTTGGTATAATTTGGTTGGCTATGTTTTTACCAAAATCTCATGATCTTTTCCATATATATGCTGGCTTTATTTTTGTGTTACAGGAAATATATTTTCGGCAACTTACTATGCTGGGTACAAGAACCATATTTTGGCATGTTACCATATGAAGCTTGGACTGATTTGGTAAAGCATTTATTGCACATTGTTTTGGAATGTCTTGAGGCCTAAGTTGGTTGGTGATCCGCCACCATATTATATACTTGTCGTTCGAAAGCAGTTGTGAAGGAAGAGAAGGCAGAAAAAAGAATAGAGGCAGAAACAAAAATCTACAAGAGAAAATACGAGAGAGATTTTCTGTCCAGTGTTCCAAGAGATGTTGCAACACTATCTGTGTTCTAGTCTTTGAGTGTATTAAGTGTTGCAATTTTGTTTGTTATGACAGTGAGTCATGAGCGAATTATTTAAGTCTTTGAGTGATTAGTTTACTGTTTCTTTTATTCATTCTTCGGGAGAAGAAGGTGTTATTCACGGGAGAAAACGTTGCAAGTTGAGGGGAGCTCACCAAACCAAAGTTCATTAAGGAGTTCTTCATCTAGGCGTCAAAGGATATGAGGGAGTCTTTACTTGTGTAAGTCCATTGATGATGTAATTTGTTATTTCTTAATGAACAGGTTTGTTGGACCAGGGGAGGTCCCGTGGACGTAAACCGCACGGTTGAACCACGTTAAATCTTGATATTCTTTGTTTTACTTACAAGTTTTATTATTTCCGTTGTTGCATACTGTTACTACTTATGTTGATACATTAAGTGGAACAAACTGACTAGACAAGAAACAGACTGCTAATGGTCTGTGATTGAATAGATATTTTAGTTAATGTTGCAATATCACGTGTAACAGTTTCTGTTTTTCATCAAGTTTTTACATCAATCATTTTCTTATGTAACAAGATTTTGTCTGTTGAACAACTCTGCTATTTTTATCTTGAAATTTATCCATACTTATGCTGCATAACTTCTAATAGAATTTGTCGATGACAAATTGCTGGCGGTGTTAAATTGTTCAAATGATGATCATGGAAACAAATTGAAGAAGTATCGGCATTGGTTGTAGACGTATCCTTTTATTGTGATATCATCGTATGCTAATTGTATTGTGAATGCTTATTAACTGCTTGCATAACATGTTTTCGAAAATGTTTTCCGATTAAAAATGTTTTCACAGGATTAATCGGAAAAGATTTTCAAGATCTCCCAATTCACCCCGCCTTACTAAGCTTTAGTGCCGGATAATTTCACCCCTCTTTTATTTTCCCCTTCCAGGTATAAGTGAGCCAGAGTACGTTCCACATGTTGACTTTCATAAGTGGATTGTGCATTTAATGGTAGTATGCGAAGGAATATGCTTGTGACATTAGTCTTTAGTGATGAAGTTTGTATAATATGTACTATTTATATTAATGTAATAGTTAGATGTTGTAATTAGGCTTTTTTCGGATTTGATGGACTAATATAATTGCAATTTTATAAATTTGGGATTTAGTATTTGGGAAGTAAATATTTAATAGCCTTGATGTTTTGAAATGAGGATAATAGTGCTCAGGTTATTGTAATTGAGCCTTAGCGAGCTTAGAAGGAGTGATCTTTTTAAACTCGTGGCATCACGATCCCAGATTAATCAGCATTGATGTAATTATGGATATTAGACTAACGGTGGTATTAGAGATCATATTAGCGAAATGGGATCGTGACATTTATGATAATTATAATTTTTATTATGTGGTCTTAACCTTTCAACCTAGTGGGACAGCTCAATTCGGTTTGATTTGGTTTGGTCTTTACCTTTCAAATCTAACATTTTAGTTACTATTATTTATGCTATCTTTATATCTCTACTTAGTCTAGCTTTTATTGATATTCTTTAACTCTCTTAATTCTATCAACATAATTTGCTTTACTCATCTTTTCTTTTCCTTTGATGAATTCCATATTGAAAACGACCTCTGCTTCAAAGTCTTATGCTTTATTGCTCACAAGTGATAGCTCGCCCTTTGTAGACTGCATATAAATCCGTAAAATTCAACAACTGTAAAATAAATCCAATAAAGTAACATCACATAGAAAAGTAATAGAGTTAGTGCTTGAATTATAATAGCAACATCACCTATGCAAACGTTGATTTTCCACCTAACTCAAATTTATCAGTATAAAATAGAGATAATACTATTAATAAAGTAGAGATAACATTACTAATAAGATAAAGATTTTTATTGATAGAGATAAAAACTTTTAAATGTAGATATGATAGAGTCTTACGATAGATAGGAAAAGCTTAAAATGTAAATTTAAATAATATGATCATTTAGATAGTACTGCATTTAATAATTGTTTGTTACATTATAATCTGTAAAAATCAGAATATAAATTCGAATAACATGATTTAGATAATACTAAAATATAGAATATAAATTTAAATAATATGATTTAGATAATACTATATTAAAATGCGTGTTCAATTCTTATATAACCCATTTTTAGTCAACGAAGCATAAAGCACTTTGCAGGAAAGATCCGAGCAACTAGCTGGAATTATATTACGGCCTTACGGGCAATATTGAGTGGCACTAATATTCGTTTCGTGTAAATCATTTGCGTGGATGATGTAATGGACGCTTTAGAGCAATTTCCTATTCAAATCCTTTTGTACGAGTCAATTAGTTTCCATTACAAGGCAGATCGATATAGTCAACTTCATTTGTTGGAACAACTTTAGTTAAGATGCCTCGAAGTTTCTTATCCCCTATAAGGACCTCAAAAGTCAAATTTATGGCATATAATCAGATTAGGATCAGTATTCAGTGGACTACGCATTATGAAGTTGTTTGTTATGCGAGTTGCATTGACTTGACTCGGATTTCTCATAAAAGATTAAAACTACAAGCTGCAGAATACTTATACGCCTCATTATATTGGTCTATGGGAAACGATTTACAAACTTCGTCAAACATCTCATGTACAGAATACATCTTAGTGTTATGCATGACCATGTATTAATTAATAATTCGATGTAGTTTCAGGTTCGTGCAACTTGCCTCAGCTCTCTCGCGACATCAATCATTTCTGGCCTATCTTCGGGTCTTTTGCGGGTGCCCCTCAGGGCAAGATCCAAGATAGCTCGTACATGCTGCTGCTGATCAAATCCGTCTTTTATAATATTACGATCTATGATTTGACTCAACTGATCATTCTCAATGTGATCTTTAACGTAATCAGCAATATCAATAGTTACTCCATCAGAATTCTTGCACTGATGTTCTCCTGTTATAAGGACAAGTAAAAGCAGACCAAAGCCATAGACATCAGTTTTCAGAGTAACAAAACGTGACACAAAATATTCAGGGTCTATGAAACCCACTGTCCCCTTTATACCATCTTCAACCTGTGACTCTCCATGGGGGAGTGATATGGACAGAGAGAAATCAAACAATTTGGCAACGCCATTTCGGTCTATGATCACATTAGATGGACATAAATCCCTATAAATTATGGGTCTCTCAAATGCAGTATGGAGATAAAGGATTGCATTTGCAATGCCTATTGCTATCTTTATTCTGTTTCTCCAGGGCAGTAAGTTGTCATTCTGGCGACAGTGGCGCAGAAGATTATCAAGCTGTTCAAATTCAACGTACTCGTACACTAAAGCTGGATGTTGAAATTCCAGGCAGCAGCCTGAAAGCTTCAACACATTCTTCAGGTGGCTCATCTGTGAAGTAATGGCTATGTTGCGGACTTTATAGAAAATCCGAGAATCGCTTTCTTCATTACCGCTCCTCTTAACCAAAATTTGGCGTTCACTCGTAGAACCACTGTACATATCTCCGGAATATGTGAGGGCAACCTTGTCAGCAAAGTTATTTGTTGCAGTGATAAGCTCTTTGGCTGTAAAAGAACGAATAGGAATCTCCTGTCGCCCGTTGAAAGAAGCAATAAGCTCCTCTTGCAGGGCACTTCCATTGCGGAGGAAAGCGGATGATGTTTCTTCCTTCTTCTGTTTACATCTAAAGAACCGCAACATTCTTCCAATTATCAGCTTTGTAAGAGCTGCACTTCAATAGTCAATTTGAAGCCCCAGCAGAAGAATTAGACTGAGTTAGAGAGTTTTTGCGTTTTTAATCAGCATTCCAGTTTAGACCCATATCTGACAGCACCTTCACTAAATCTTAAGTAGAAGACTTTGGGATAGACTTCAAACCGTGTTCGGCCTCACACTTTCATTTCTAGTGAGTGAATCTCACGTACTTTTGAAGACAATTTTTGTAGACTTTAAGCAAAGTCATACTCCAAAAAATACCTAACCAATTTCCTCGCAGCACACATTAAGACTTTAAGCTTTGACTTGCATTGTATCAAAACCACAAAAAAAAAAAAAAAAAAAAAAAAAAAATGTGACTCTTGGCCGGGTTTCTTAAGTGTCCTTATTACGACTATCTTATGTTACATGTCACGTTGTTAATTTTTTTGCTGTATGCAAGCAATAACTCTCTATTCATGGCTCGTTGTCACTTTTCTTGGGGCGAATCCCCACTTATTGAGCTTTTCTTGGCTCATTCCTTTTGACTTTCTTTGCAGGCGGCGAGGAGTAGGTCCTTATTACGCTTTTGTTTAGACACCGTGGTCATCCCTTTGGTTTTGTCTTATTTTTGTATGGTAGGAGTTGACTCCTTAATTTTTTAGTCTCCTATTTTAATTTCACTTCAACAGTGTCTTTATTTTTAATTTATTTTTATTTTAAAATTTTCATATTTCAATTTCACTCCAACAACTACTCTATTTTAGACACTCCCTATTTTTATTGTACTCTAATATATCTCTACTTTAATTAAATACACCACTTTATTTTTTTATTTATGTTTTTCATTTGTTAGAGATAATATTTTATTTTAATTATTAATATTATTTTAACCAATAAAAACATCCAAAAAACTAAAAAGAATTCTGACCTAAACTACCTAAGAAAAACTAAGCCATTGTTCATCAGCCTAATGTTAAAAAAGAATACAAACCTACGTTGATCAGCCGTTCTCTCACACAAAAAATGACAAAAAAAAAGGTCATCTCACACTAGGGATGGCAACAGGTACCCATTCTATCTGAAATCGACAAATATTCGCACGATAAAAATTCAATAACAAAAACTGATGGAGAATTCGTTAAGTTTTGAATTTTATAAGTGATAACCGACGGATGAATTGATAGGTTTTGATTTTAGACGTTAAAAAAAATCAAAACACAAAATCCGATTATTAATTTATTATTTAAAAATATAAATAATAAATTTACTCAATAGTAATAGAATATAAAAAATACAGATTCTATTGAAATTAAAATATTTTAAGAAAAAACTTTGAATTTAACAAAAGTTTGTGGGTCATACAATAATTTAAAACATTACATTAGTATAAAAACAGTTTTTATACTAACCCTAATCTCATCAGTGTTTGCTATCTTCTTCTTCTCAGATTTTCAGGGCCGGGTGGGGTTAATTTACACACATTTTCGCCCTTGTAGAAATGTAAGAAATTTGATGCTATAATAGATAGCATCTTTTAAGTTATCTCTGCACATGTATTGACAAACTACATCATATATATATATATATATATATATATATATATGCATACATCCATACGTCTCATTATTGTTATCCTTTTACATTTTCAAGATTCGTCTTCATATACTGATAAATCCATACATCCATACGTCTCATTAGGGTATATATTAATTGTTTTAGTTGCGTATGATTTCGATGGATGGGTACAAATTAGATGAGGTTTTAAAATTTGTGAAAACCGCTAAAGCTGCGATCCAATCGGTCAATAATAATACTGTATGTTTTCTTTTTTTAATAAAAAATCAGATTATAACTTTTTTATGAATTTTGAATGTTAATGAATTTTCTATTTAAATTACTTTTTTGAATTATCGGTTTTAGTTTCGGTTGTCCGCGATTTTTTTATCATTTGTAGATTTCGGTTATGGATAGTTATTTTTAAAATCATCGGGTTTCAGTTTTGAGTTTAGGTTATGTTAAACGATTTCAATTTTTGGTTTTTCAAAAACTGCTATTAACCGAATATTCCTATCTCACACAAAAAAAAAGAAAAAAGAAGACCAGTCGCATTCTCTCCTCCCTCCCCCTCCCCCTCCCCCCTCCCCACATGCCACACCTCCACACCAGCACAAGCCGCACCACCATAGAGCTGTGATGAAAAAATGTAAGAAAAAATCAGTAAGTTTTACATTTTAAATTGAAATTTTTGGGATTTTTTTTGGGGTTTTGCTTTATTTCTTGATTGATTTTGTTTTTGGGGAATTGATTTTGGAATTTGTTTACTGAAATTTTTAGGTTTCAAAGCATAAAAATTTGGGGCTTCAAAAGATTAGGATTTTTTTGTTGGTGATTCACTTTGCAGATCATGCTTGAGCTCAATTTTTTTGGGATTTATTTATTTTATTTTTTTTGGAAGAAAGCCAGCTTTTGGCTTTTGGAGAATTTTTGGGATGAGCATTGCCATTAGAATAGGGAGATAGAGAGGTTGTTGGAGGCTTTTCTATAAATTTGTCTTCCTATAATGACTAAGGCTATTAGAGGCAGTCTTATAAGACAAGTTTCACTTGTAAGCCTCCTCAAGTTGCGTTTTGCTTGGATGAGTTTAAGAATTACTTATGGTTTTAGAGCCCAATTTATTATGGGGTATTTTTGACTTAGATCCCTTCCACTTTTACATATATGAGACTTAGACCCCATATTTCTTCAAAAGTGAGACTTACACCTTTTCGTGCATTGGAAAAATAAGACTTACACCCCATACTTGTAAAAAATCAGTTAACTTTTTTGTTAAAAATATTTTATTGACAATTCTGCCCTTCTCATCCCCAATATTCCTACCGAAAAATGCCACTCAACACACTGATCTTTGTTTTTCTTTTTTTTCTTTTTGTTTCTTTGTTTTTTTTTTTTTGTTGAACACACAGTTTTTTGTCAAGCCAAAAAAAAACACTCACAATTCTTTCACCAAAAAAACACACACATACGGTTCTTTGGATAGAGTATGTTGACGCTAGGGATTGGTAAGGGCATGGATGTCATTTTATGAGGTTTTAATAAAAAAATAATAATAACTTTTTAATAGAAAATGTGTAAGTCTTATTTTTGAAGAAGTATGGGATCTAAGTCTCTATATGTAAAAGTAGAGGGGATCCAGATAAAAAATACCCATTTATTATGTGTAATGAACTTAGCTTGTGCCTTGTATGTCTTGGGTATGTTTGCCTTATCATGCGCCGGATTTGTTGGGTTGGCAAGTTTGAGGCGTGAAACCAATAATGCTTAGAATTTACAATCAAGGCTCCCTTTGCCGTAAAATATTTCTTGAAAAATGTTTTGTTAATTTTTTGTGGTTTAATAATACTAAAAAAATGATTAATTAAAAAAAAATTCGATTAAAAAAATATTTTTAATTAAAAAAAGTAAAAAATATTTTCAAATAAGAAAATATTTTTCACCCACCCAATCCCATTCCCGTCACCCAGCCCACTCTATTATTCCCGTCACATTTTTTTATTAACTATCGTTAAATAAAAATTAATTATTTAATAATTTTTTTTTTTTACATTCACTTTTATACATACTTATAAAGTTGTGGAATAAGTACAGAGTTAGCCAACCCCTACCACAGGTAAGGCAGGTGGTCCGCGGATCCAAAGACAAGCCTTTACATAGTCTTTCTCTAGTAAAGCCAGGAACTGGGTTGGAATGCAGCCACACCAGTTAGCTGGCAGCTGATTTCTAGGAGGCTGCACAAGAGCCACTTGGCAGGTTGGTTTGCATTTGGAGAGATTCCTGATAAGCGAAAATTCCTGTTGTAGGATGCCAAGCTTCGTATGTCGTTGATGAGACGGTGAGCCTGCCAATGGGCTGACAAAACTAGTTGAGATATTGACTGAGGTAAATCCTGATTGTCCACCTCAAAAGTGACTCTAGAAAAGCCACAGAGGTGTACGAAGGAGCAAGCTTCCCGAGTAGCAAGTGCCAATGCTTGGTACGATGATTGACCACTGCATGATCGAGCTAACACATATAGAAAGGCTCCAGTGTGAGAGCGATAAATGGATGCAATTCCAGTAGATTCTGTTATTGCATTCCAGACAGCAAAGATGTTACATTTAACCGAATGGATAGGGACTGAGTGTATTGTTGGCTTGGGGTTTCAACTGAAGCAATGCTTCTCTGTATTGGGATTCTGCATGAATGGCTGTAGCAACTGTATGCTGAGGGGACAGACGCTGATATTCAAAGAGGAACGTATTCCTTGTGTAGGTTTTGTAGGGAGGTGATTGTAGTAGTTGATAGAATTGGCTTTGAAGAATGGAGGATTGATTAGAGAGTTTGGAGAGGAGCTTAGCGTTGAAAGAAAATGATTATTATTGATTTTTGGCTTGAATACAAATGGTGGAGGAGCTCATATTTATAGTCCTCCATGGAGAATTCTAGACACAAGTTATTTCTATAAAGTATTCTAGATTTTTCTTAAAAGTCAACTAGATATTCTAGTGGAAAAATCTAGGATCCTACTTTTCTAGATTTTTCTTGAATTATTCTAGATAATAATCTCTAGATTTTTATTCTTGAATTCTCTAGAATATGGGCCTTAGGTTGGATCACATAATTGGGCTAGCTAATAATTCTTGAGTCATAGTTTCTCTTGGGCTAAATGAGCATTAACCCATTGGACTTTAACACTCCCCCTTAATGCTCATTTGTGTAACTCCAAGCATTCCTCTTAGTATCTCGAACTTTGGTCGTGGAAGCGCCTTCGTGAAAATATCTGCAAGTTGTTCCTCTGTCTTGATGTACATGAGTTCAATTAGTCTTTCATTTGTTGCCTCCCGTAGAAAATGGTACTTGATAGCGATGTGTTTTGTTCTGCTATGGTAAACAGGATTCTTTCCCATTGCTATTGCAGACTTGTTATCACAGTAGATCTCTGTTGATCTTTCTTGCTGCTCACCCATATCTTCTAGTATGCGTCTTAGCCATATAGCTTGACTTGCAGTTAGTGCAGTTGCTATATACTCTGCCTCTGCTGATGATTGTGCTACTGAGTCTTGCTTCTTTGATGCCCATGAGAATATTCCAGAGTCGAGTGAAAATGTATAGCCTGAGGTACTCTTCATGTCATCTATTGATCTGGCCCAATCACTGTCGGTATAGCCAATCAACCTTAAGTCAGTCTTCGGCTCGTACCAGATCCCATAGTCTTTTGTTCCTTGAAGATATCGTAGAATTCTCTTTGCAGCTCCATAGTGGACTTGACTTGGGCATTGGATGAATCTTGATAGTAGACTGGTGGCATACATGATGTCTGGTCTTGTAGCAGTGAGATATAGTAGACTTCCAATGAGGCTTCTATATGTTGAAGCGTCTGCCTTTGGTGTGCCGTCTTCTTTACTTAGTTTTTCATTAGTGACTAGAGGAGTAGCAACAGACTTGCAACCATGCATCTTGAACTTTTTCAATAAAGTCTCTGTGTACTTCCTTTGTGAGATAAATATTCCTTTTTCTTCTTGACTTACCTCAATGCCGAGAAAATAGTGCATCAATCCAAGGTCAGTCATCTCAAAAGTCTTCATCATATCTTCTTTGAACTCCTTGATTATTTCTTCATTATTTCCTGTATAGATAAGATCATCGACGTATAGAGAAACAATGAGTCTATTGTCGTTACCTTGGGTCTTGATGTAGAGTGTTGGTTCACTTTCACTTCTTCTGAATCCTTGACTGATGAAGTAGTTGTTGATTCGACTATACCACGCTCGTGGAGCTTGCTTTAATCCATAGAGCGCCGTTTTTAGTCTTAGAACTTTGTCTTCTCGTCCTTTTGCCACGAACCCTTGAGGTTGCTCTACGTATATTTCTTCTTCAAGGTAGCCGTTAAGGAAGGCTGACTTGACATCCAGTTGATAAATCTTCCATTTCTTTTGAGCTGCTAGTGCAATGAGAGCCCTTATAGTGTCCAAGCGAGCGACTGGAGCAAAGGTCTCGTTGTAGTCAATTCCTGGTAGTTGCGAATAACCTTTAGCGACCAGTCTTGCTTTATGCTTTTGAATTGAGCCATTTGGGTTAAGCTTTGTCTTGTAGACCCATTTAACTCCGACGACTTTTTTGTTGCTTGGTAGATCTACCAATTCCCATGTTTCATTCTTCTCGATCATCTTGATTTCTTCTTCCATGGCTTTTACCCATTCTTTTTGTTTGATGGCAACTTCAAAGCTTTCAGGCTCCATCGACACAAAATTGCATGTCTCGTAGATCTCTCTGAGTGGTCTTATTTTTCTTGGTGGAGATTCTGGAGATGATTCTTCTTCACTTGAAGATGATGATGATGGTGTCCTCGGGCTTGACAGTTGTGAAGTCGTTCGTGGAGTTTGTGATCCTTCTGCTTCTTCTTCTTCGTGGACTTCGTTGGAGCTTCGTAGTCTTGGTACCATGATATTTTGTTTTCCAACTTTTTCTTCCTCCCAGTTCCATGTTGCATTTTCATCGAACTCGACATCGCGACTAACAATTAGCTTCTTGGTTTTGAGGCTGTAAATTCGATATCCGTTAGATTGAGAGTTGTAGCCGAGGAATATGCATTTCTCTGTCTTCTCCTCCAGTTTATGTCTTTTCTCTTTCGGAATATGCACGTAGCAAATGCTTCCGAAAACTCTTAGATGTTGCGCTGACGGCTTCCGTCTACTCCATGCTTCAATTGGAGTTTTATTTTGAACTGCCTTTGTGGGGCATTTGTTGAGTAGATAGACAGTAGTGTATGCGGCTTCTGCCCAGAACTCCATTGGCATGCCTTTTTCTGCTAGCATTGTCCTTACCATCTCCATCACTATCCTGTTCTTCCTTTCTGACACGCCATTCTGCTATGGAGCGTAGCCGATGGTCAGCTGATGTACGACCCCTTCATCTTCACATAATTTGTTGAACTCCTTAGAGGTGTATTCTTTTCCTCTATCACTCCTTAGAACTTTGATTCGCCGACCGCTTTGGTTCTCGAACAAATTCTTGAATTTCTTGAAGATATTGAAGACTTCTGACCTTTCTTTCATAAAGTAAACCCATGACATTCTTGTATAGTCATCAATGAAGAGGATGAAGTACCTATTTTTCTCAAAGGTTGGAGTCCTCATTGGTCCGCATACATCTGTATGTACCAGCTCGAGGATTTGTTTGGCTCTCCATGCCTTGCCTGAAGGGAATGGCTTCCGATGTTGTTTGCCTTCCAAACGTCTCTCGCACACATTATCCTGCAGCTAGATGGCTGGAAGATCTTTCATCATATTCTTCTGATGGAGGATCTTCAGTCCGTGGAGGTTGTAGTGCCCGAACCTCCGGTGCCATAGCCATGATTGGTCTTCTTGAGCTTTGAGTGCTGCTTCTACGTACTGCCAGTGAATAGGAAAGTTCTTTTTTTGCTACATTTTTACTACAGCTATTTCTAGATTTTATTTTTGTTATCATATATTGTGCATGAGTCTCCTTTGAAGAGTAGAACATATCATTTCTCCATCATTTGACCCACGCTCGAGATTAGTGTCAAGTTTAGGAACTAACAGTACATTATGGATGAATCGCGTACCTTTCTTGGTATTGACTGCAATTGTACCTTTGCCTTCGACTTCCACTAGTTCTCCATTTCCAAGCTTGACTTGGGATTTTACTGATTTGTCAATGTTTTAAAAGATCTTCTCGTCACCAGTCATGTGATTGCTGCAGCCGCTGTCTAAGTACCAAGTCTCGTTCTTCACTTCTGATGCAACGTGGCATGCGTATAACAAACAATCGTCATTCTCTTTTTCTTCAGAGAAATTAGCTTGATATTTTTGTTTGGAGCGACAATCTTTTTCCTGGTGCCCAAATCTCCCACAATTTTTACATTGTGGTTTATCACGGTACCAACATTCCTTTTCTGGATGGTTGGTCTTTTTGCATATACCACATGGTGGATATTTGCCTTTTCTTTGCTCACTATTATTTCTATTTCTAGAATTTTCTCCAATTCTTCTCCCCCCATTTCTAGAATTCTGAGACCTTATGTTGAGTTTAGACTGAAATGCGTTTTCCATGGAATCATTTTCACGCATACTCAGTCTTTTCTCATAAGCTTCAAGAGAGCCTACTAATTCTATCACTGATATCTTAGCTATATCTTTAGTTTCTTCTGTAGTAGTTACAATGGGATCATATTTAGCAGGAAGAGTAATTAGTATTTTTTCTACTACTCTTTTGTCAGCAATATCTTCACCATAGGCTCTCAATTGATTAACTATTTCTCTTAGTCGAGAGTAGTAATCTTTGACGGTCTCAGAATCTTTCATCTTCATATTCTCCAATTCTCTCCTTAAAGTTTGAAGTTTAATATTACGTACCTTGTCATTTCCTTGATATTCCTCCTTCAAAGTATCCCACGCTTCCTTGGCTGTTGTAGCACCACTAATCCTGGGAAATAGTGAGTCCGCCATAGCCATTTGTAGTGTGTAAAGAGCTAGACTATCCTTCCCCATATCCTTGTCTAATTTTTCTTTGTCTGTTGATGACAAGGTAGATATATTTTTAGGGATAGTGTATCCCTTATCAATGATATCCCATAATACTTGGGACAAAAAATATGTCCTCATTTTGAGTGCCCAATAGTTATAGTTTTCCCCTGAAAAAATAGGGACAGGAATTTGGTGGTTGTTTAGTAGGGTGGCCATAGTAGAGGTATTAGGATAGTATAGCGGAAGCTAGTTTTCGCCCAGTTGATAATCCAACCAAGCTCTGATGCCACTTGTAGGTTTTGTAGGGAGGTGATTGTAGTAGTTGATAGAATTGGCTTTGAAGAATGGAGGATTGATTAGAGAGTTTGGAGAGGAGCTTAGCTTTGAAAGAAAATGATTATTATTGATTTTTGGCTTGAATACAAATGGTGGAGGAGCTCATATTTATAGTCCTCCATGGAGAATTCTAGACACAAGATATTTCTATAAAGTATTTTAAATTTTTCTTAAAAGTCAACTAGATATTCTAGTGGAAAAATCTAGGATCCTACTTTTCTAGATTTTTCTTGAATTATTCTAGATAATAATCTCTAGATTTTTATTCTTGAATTCTCTAGAATATGGGCCTTAGGTTGGATCACATAATTGGGCTAGCTAATAATTCTTGAGTCATAGTTTCTCTTGGGCTAAATGAGCATTAACCCATTGGACTTTAACACCTTATTTTACATATTTCCCAGAACAGATAGAATAGCTTTGGAATTGTATCATCCCTCATGGCCCCTCGCCGTTGGCTATCTGATATTATCATCAAGATTCTATGTGCCACATTAAGGTGTTGCATTGCATCCATTTTTAAACCATAAGGCGAGATGAACCAACATGCACGACACCAGTCATACTGGAACAAGCAATGCTCAATCGTTTCAGGCCGCAGTCCACATATTTTATACAGAGGACTCCTAGCGCAGTGCCTGTGGCAGGGGCGGATCTAAGAATTTGATATTGGGGGGCTAAAATATTTTTTTAATGATACTATATATATAATTTTTTAAAAATTGGGGGGCCGATAATTTTTTTTAACGATACTACATAAATATTTTTTAAAAAATTTAAAACTTTAACCCCCTTCCTACACTACATAGATCCGCTCCTACCTGTGGAATTTTGCCCCCTCTGTAGGAAGTGTCGCGCGGCAGCAGCGCCAAGCAAAGAACTTAACCTTGGGCTGCACTAGTGCACCCCATATAATCTTCCAAAGAGTAGGGGATGCAGGTGCAGTTCGTGGTCAATGTGGTGAGGAGTGATCCCCAGCCAGCGATAGGTAGGCATGATGGCCAGATTTAACTGAGTAGATACCATTCATTGTAAAGGGCCAAACCAAGTAGTTTGCAGTTACAAATGTCATTAGACGGGAGAGAACACCAATGTCATAGATAGAACCTACCCAGTATTAGATTCGGCACGAACCACCACGCGCTCCTGCTCGGCTCGGCTCGGCACAACACATGGACCTGGGTGTGGGTCCGGGTCCTGGGCTTGGTGACTTTATCCTTCTGGACAAAATTTCTTTTGATTTTGTCTAAAAAATATTAAAATAATCTTAAGAGGTTTGTGCCACTCAGACATTAACACTTGTGCGGCACAATAAAATCTTAAGGAGATTGAATTTCGTCCAAGACTCTAATCATTTCTGCATTCTATTCTTCCAAGTAAGTTTTATTATTTTTTATATTCCAGAAAACTCATTTCGTGTTTTTTTTAAAGTTTCCCAAAACACATAAGTTATACAACTAGCACTAACTTTTCTAACATATTTGATTTTTGAGGTCCTTATAGGTGGATAAGAAACTTCTAGGCATCTTACCATAGCATACGCCAAAGATTTCATTAAGTGACCTTTTTATCTAAAAGTTTAAACTGTTTAAAAGAGAGTTTATTATTATATTTATTTATTATTTTTAACACGTCTCCTCACGTACAAGCAAAATTCATTTTGTTTTTTTAGAACTATGTGTGGATAGTTTAATGGTTTTAAAACAGTTTGGTAGCCTAAGTTCCAATACGATGTAAGAAATTACCTCATCTAAATATACAAGTTGTTCGGGAGAAATTAATTATTAATTATATCTATTTTTTGTTTTCAACAAATTGAAATAGGAAATTTCTCGGAAACAGCCATTGCATCTGTTGAAAGAAAAAGAAAAGAGAAAACATGGGAAAAAGTATATAAATATATTGAAGACAAATGAGTCACCACCAACAGTAGCTCTAGAAGAGAGATATATAATTACTACATGTTGAATTCTTGGTATTAAAAAATACAATATGAGAGTGTCTATTTATAAGTCTCATAACTTGAAAAACAAGAATAGAGAATTAGACTAATTAAGACATAATCTAATATGAAAATCTGAAAACTAATCTAAGAATGAAACAACTTGAATATTTCCTAAACTAGTTAAATATACTTTAACAATCCACGCAATAATTTACATGAAAATAATAATATTGCCACTTGCCCATGATATCATTCCGGCTAATTGCGTGGATCTTTCCTGCAACGTGCCTGTACGCTTCATTGACAAAAATGGGCTATATAAAGTACTGAACAAAGCATTTTGACATTCTTGCTGGAATACACTGCATGTCATCATCATTTTTAGGGAATACATTATCATTTTTTCAATTATTCTTCAAATTTCCTCGCGTTCTTCTGGTGATCAATTAGTTGATGGTTCTAAAATACCCCAATTTTTCTAACTGCATCTCCTATGGGTCTCACCCAAAGAATTTTGTCATCATTTAAGTCAAAAAAGGAGGAAGAAGAAAAGGCAACGCACTTTTTACAGAACGGTGGTGAGTTACTAGCGGAGCTAATTGCATTTTCCAATGGACGGTATGATATTCCCATTCGTAGCTTCTCCACCGAAGAGTCTGAGAGTGTTTTCACCAAGAATGAGATGGTCATGTTCAGAGGTCATTTAGACGGACGCCAAATCTTGGTTAACAAGTGGACTGGTGGGAGGGATTTCAGAAGGAATGAAGCTATATGTGATTTGGTGATTTCTTCACATATGAACCATCACAAGAATTTCTTGAAGCTCATTGGTTGTTGTCTGGAATTAGCTTTTCCGGCTTCTGTGTATGAATATGCTGGAAGTATACTTCTATCTGATTTGATGGCCTCTAGAAGTGACAACAGGTTATTATCTTGGAGAAGTAGATTAAAAATTGCAAGCGATATCTCCAGCACAATTCTTTATCTTCACACGGCCTTTTCAATGCCTGTTATTTATAGGAACATAAAGCCGTCCAAAGTAATCATAGATCAAAATGAGGTCGCTAAATTGTTTGACTTCACTCTCGCTATATCGCTTCCTCCTGGAGAATTGCACGTGGAAGATAAATTAGTAGGGACACGTGGGTACGTAGACCCTGAATACTATAGGTCGTGCTTTGTTACTCAGAAAACTGATGTCTACAGCTTCGGTGTGTTTTTGTTTGTACTGCTAACTGGGAAATCCGCGGTTTGTGAGGATGATGAAGGCGAAAAGGTTCATTTGGTTAAATATGTTAAACATTATGCTGATAATCATCAATATGACAAATTTATAGACCCGGAAATATTGGAAGAGGTACAGGGATTTGGTAATGATAGTCTACTTCTATCTTTCGTGGATCTTGCTTTGATGTGCACACAAGACAACGGAGATGAAAGGCCAGAAATGATTGAGGTTGCAAAACAACTCCAACAGATGGAAAAGAGCGTTCGTAATCATTTGCCAAATATTAGTTCTTAATTTTTGTCTATTTTTAATTTGTTTATTTTGGAAACAATGTTATGTCTCTATACACTGATTTGAAGCCGAGTACAACTAGGAATGCTACAGTTATATGTAAGGAAAAGGTCAATTTGACATTGTATATGACATTGTATTTCTTAAACAGCTCAAAGATTACATATAGTATGACTGTTAATATTGATCCTAGACACTGAATTTGTTCTTTCAGGCTTTGTAACAAAGTGTTGAGTAAATATTTGTGTTCAATAACTTATGATTAGGAATTATAACTTCTATTATTTTGATCCCTAGATATATTATACACGGCACATAAAAGCTCTTCATAATAAAATGACTTTTAAGTCATCATATAACAAGGATATAGATCTTAAAATATGAAGACTTCTAGACTTTGTGGAGTCAGCGCTGAAAGTCGCAAATCCCGGCCCATTAATAGTCTACCATTGGATCCGCCCTCGTCGGGGTGTATAGTGAGTGTGCAAAGGGCAAAGAGGGACAAAATGGGAATGATATACTCTTTTGAGAGAAATATAGAAAATCACTTATGGTTAGACTAAAGTGTCGTTACTCTCCTTACAATGTTAAAATTAACTCATAGTTCCCCTTGGTTCAAAAAGCATTGCATATTATCCCTACGTTAGAAACTTCGTTCAAGTTAACGGTATTCATGTAACACGTTCGATAAAACATCAGTCCTAACGGCTTAAGTTCAATTCTTTTTATTCTTCAAGTTTGGTTCTGCTTTATCTACAAAACTCCATCCATCATCTGGTATAATAAGCCAGAGGCAGTAAAATTTAACTCTAAACAGTATAAGATCTCTTCAAACCAAGCTAGCTCACAACTTAGTATCAAACCACTAGCAAAAGACATAAAATAGTTTGAAAATATACGAATTCAAATTAGCAAATAGAAAAGGAGATAAAAATTAAGAACTAGTACTTGGCAAACCATTACGGACGCTCTTTTCCATCTGTGTGAGTTGTCTTACAACATCAATCATCTCTGGCCTATCTTCTCCATTTTCTCGTGTGCACATCAAAGCAAGATCCACAAAAGACTGAAATAAATTTCCGTTACCAACTCCTCCTTCGTCTTCCAATATTCTTGGATCTATAATTTGGTCGTATTGATGATTATCAGCACGCTGCTTAACATAATCAACTAGGAAAATTTTATATCCTTCGTTTAGTACGGTTTGGTTCGGATTCTCCCAAATCAGGTTTTTCCCGGTTAGCAGTAGGAGCAAAAACACTCCAAAACTATAGACATCACTTTTCTGAATAACAAAGCTCGACACAAGGTACTCAGGATCGACAAACCCAAACGTCCCTGTTACATCATCTTCCACGCTCATTTCTCCAAGAGGAAGCGATATAGCGAGACTAAAGTCAAACAATTTAGCGACCCCATATTCATGTATGATTACTTTGGCCGGCTTTATGTTCCCATAAATAACAGGCGTTGAAAAGGCTGTGTGAAGATAAAGAAGTGTGCTGGAGATATCGCTTGCAATTTTTAATCTACTTCTCCAAGATAATAACCTGTTGTCACTTCTAGAGGCCATCAAATCAGATAGAAGTATACTTACAGCATATTCATACACAGAAGCTGGAGGATGTAATTCGAGGCAGCAGCCTATGAGCTTCAAGACATTCTTGTGGTGGTTCATATGTGAAGCAGTCACCAAATCACGGATAGCTTCATTACGCGTAACATTTCTTCCACCTTTCCACTTGTTAACCAGGATTTGGCGTCTGTCTAATTGACCTCTGAACATGACTGGCTCATCCTTGGGGAAAACACGCTCGGAAAAGTTGTTTGTTGCCCTGGCTAGCTCTTCGGCAGAGAAGCTACGAATGGGAATATCATACCGTCCATTGCTAAATGCAATAAGCTCCACTAGTAATTCATCACCGTTCAGTAAAAAGTGTGTTGTTTTTTCTTCCTTTTGTTTTGGCTTAACATAGTGTCTGGAAACACTTATACTATAGAATTTATTTGATTTGTAAATAATTTTCATGAGGATTTATATTTATAAATAAATTCTGTTGTTTGAAACTGTAATTTGCAACACATGTGGAATTGGAATTAAAAATTATATTTTACTCACATACCCTCTTTTATTATATTGGAATTAGTAAAATTTAAGAATGATAAATAAGAACTTTTGAACTACCTAAGTATAAGCACTAGCATGAATTGTTGATACCCTGACTTATTAAAATATATTTTATTTTATTTTATTTTTGTATTTGAGCCAAAGTTAAACTTAAGTATAAAGAAAAATCTAAAGGGTAATTTTGTCCTCAAAAGAAACGAACTAACTTAAAAAACACGGATCAGTAAATTCCACCTCTTGAACAAGGATTTGGGTAAGCCTTGAGCAAATCCAAGAGATTTGCAAATCCTAGATTTTTAATTTTTAAAAATGGTGCTTCCAAATATAAAAAGTTAGATTTGCAAATGAATTCCTCAAAATTTTGTGAAATTCATTTATTCCAAACAGTCTGTAAATGATGATAAAATCCTTGTGGTGAGATCCATAAGGGTTTGTTTGGATTGAGTGATTTGGGGGGGAAGTGATTGGATTTTGGGTGATTTTTATTTTTTTCTCTTGTTTGGATTGAAGGGTTTTGGAAGTGAATGATTTTGGAGTGATTTCTAAAATCACTTAATGAGAGCATTTTGTAATCACCCTAATTTGGGATGATTTGGGGTAATTTCATTTAAATTATCATAAAATGTCTATATTGCCCCTTTTATTTATTACACATATATCTTAGAAAAGGATAAAAATGTCACTTTGGTTATAAAACTTATCATTTCCTTCCCTTTTTTTTATTTTTGTTTTGCGGGAGGTGAGAGCTAATTAGATGATTATATTTCAGCACCTTTACTTGTTTGGGGGTGACGTGTCTTTACTTGTTTTTGTGAACTTGTCTTATTGAGTTTTATGTTATATGTTATTTTTGTGTTACGTGTTTTAGTTATGTTCATGTTTTAATTATTCTATAAACAAAAATCAAAAAAATTTGAAAAAAAAAGAGAAAAAAAACCAAAAAAGAAAAAAAATTGAAAAACTGAAAAAAATTTGAAAGTGATACTGGAAGGATAAGAAATAGACTGATGATGAGTAGCGTACGAATGACATGATAGTAATGAGGATAATTGACTGAAACATAACTTCGTTTTACATAAAATCCTTACCTATTGCGCACTTAGCCTCGCCTAGTTATGTTGATACTTAGAGAAGGTTTATATGAGCTTAGGTGACAGGAAAAAAAAAGAGAAAAGAAAAACAAGTATAGGACTTTAGAACTTGCTTGATTGTCACTCGAGGTGAAATCCTAGGTTGCATAGCATTAGAGAAATGATTTAGGTCATCTTTGGATCGTTTGAGCCTTTCAAGCCAACCCTTGTAATAATTGAATATCCCTAGTCTACCCTTGTGAGCTTAATTAGCCTTTTTTTCATGTGCAACTTACAATATCTTCCTTAACTTGTCATGTTTGATTTATCCAAAATAATGACCTTCCTACTTGTAACATGTGATTATTCTAGGATGATTATATGGAGCTATGTTTTGTATTGAAAGATGGGAGGTGTTATGACTGGGTGATATGCTGTGTTGTTTTTGAAAAAAAAAATGAAATCTTGAAAAAAAAATGAAAAGAAAACAGAAGAGTCACACTCCTTGTAGTTAATATCAAAATGCAAGTTTGAGGGAGTGTGGATTCTTTATGTGTTTTGTAAAGGTTATGGATGAATGTTGAGGAAGTGAAATGAATGAAAAAAGAAAAGAGATATGTTGAATAATTGTGGTGGTAAGAAGTAGAGTTGGCAGGTGCTCCATTGAATATCCTCGAATAATTGTGTGCTTACGGGTAGTTTAGCCTTGTTTTATATCCATTATCCTACCTTGACCTTAGCCACATGTTACAACCAAATGTGAAGTCCTACTAATCTTTAATGCTATGATTGACCTACATTAGTGGAGAGTGGCATGAAAAGTGAGCCTATGAAGTCCTAAGTGATTGAAAATAAAAGATTCACATTGAAAATTCACTTAGCTTGCATAAACTTATTCGGATACAATTGATTAGGATAGAGGCTATTCACACACTCAGTTGGGGGATTTGAAGTAAAATGCAAATTATGTGAAGTTCATATTTCTCATGCTTATGATTGAAAGTCACCTCTTGAGTTGTGAAATGCTGCTACTAAGGCCGTGAGAATTTACTACCCTACAACATTGCTCTCATTAGTTGTCTTGTGTCGAGTCTTTAGTTTTTAGGTTGTTTCTTTTGCTTGAGGACAAGCAAAGCTTAAGTTGGGGAGTATTTGTTGGGTGTATTATTGATATATTATTTCAGCACCTTTTCACTTAAATTTGGTTGGTTCTTGAGTAATTTATGAGCAATTTGATTGGTTTCGTGTTCGTTTTGCGATGTATGTGATTTCCATGAGAAAGTCTGAATTTTGACGCAAAGATAGAAGAGAAATTACAAAGGATTGGCTTTCATGCAATTTGTGGAGAAATTGAAGAACAAATAGAAGTAGCGCAGTCATAGCGCAGCTGCGCAATGTCGCAGGATTTTTAAGAACAATTTTGTAAAAAGGGGCAAAAAAAAAACCCTATGTTAAAAGAGAAGGACATAAACGTTGGAGAGGGGAAGCTTTTGGAGGCAGCCATCAAGAGGGTAGAAAAAACAACGTTCCAGAGGGAGAGAAAATGAGGATTCGCTAGTTGAAGACGGAGAACAATCCGGAGACGGACTTCTACTATAATTCTTTTCCAAATCCTAGTTTTCTCTATCCCTCTTATCATGTTTTACATTACAATTGAGATTTTATTTAATTTTTTTATGATGTTCTAAGTTATTTTTCTAGGGCTACGATGTTGCCAGATTATGAATATTTGATGCTTTTGGTTTTGATTGATTGATGAACTATTTCATATATGTGTTGAGTATTTCATACTAAGTTTAATGCTTGTGATTGCCTTATCAACAATTGCATGATTCATGGTTTAGTTTGAGACTGAGAAGTAATAACTAAATTAGACCACGTGTGAAATACCATTAAATCATCATAAGCTAGAGATAGTTATGAGATCTAGTACATCACTTGAATTTCTGGGGCTTAATGCGTTCCATAATTTCACAGTTATCACAAAGATGTAGTTAGCTTGCTTATTGGGATAGGTTATTGATGCTTGAGAAAGATTAATATCTACCTTAGCAAAATTACTGTCAACGTAAGGAATAGGCGTCAATTGATTTAGATCAATAATTTTAAGTAGGATTAATCTTGGTGAAATCGGAACCCCTAGAGCTTTCCAATTATTGAATCAACTTTTCCACAAAACTCGTAATTGTTTAGTTGCTAGTTTTATTAGTTTTGTTAATTCTTTAGTTTTTAATCACAATCTTTCAAATTTGGTCATCTGAATATAGTTAGAGCTAAACTAATTTCGGTAGTTAATAATCTCAGTCTTAGTGGGAACGATATTTATTCATCACTTTATTACTTGTTGTGATACGTATACTTGCATTAGAAATCACACAACAATATTTCTAGGGGAAGATTTTTTCCTCTTATCCTTCTCCACAAGAATCCGTAATGGTTCAAGAGGAATGTCAATCCGAGATGCGCCCAGCGGCTGCGCCCTCCCAAAATGAGCCAGAAAATCTGCACACTTGTTAGCCTCTCTAAAAATATGAGCAAGCTTGAAACCCTCGCGGCGTGAGAACATACGTTTGCAACCTCAACCATAGGGCACAAAGGAATAGAGTTCAGCAAATTGCCATTGATCATGTTAATGACTAAAGTGGAGTCCGTTTCAATAATAAGCTCTTCAAAATGGCACGCCTTCGCCAAGTTCAGACCCTTCCAAAGAGTATATAATTTGGCTCGAATACTAGAAGAAGTCCCAAGGTTGACAGCGAACCCCACAACCCATTGTCTAAGTCCATCTCGAATAATACCCCTTGCTCCTCTAGGCCTTGGGTTCCCCCTAGTACTTCCGTCAATATTCAGTTTAAAGCCTCTAAGAAGTTTGATCCACCCAATATTTCTTTCCCTTTCCTCCTCAATCCAAACAAAAATACACATAATTTTTTATGAACCTTTCTTTGATAAATATACCGAATTCAAACAAGATGTAATCCTCTCCCTCCTTTTCTTTTATTATTGTATCCTTTCATTTCTTTTATTATTTTTTCCTTCCGAATCCAAACAGGTCCTAAGAGATGCAGTTACCAACAGTGGTTCAAGCCAATTCAGAATGTTGGATCCATCGACGAATTGAACAACACGAAGATAAACATATAGCAATCACATCAAAATTAAAGAATTGAAAAAATGAATCTACAACTTAAAATCTAAGAAGGTTCATTACCCAGTACTCATAAAAGGCATCTTACAGGAAAGATCCAAGCAGCTAGCTGGTAATTCAGGTTATATATTCTTCCAAGAGGCTTGTCAAATAATAGTTATAGGACAAATTGATGTAGATGCATGGAAGTTTCCTATCGTTCAAGCAAGACCTCAAAAGTTTTTAAATCAATGGAGGATCTGCTCAAATGCCCTCCTAACTCATGGCAAATTGTTTACTCGTAAGTCTATTGATAATCCTATTTGCAAAATCTGCTTCAAAGAGAATAAAACTACTAAACATGTGTTCTTGACATGTCCTTGGACACAAAAGTATTGGTTTGGAAGTTTTTTTCAGGTCATTATCGAGCCAAGAAATGCCATTAGATTTGACGCTTGGTTGCTTCAAATGTCTAAGAATTGCACTACAGTAGGGTATATGAAAGGAGAAGCTGAAGCAAAATTAGCTATCTACTACTGGCATATTTAGAAAGAGATGTGCCTTCATCTGATCGAAGGCCTCCTTATTAACGTTGATAGAGCTTTACATAGAACTAATGGTGAGATTACAAAAAGCTCAAGTGTTGTTGATAGAATGAATGTGGATCAGTCAAATTCTAACTTACCCTCCCGTGAAACTACTTGGATTCACCCTCTAACAGATTGGTTCAAAATCCATGTTGATACTGCTGATACGGGGAAAGAAAAATTTGCTATTGCTGCAATCTGTAGGGACTCTATTGGGACCTTTCTTCATAGAACTACTAGTATTGTTTCGTGCAACTCGGTGTTCTTGGCTAAAGCTTTTGCAGTCATACTTGGTTGTTTGTTTGCAAAAAGTTTAGCCCTCGACTACATCATGTTTGAAACTGATGCATGTACAGTCCAAAGTACGATTGTTTCACAAAAGAGAGCGATCTAGTGGAAAGCTAAGCCTATTGTGGAAGATATTAGATCAATCACAGCTGAGATCAATGACTGTAGATTTTAGAGTATCAAGAGTACTGCAAATCAAGTGGCGGATTGGGTAGCGAAAAGTAGAGGTAAGGATAAGTTAGCTTTTGACTTTACCCCCTCCCCTTAAAGCTCTGTTAGAAGCTGTTATATTCCCTACGGGAGTGGGTTGAAACTTTTGTACTCTCTTTGCGTTTATGTGAATAAAAATATTTATTTCACCAAAAGAAAAAAATGGCCTTCAATTTCTTCGTAGGACAACGCGTAAACATCCTTTCCCGTTTTCACACTTATGTCTTCCATGAATTGTGAGGTGGGACCTCAATTTGGACTGATTAGATATACATAGATTTTTGTAAGTGGAATCCGATAGGGCGGCATTATGAAGTTGTCCTTTTTTTTTTCTTGGTTAATTATGCAAATAGTTTTTAATGTTATCACGTTTATATCATTGATAGAGGTTTTAAAAGAGAAAAAGAAATAACAATTACATCTTTAATTATTCATTAATGTCCTAAGAGGGACTGGTTTTCTTCTTACTCTAAGAAGAATGAGAGGGTCTACCTAGGCAATGGTTTTACTTTGAAGGTGGTTGGAACAGGTATCGTGAAAATCAAGATGTTCGATGACATTGTTAGATCTTTCGAGTGTTGGCATGTCCCAAAGCTGAAGAAGAACCTGATTTTTCTTGGGCATTTGAATTCTCGTGGTTGCAAATTTAGTAGCGAGAATGGAGTTCTGGAAGTGATGAGGGGTTTTGATGTGCTTTTAAAGGGATTTTGAAGAGAAGGCTATATGTTCTTCAAAGGAGTACGATTAAAGGTGTTGGGGCGACAACTACTGGTTCAAATTGCGGTGTCAGGGAATAGATGGAGCTAAGTGATACAGTCTAGGGGTTCTGGATTGTGACAGACAGGTCAGTTCAGTTCAGCTGGCTGAGGTACATGAGCAATTTGTATCTCAGGGTGCGTAGTACAGTTCTAAGAAGCTAGGATGACATGTTGAAGAATCTCGCGAAGATGGGGATGCATATTTGATGTCTTATGCTTTGTCAGCTACAAAGACGGGTGTGCATAAGTCGGGTTCCCATGGTGAGGTTGGTTGTCCAGGTGCATCTCAGTGGGTTAGTGTTGCAGGTAAAGTGAACATTCTTCAAAAAGATTTATCTGAGGACGAGGTAGAGCATTTGTCACATGTTTCATGTTCGAGTGTTGGTAATATTGGATGTGCTATAGGCTACACTCGAGATGATGTTTCACAGGCAGACAATGTTGGTAGCAGGGACATGGTGCTACAAGAACATTGGAGTGTTATGAAGGAGTTTCTCAAATGTTTGCGGGGCATTGCAAGTGTCGGTCCAGTCTTTGGGATGACCAAGGTGATACCGAGAAGCAAGTTCAGTCGGCATGGCTGGGCTTGGAGTGGTATATGCAGTGCAGAGCAGTGAGCCCTCGTGAGGGGGCTGAGTCCCGGTAGGACTGTTTGGTAGGGAAAGGAGAATGTATGACTTTTCTTATATGATGACGGAGCAAATACGGTCCAAGGTGGAGATTTTGGGCTATGGCCCGTATTTGTAATTAATGCTTTTTGTCTTATAAGCCCTATTGCCTATAAATATGCCCTACGGCTATTGTAATAGGTGTAGCAAACAAGTGACGTAAGAGGCTTTGTAAGAGAGTGCTTGTAACGTGTTCATCATATAGTGAAATATTCTCCTGCTGCCCGCGGACATAGGCATTAGGTCGAACCATGTAATTTCTGTGTTCGTCTTATTTCTCATTTCTATGCGCTATTACCCTGGTTTGACATAACAATAAGATAGTCTATTTATAAGCCTTAAAATTTGATAAACAAGAATTGAGAACTTAACTAATAAAAAATCTATTCTAATAAAAAAATCTAAATATTCCTAAGTTCACGCCTAAACAATTGTCCTGATATTTGAATTTGATAACTGAATTGATGATGCGTCTTGTAACTATTGAAAGCTTGCAGAACATATTTCAAGTCCAAAGAAGAAGAAAGAAATGTTAAAAGTAGGTAAGAAACCCTGAAGACCAAAGTAAGAAGATCAATACCGAAAAGCGAAAAAAACAAAGAAGACGTCTTGAGGCTATGCTAGAAGGCCCAGTATAAGAAGAAAATGAACACCCAAAGGCCAATGATAAAAGGGGGTAAATTGCACCAGACCCTCTTGTGGTAAAGTCTAAGTGCACACGACCCACTTGTGGTCTAAAAACCCCCACTAGACCCCCTTGTGGTGATATAAAAGTGCACACGCATTGCAAAATAACGTTTCCGTCTATTTAATTAACGGAAAGTAGCGAAATGACTTTCGTGCCCTTGTTTTTAACATATCATTTACAAAGATTATTCCATTTTTCCATCATTTTTTTACCTAAATCCTAAAACGCTCTCTCATTCACGACAAGATGATAACTTACAACGCGACGATAACTCAAAACGATTCACCTCTATCATTTTCCATCGTGTTTCCTTCATTCCATTGGCGTTCTAAATCAAATTTTTACCATTTCTATCTCTATCTGAAGGCTTCGGTACAATTGCTATAAGCTTGTAAGATATCAAATGGTTGAAGATTCACAACCCAATAGTGTTTCCATGTATTTTCTCATATTTCCTTGTATATAAGGCGCAATTTTTGGACTCTTTAGGGTTTAATTAGATATAGTTTAACTGTTAGTGAACAAAATAAGATTTTTAAATTAGATTTGCAAATTAAGGTTTTTAAATGAGCTTTGCAATTTTGCTAATTAGGGTTTTATTTCTGCTATTAGTTTTGCAGATTAGTGTATAATTACTGCAATTTAGGCTTTGTTTTTCAAATTACGTTTCAATTTTGCAAATTAGTATAACTAAAAAACGTATTAATGTTAGCCATTAAAATTGAAGAGTAGAGACCTAGAAAAAAAATGTATCAAAGCTTTTCATACAAGTCCTCCTCCTGTGCTTGCAGGCAGGTTCTTACATATTATTGAGATACATATGTAACTCAACTAAGTGACATTTTTATGTAACTTACAGATTATTGTTGCATTAACCATGACATTATATAGTAATTAATCATGGTTTAAATTATTTATTTTAGAATGACTGATGCTAATGAGAAAGACAATGAGGACCAGTATGAAGTGTATTTTGATCCGTTATGGCCTAATTTTGACTTGAGTCAATTCAACATTGTGACTGATTGTGTAGACTTATGTGATGGTTCAATTGTTATGCATGAGAATAGAGAACACGACATTGAGAATGGTAATGTGCCGAATGTAAATAATGAAAATAAGGCAGCCAATAATGAGAATAATAACGACAACAATGAGAATGATAATGGCAATAAAGGTAATTGTAAAGAGAGTGAATATTCAGATTTTGATAATTCGGATTATGTAGAAACTTATGGATCAATTTCTGATACAGATTCTGAGATACCTAGCTTAGTTTATGAGGATATTAAAGGATTGAGTGATGATGATATTTTCCATGAGACTGATGAGGGGCAGTCTGAAAAAGCAAGATACCTAGAATGGAAGAAGAAACTTAAAAAGAGGTCTAAAAAGAGAAGAAGTAGAGAGAATGAAGGAAGTTCAAAGGGTGATCAAGACTTGGCTAGTGATGTAGAAGATGATAACTTAAATTGTGGTGATTGCCCAAAGTTTTGTAATGATGTTGATATGGAAACATTTGATATGGTTAGAAGAATGAAGTTTAGTGGTGTTTATCAACTCAGGAAGCTTCTGAAGGATTAAGCTGTGAGAAAGGGCATTGACTATGTATTAGTGAAAAATGAGAAAGAAAAAGTTAGAGTAAAATGTACACATGCTGAAAGTCATGGTTGTACCTGGATATTACATGCATCTCCAATCAATGGTAGTCCAACCTTTCAAGTTAAAACCTTAACATGTAGCCATAAATGTGGACATAGGTATGATAACAGGTTGGTATATTATAAGTACATTGGGCATAGAATTGTAGAGACTGTTAAGAATAACCCGAATCGACCCACAATTAAATTGCATAAAAAGATTCATAAAAAGGTAGAAGTCACAGTTGGCAAATACAAAGCATTGAGAGCTAAACAAGTGGCAATACAACTAATAGAAGGGAATGCTGAAAAGCAGTTTTCTAGACTGAGGGATTATTGTGCTACTGTTATCCACCACAATCCAGGTAATATAGTGTTGCTTAGGGTTGATAAGAGTCTTCATGAGCCAATGTTTGAAAGGTTGTTTTTTTTCCTTGGATGCAATGAAAAATGGTTTTTTAGCTAGTTGTAGGCCAATTATAGGCCTAGATGGGTGTTTTCTGAAGACATGCTATAGGGGACAGTTATTAGCTTCAATAGGTAGAGATGGGAATGATAATATGTTCCCAATTACATTCGGGTTAGTTCCAATTGAGAATAGAGAGACATGGACATGGTTTTTATATGAACTACACAACTTAATAGGTGATCCATAAGAAAAAGGTTGGTGTTATATTTCTGACAGGCAAAAGAGCTTATGTGATATATTTGCGAAAGATTTTCCAGGCGTACACCACATATTTTGTGTACGTCATATGTATCAAAATTTCAGAAAGAAGTTTGCGGGGATGGAATTAAAAGAGTTGTTTTGGAAGGCTGCATCCACAGCTAACAAGTTGAAGTTTGAAAGATGCATGAAAACAATTGAGAAGGCAAACCCACATTGTGATGGCAAAGAGAATGATGTTGAATGGTTAAGAAATATATATGCTGAGCATTGGGCAAGATCTCATTTTCCATTCAATTCGAGGTATGACATATTGGTGAATAATCTCTGCGAGTCTGTCAACAATTACATTATAGATGCCAGAGATAAACTGTAACGCCCCGAAACCAATATTCCCACGCCTGCAGGATCCTCACTGGACTTAGGGCCCAAGCGAGCACCGAGGCCATGGAAAGTGGGCCCGAAAGCGCATTATGTGGATATTGTCCGCTTTGGGGCCCATACCCCTTACGGTTTTGTTTCTCACGCACGCACTGCACGTGAAAACGTATCCACACGATACAAGGAGACATCCCCTTATATCAAGCAACCCAAAGACCTCCGCATCCGATGTGGGATATTACACTCTCCCCCCCTTAGGGACCCAGCATCCTCGTTGGCCATGCAAATGCATCGGCTCTGATACCACCTTTGTAACGCCCTGAAACCAATACTCCCATGCCTGCAGGATACTCCCTGGACTTAGGGCCCAAGCGAGCACCGAGGCCATGGCGGTAGGCCCGAAAGTGCACTATGTGGATATTGTCCGCTTTGGGGCCCATACCCCCTGCGGTTTTGTTTCCCACGCACGCACTGCACATGAAAACGCATCCACATGATACAAGGAGACATCCCCTTATATCAAGCAACCCAAAGACCTCCGCATCCTATGTGGGATATTATATAAACCAATTATAACAATGCTTGAAATGATTAAATCAAGATTGATGAGTAGGATGCATGTGAAAAAACAAGGCATGGAGAAATATGAAGGCAACATATGTCCCAATATATTGAAAAAGATTTCTATATTATTCAATGCTTCTGAAGCTTGGTGTGCTAATTGGGCAGGTAATAAAGAATATGAGGCTGATCAAGCTACGAACAAACAAGTTATTAATTTAGCCACCAAGACTTGTACATGTTGCATGTTTTAGTTGATTGGAATTCCTTGTAGTCATACTCTTGCTTGCATACAAAAATATGGTAAAAATGTAGAGGCATATGTAAATCATTGTTATTCTAAAGAGGTCTACATGAGAGTACATGAACACATGCTACATCCAGTACCTGGACCACTTGATTATGTTGATAGTGGTAGTGGGGCCTTGAAGCCATCCTTGGTGCCTAAAAGAACTGGCAGGCCTCCAAAGGCAAGAAAAAAATATGTTGAAGAGAAGAAAAAGATGGCTGCAAGTAAGAAGATTTCTACAAGAAAGGGGTTGACAATCACTTGCCAAAAATGCCTACAACAAGGTCATAATAAGAAATATTGTAGAAATGAATTCCATCCAAACTCAAAGCTGTTGAAAGTGATGTTTCATTTTCATGTTCTTGTATTATAAATTACAATGTTTCCTAACACTAATCAATTCTTTTTCTTTGTATGCAGGCAATGAACAATCAAACTCAGTTTAGTATGGAGCATCTTGATTTAAATATGGAGCACTCACAAGCTTCATTTAATGTAAGCTTACTGATTATAATCTAAGTAACATATCAATTCATTTATTAACTTAATGACAACTTACTGATTATAATCTAAGTAACATATCAATTCATTTATTAACTTAATGATTATAATCTAACTATTTTATACTCAATTTAACAGCCTACCACCGCTGAAGAATCATACCTGGCCAATCAACTACCACCCATGCCAAGAGCCATTGGTCGAGGTAGAGGTGTTCGACGAACTGTTGGTGGTGCAGGCTGAGGTAGTGTTAGTGCCAAATCTACAGGATATGGTGGTAGAGCTGAACTTGAGCAAAACAGATCTGATGTTGAAACTAGATTTGAACTTGAGCAAAATAGATCTGATTTTGAAACTAGATCTGATGTTGGTGGTAGTGGGTCGGTTATGAGATGTGGTATGACAAAGCTTGGTGTACGTTATACTGTTCTAGTTGGTTCAACTAGTGATGAAGTCGTGGGCAGGGTGTACATAAGCTTCCACAATGAAGCTCTCATGGGTGGAGATGCTACGAAGAGAAAACGCATTGATGAAGTGGTAGATAACAAGAATAAGAAGAAAACAATATGGAAGCCATGACTTCAAGTTGGAGTTTTTAAACACTTTCTGTCATTTTGTATTAATCAATTGGGTGTAGTCCAACACTTTTTGCATATTGTATTAATCAATTGGGTGTGATCCAATTTGATGGTTTATGGAAGGCACATGGTGCGGTCCTAGTTCGTTGGTTTTTGGCATGCTCACTTTATGACTTTATGGGATAAAATATTGTGTTGGTTGGTTTGTGGTAAATTTCTTGGGTTGCACTGTATTTGGACACATATTTTTGTATTGTTACTTGGTATTAGGACATATTTAGACACGTTGGATGAATGCAACTGGATGAGCAAGTCATTAAAGTCTGTTTGTGGTACATTTCTTGGTTGGTATTTCAAACACAATTTTAAACTTATAAGAAGTCATTAAACTTAGCAACACAATGTTGATTCATTGAAAAGCTTTAAACTTGAAGATTACTGCTACCATCACAATGTTGATTCATTAAACTAAAAGGAAAACATTATAGTTGAAGATTAATCTTTGCAACAAAGTTGAAGATTAAACTCTGCAACACAATGTTGATTCATTAATACATCATAACTTAGAATAAACCAACCAACAACTCCATATTACATCATAACTACAAGGCACAAGCACTCCTTACATCTCATTTCTTGAAGATTAACACAACAAGTAGTAGTAGCAACAAGATACAACAAAAGGCAAGAAGAAACGTATTCAACTCGCCAATGTAATTACTCTATGTTATCTTTATCTTCTTTTTCTTCTTCAAAGGAAATGTCACCTCTTCTCCGCTCTCCTCATCATCACTAACTTCACTAGCTTCAATGTCTCCCAATCTCATTTTAACAGGGAGCTCGATGCCTTTCCAAGATGCAAAATTAGGCTCGCACCATCTGAAAATTTTGCACCTATTATAGTTATAGAACAAACGCCCTTTTGTCGGCTTCTTATCATCTACTACAACAATGATTTCTGTCTTGTTATAGCAATGACAGGTCCTATTAGTGTACCATAAATCAAGTGCCAAGTCTTCATAACTTCGACTACGCGTACGACTTCGGCTACTCGATGTTGACATTTTTCACTTATGCTACAAAATATTTTTCACAAACAGGTTTAATTACGTGATAAAAAAAATGCAAATGTATAACAAGTTTATTAATGTAACAAAATAAAGTATTGAGTTATTACTAAAACAACAAATGTTCACCACTGTTAAACAATAAAGTAGAGTTATTATTAACAAAAAAAAAAATACTCAATATGGTTAAAAGCAAGAAGAGTTATTATGTTAAAAAAAAATGAAGCTCACGGCCTGTGGATGATGCTCAAGCCGAGAAGGAGATGTTCAAGCTCAAACAATTATAGATCTCAATATGGTTAAAAGCAAGAAGAGTTATTATGTTAAAAAAAGTAATAAAGCTTACCGCCGGTGGATGATGCGCAAGCCGAGAAGGAGATGTTGAAGCTTAAACAATTGTACTTCTTGCAAATGAGTGGTTGGCTATTATACATGGAACAAAGGGTATATTGATGATAAAATACACATATTTTTATTAAACAAAACGTTACATAGCCATCATATTTGCAAAACGAGCGCGTGTCATGCACTCTCGTTAGTTTGATCAGAATTGTTGACAGACGGGGGGGGGGGGGGTGGTGTGCACTTTTATATCACTACAGGGGGGGGGGGTCTAGTGGAGGGTTTTTAGACCACAGGGGGGTCGTGTGCACTTAGGTCTCACCACAGTGGGGTCTGGTGCAATTTACCCAATAAAAGAAGACTAATGCTTGAAGACCAATGTTTGGAGAAGACCAATGTTTGGAGAAGACCAATGATTGTGACCAATATGAGAAGAAACCAATGCCTGAAGACTGAAGGCGAGTGCCAACTACTAATACTGGAAGGCCAAAAGATTATATCAAAAAAAAAAAAAAACTTAACAATCTGCAGACTCCACATACTTGTGCCCACATGGTTTTCTTGAGAAAATGACTCAATTAGTCTTAAACGTTTGCTTATTTTGATATTTTGGTCCCAAACGTTTTAAATCAAACACTTTAATCTTAGACGTTTTACATAAGAGACATCGTTAGTCCATTAGCTTATTTCTGTTAAATTTGTTTTGTTAAAGTCACGTAATTTGCACGCTGCGCATAAAATAAAAAAAAACATATAAGGTTAAATTGGAAAGAATTGGGGACCGGGTGATATTTTGTGAGAATGAGTTGTAAGTTAAATGACCAATTATGCTTTTTTTTTTGCTACGTGCATCGTGCGAATCACGTGACCTTAACAAAAATGAGCTAATGGACTAACGATATCTCTTATGTAAAATGTATAGGACTAAAGTGTCTGATTTAAAACGTTTGAAACCAAAATATCATAACACGCAAACGTTTGGAACTAATTGAACCATTTTCTCTGGTTTTCTTCAAAGAGCCAAAAGATGATATCAAATTTCAGATTATTTTTTTTTCATAGATGAACTAGCTTACAACTACTTCTAAGAAAAGAGATTAAGAAAAGCAGTAAACGGAAATGCTAAAACTATTTTTCTTCTACTCTTAAGAATAATTTTTTAAAGATTTCAGCAATATGATGCTGGTATGTGAATGTGCGTCCACCTTCAAATCCTCTTCTTTATTTATAATAGTAAAAATCTTCGATAACTACCCTTTTGATCGTAGACAACCACCCAAGAAAAGGGTCAATAACCACGCTTGTGACCGTCTGTAAGCATCTTCGTTGTACATCATCACAATTTATTTCTCCAAGACATGTGCAGTATGCAATTAGCTATCGTGTTATGTACAATTATAGTTTTTTTGTTTTTTTTTTTTTGAAAAATCCAAATTATTTTACATCACTTAAAATACTAAATATGAGAATTGATCTCGAGTCCTTTCGTCTCTAAAGTAAGAATACTACCACTTGCAAGTCAAAGTCTATTCCTTAGGAAAGTAGTCAAAATCTGATGCAGGCTGCAAATCAATTGGTTAGATTTTTCTTCGAATGTAACTTTTCTTAAATACCAAACTAAGCAACCATTAATAATGAACTCATATTATTCTACTTTAGATTCAGTTAATGTTCTCAACTGGAATGTTGATTAATTATCTACCACTCAGTCTAATTGCTTTACTTGGGCTTCAAATTGATTATTGAAGTGCTACTCTTCATGAACATGAGAGAAAGATGTTTCAGTTCTTTAAATGTAGACAGAAGAAAGAAGAACAAGCATCTTTCATCAACAACAGAAGTGCCCTGATAGAGGAGCAATTTTCTGAAAGTGTTTACTCATATGGATACATGTACAGAGATTCTATAAAATGAACGCCAAACTTTGTTTAAGCATATCCACGTATGAAGGTTTTAATTTTATCCTAGCATCACAGGTGAGCCACCTGAAGAATGTCTTGAATCTATATATTGTACCGTTTACGTCTCTCTTGAATCAAAAAACAAAAATAGAATGTCTTGAAGCTTTCAGGCTGCTGCCTGAAATTCAAGCTGTAACGACCTGAATTTTTTAGAGTTTGAAAAAAAAAAAAAAACTAGAATTTTAGTTCGAATAAGATTTTGATCGATGTTTTGATAAGATAATTATGTTGTTTTGATTTTGCAAGATTTTACAGTTTAAAATAAGATAAGTGATCTGAAAAATAAAATAGAGTTTTAATTAGCTTTAAATTCTGAGTGTCTATTAGATTATGATTACACCTCTATATAAACAAGTCAAAAGACCTTAGAATCTCACAATTTCTGGAGAAAAGTAAGAAAGTTAGGAGAAGATTTTATCAAATTATGAAGGTTTAGAAGGCTTTAATTCTTGGTATGATTTCGTGGTTTTCTAAGTAAATAAGATTTACTGTTCTTTTGTAATTCTTTGTTGATCAACAAATTTTGTTTCATTCTTCGTCTCCTTTGGCATTCGTTATTGAGATTTTCAAATACTTTTTTTTGATTCTCTCTATAAGATTAAGTGTGTAACATGTTTTGAACCTATAGACTATACAAGCAGTGTATTGAATCCTATACGGCTGACGGCTGAGAGTTAATTAGTCACCATCTATTTTAGTATGAATTATGAACTTTGTATTGTGAATCGCGCTACTAAGTAGCGATAACTTATTATAGTTTCATTAGTGTTCGATATTGTGTCAACATATTGATTTTTGAATTTTGTATCGATTATTGGCCTCTGACTTTTATTAATTTTTTAGCCTCAACTTTCTTGGGTGAGTTCTACTTACTGGGCATTATTTCGTTCACTACCTTATTTGACTCTTGCAGATAAAAATGAATAAATAGAAGGGTAGAGGCTCCCTAATTTTGGACTGCGAGATTTTCATGATGCAAAGTATTTTGATTTGTTTGCTGTATGAAGACTTTTAATGAATATATGTATTTCAGATATTTGATGCTCTGTTTTTGTAATTTTTATATCAAAATTATTTTAGTTTATTATTATTATTTTTGAGTGTCTAGAGCCTTGCGAGTTTAGAAAGTTTATCTTCTTAGGTTCGTGACGATCTCGTTCTCGAATTTGGTTGGGTAAATTTGGGGGCATGACACAAGCATCCAGCTTTTAGTATACAAATTAGAGGTAGCATTTGGCAATAGAATATAGTATAAGACAAAGTAAGCTAACAAAACTATAATTTAGCAAAAAAATCTTGTATAAAAATATTAACTTTAAGATTACACGCACAAAACAAAACAAACCCAAATCCTCAAAAACCTTAATCTTAGCAATAGGCACACTAAAACAAAACTGTATCAGCAAGTTGGTCTCGTAAAGGGCTTTTACTTCTATATGTACAACTCTAATGGATCTAATAGTCCTTTTTTTTCGTTCCCATTCTTCCTTTTACTGATGCTTAGTTGATCTTCAACCTCTACTTTGATCCTTATCCTTACCACTTGCTTGGTCTTCATGCCATTCAATTATCTTAGCAATAGCACACTGAAACAAAATTGAAGCTTGGTCGCTATATTAATACTTCCTGCATGATTGGTAAAGCACAAAACGTAATTATTCACAGCGTATCAATAATCCACAGATTACAAGAATCATGTAAAATAATAAATTATGCACAAAAGAAGATCTCTTTAGGCAGGTCTTAATTCTGATATTAGTTGCTCTGAAAACATGATTACCTTGATGAATTCATGATTGAAAACGACTCCCGCTTCAAAGTCTTGTGCTTTATTGCCCACAAGTGGCAGCTCGCCCTCTGTAGACTGAATATAAATTCGTAAAATTCAACAATTGAAAAATAAATCCAATAAATTAACATCACATAGAAAAATAATAGAGTTAGGGCTTGAATTATAATAGCAACATCACTTATGCAAACATTGATTTTCCAACTGACTCAAATTTATCAGTATAAAGTAGAGATAACACTATTAATAAAGTAGAGAAAACGTTACTAATAAAATAAAGATTTTTACTGATAGAGATAAAAACTTTTAAATGAAGATATGATAGAGTCCTACGATAGATAGGAAAAGCTTAACAAAATATAGAATGTAAATTTAAATAATATGATTTAGATAATACTGCATTTAGTAATTGTCTGTTACATTATAATCTGTAAAAATCAGAATATAAATTCAAATAACATGATTTAGATAATACTAAAATATAGAATATAAATTTAAATAATTTGATTTAGATAATAATGTATTTAATAATTATCTGTTACATTACAATCTGTAAAATCAAAATACATATTCAAATAATATGATTTAGATAATACTGCATTTAATAATTAACTATTATATTATAATTTGTAAACATTATTTCAAAATTTTAAAATAAATTATAATGCGTAAAAATCATTTCAAAAATTTAAAATTGGCATGATATGGTTTTTAGATAATGCACGGGTGCCTCACGGGTATAACATAAATACTCTAAAAATATGAAATATAAAATCAATTCATTCAACTTTTTAATTACATTATTGAGAGATTATAATATAGCTACTTTGCAAGATTATTTCAAAATAAATAAATAGATAAGAAATAAATATAAACACCTATTTTTTAAAAAATGGGACAGTAACCACTATTTTATATAGAGTCAGCAAAAAAGTAGAGGATGTTTCTCTCTTTTGCAAAATTTGTTATGTCTTCTTTGTAGAACTATCCACCAACTTCTACTATTCTACCACCATCGTTTCACCTCCAAAATTAGTTTAATCTCACATCTAACAAAATTCCATCTCAAAAATCTTGTTCAACAGACTGCCACCATTCATGTATCATGAGGAGGAAAAACCCCTCCTTGGCTCAAGACTATTCCATTATGAAGCCCCCTAGGTGTTGTGTGATGCCCGAGACCCTTAGCATGTTTAAGTTGAGTGTTGCATGACTTTATGTTCACTTATTCATTTTTTTTTAATGAAACATCAGTATTCATAACAAAAAAAATTGATTCTTTTATTTTTCTGAAATTGCATTTTTCCCCTATCATATGACTTGTAGGAGGAATAAGAAAAGTGTTAATTTGTGTATTTGATGTTGGGAGTATGTGTTTAGAAAATGTTTCTTGCATTATATGAATAGTAAATTTATGTAATAACATTAGATTTTAACTAGTTAGCATTTAATTGGAGTTTTAAGCTTAGTTTTGACCATGACTTAGAACACTTGACCCCAATTAACTACACACATATAGTATATATCTTATATGCACACATAGATACACAATTCACTTAGAAAAAAAAAAAAAAGAGCAAAAACTCCCAAAACCCTTCCCCTTCCCGTCAACTCCAAGGAGCCAAAAAAGAGAAGAAAATTTCTTCTATCTCCCAATTTTGTATGCTTCAAGGCCTTTTGCTAGAGGATTCAAGATTTTCTAAGCCTAAGCCTAGCATCTACAAAGCTTATTGGTGAGGGAGATTTCAATTTTGTGCATTTTAAAGTTTATGCTACTTTATGAAATTTTTAGATTTATTGAGTATAGTTTGTGAATTGCTTGAATATTGTAAAATGCCTTCTCTATATGCTACATAGTCCTTACTTATTTAGTTTGATAGCTTGTTTTGTGGTTTAATGCAAATTCTCAAATGTAGAAGAAGATGAATAGTGATTGTAAATAGTAAAATCCAAAAATTTGAGGTTTTGCATTTCTAGATGTTCTAATGCTTCTAATTGTTGCTAGAATCCTTAAGAATGCTATAGGTATCATAGGAATGGTTATAGCTTGGCTAGAATTGGAAATATCAACATGCAGACTAGCTTAATTTTCATGAAGATAAAGTGATGCTTAAGTGTTGTTTGCGAGCTAGATTTTCCTTGTTTTAAATGTTGTAGTGTCTTGTTATTATGTTTTATATGATATATATAAGGATTCATGTGTAGTAGAGCTTTGAAATTAATTTTATAGTGAAATAATTGGGAAAAAACATGAGTTACGAAATCTAGAAAAATTGGACAAATTTGTATTCCTACGTTGTAGGACCAATTTGACCTAGCAAACGTTGACGAAATTGGCTGAATTTTGGATATGTTGTAGTAGATTCATAGTAGAACAAAAATGTGGTTCTAAGGCTTGGCCAATTCTAGCTCTAAGTACTCGTTTTTGGATGGTTTCCGAGAAGCATGTGATTAGGCGTGAGCTGGACAGTTTTCCCTAGCTGCAGCCACTGTGACTTTTTCCTCCTTCCCCATTGTCTTGTGCTTATAGTTTATAATTTATAGTTAAGAGTAATTTTAATGAGTGAGTGTTATAGTTGTAGCCTTGGTTGTGTTGTTAATTAGTGGAATGAAGAGAATGTATGGTTAGAAGACTTTTAAGGTAGTAAATGTTTGGAAGTTGTTGCTAATTAATGTAATATTTGAACCTCATTGGAACCTAACTTTGATTAGCTTTAAAACCTTAAGAGGATTACCTTTAGATTAAGTTAATAACTGATTAAGAAATAAGTGGAGTTGAACTAGTTTCATATACAGGTTATTAACTAATGTAAAGTAAAGGAACCTTGAGCAACTTATGAACTAGTATTGGTAGTACTAACTAGTCTTTAATTCAAATGACCAACTTCGGTGTAATAGTCAAACAACTTTTTCTTGACTGTTAAGTTATCTTTTATTTTTAACCTTAATCGCTAAATGAGAAACCTTAAGTTTAAAGATGTTGCTAATTATAGATTAAATAATTGTTGAACTTGTATTAGATTAATATTGATTAGCATTAGTTGTTTCTATTGTATCTCTTCCTTTGATTACTACTTCGTGTGAGATAACTTTATATGTGAACTAGAATCTCTATTGATTGGTTAATTTGCTATGTTTAGAGTGTTCAACTTGGATTCATGGATGTGTAACGAAATGTAAGAATTAGTTGTTAATATCTAAAGATATTTTTTTCCAATAGTTACTAGCCTTACTCATTTCATATGTGCCACTGTTCACCTACCAATGTTAGTTATTTGTATGACTACCTGAACTATGTAATAATGTGGAATAAACAAGTGATTGTATAGCTTTTATTGTTGTGGGTTGAGATTGCATATTAGTTAAAGTTAGAATTACTATAATCAATTGTTAAAAGTGTTACACTTATATGAATAACTAGGGGTTGCATATTTAAGCGGATTCAAAGAGGTTTGGAGTAAACCTAAGCTATACTCTTACAAGTTTGGTAAAGGTGAGGGAGACTTCATCTCTTTTGTGCATCTTAGCTTATTTTATTGCTTCTAGATTGTATGACTTAGTTTAATGGATACCTTTGTGCTTGGATGAGCTTATAGATGTTTGTTATGTGTTTAAATGCATGACCAAGGTATAACCAAGCTAGTTGAAGAGTTTGTGGAAAAGTATGTTATTTACCTCTTTAGTGTTTATATTGTTATTCTTGTTTAATAACTTATATTATGATTAACTGCGAGGGCGGCCTATTTTGTCATCCCTCTTATGTGATATTTGAAATCTTGGCTCTCGTAACTTGATTCAGGGTTGCGCAACCTATTCGGGTATGGTAGTGTCGAGTAATACATGCGGCATCAGGCTTGCCGTGCTCCCTCGGCTACCATGGTTTCCCAGTCCATGTCTCGCTGAGGCATACTCTCTTACTCCAGAGGCGTGGTTCATCTCGTTGGGGCATACAGACCTACTTCGGGAGATATGGGTTATAGGATCGGGGTACATCCGGAGTTCCCCATTTGGAGGAATAAGGGGTTTACCGACACTTGCTTGAAGATCGTGGCTCATGGTTCGAGATTGAAGACAAGAAGATGAACCGTATCCTTTTATAATGTGTTTGATTATTTGTTCCATTAGCTTACTTTATTGTGTTATTTATGTTATTATCTTTGTTGCATCTCACGAAAGCACACCTGGTTTACTGCATCACCTCCCTCACTGAGTAACTTTGGTTACTCATTCCTCGTTTTCACATGTTTCAGGTGCAATTAGAACAACTATCTTGTGTGTCGTGTTGTTGGTTGCTTATCTCACTGAGGTTGGAAGAAGTTTGTGAATATGGGACTTGATGTGTTTATGTTCTATTTTGAAACCCTTGAGGTCTTGTAAGTATTTTTGGTATGGCTTGTTGGATTGTAAACTAAATTAAGGACTTATGTGATTTGATAGAGTAGTGGCATGTAATAGCTTAAGATAGACTTTATTGCCTTTGATTGCATGCTCGTGCGGTTATGTTTTTTTTGTCTAAGGCTCAGATGGCCTTGAGACTAGGAAAAGTGGGACGGTTGGAGTTGGGTGTTGTATTGTGGTTATACTTGCTGCTTGCAGGTTTTTGATTAGTCCTATAAACGGGGGAGACTCTATCCGTCTTCCCTAATTTTCGTGACCTCGGGTATTGGATCGGGACTCCGGTCTCGTGAGGGATCGGGGCGTTACATGTAGTGTAAGACTTCAATCTAAAGCTTCAAAGACAAATCAGATTGTTCAACTCATTAGTGAAAAGATTGAAGAAGCATCTTCTTCCTCTCTTGATTTTGATGAAACTTCTTTAATCAAACCATTAAACTGATCAATATTTCTTAACAACATCATAGGGACTCCAACCTTGAGGTTCAACTTGTGGTTTGGGAGTCTTGAACAAGAAAAAGTATTCAAACTCTCTAGAGAAAATGGAGAAAATGCCACTATATCTTCTTTGCAAACACAATGTGAAGCTTTTCTATCAAAAAAATTAAATATTCGATCTCATATTTACCTTCATATTTTATTTTTTGTGTTAAATGGCATGTAGATAATGTTGAAATGAAAACAATTTAGGTGGTAGATATTTTTAGTAAAAATCAAATTAAAAAATTATATTTATTTTTATATGTTATTTCTTTTACTTATTTATAATTTTCTTTGTCATTTCACAAGCTAGTAGGTAATGGTTAGGCTTGGTCCAACAAGAAACTTGTATTCTTCTTTTTGGGGGTCAAAAATGAAATTGTAGTGAGAAAGAGGTCCATGTTGAACTTCTTCTTTTTTTGGTAAATAATGAAATTGCATTGAAAAAGAGGCCCAACATGGTGCATTGAAAGGAATTCCAATGTGGAACTTCTTTTATTTTTGGTTAAAATGAAATTGTATTGAACAATAGGTATGACGTAGTACCTTTTTTTGGTCAAAATTGAAATTGTATTGAAGAAGAAGTCGAGTTTGAACTATTCTTTTTTTTGTTTTTCCTCAGTCATGAAATTGCATTAAAAAAAGAGGTCCAAAGTAGATTTTTTTTTTAAGGTAAAAATAAGACTGAATTGAAAAGTGATCCATCGTAAAACTTTTCATTATATTGGACTTTTCTTAAATGTCTTTCAATTAAAATTTTCATTTATTAAATTAGATTTTATCTTAAGTTTGTATCCGATGTATTTTAGAACTCTATCTTATATTCATTTAAACTCTTTTTATCTCTATTTGTAGATGTTCTTACTTTGTACACGTATCTAAGGAGTCAAATTAATAAAATGGCCTCAGTTAAATTTATATAAGCTGCAATGTTTTTCTTCCTTATCGTTTCTAATTCAAGTATTACTGTACATTCATAAATTAAAAAATGTAGTAGTAAGTTTTCTATTGAAAATTGGATTTGTTTTCCTAAACGAGCATCCTTGTTTAAGATAAATATAATAATTACAATAATGTAAATTTTTGTGATTGTTAGCTATTGCTCAACAAAACTAATAAGTATATTACATGAGTAAAGTTGAAAAGAATTATGGGATATAAAAATTTTAAGGCGCTAATTTCAATTTTGAACATCTCTTCAAACAACCTTCAATTTTAGAATATTCACAAATTTCATGGTACAATTACCATTGCATTTCGACTGGTTCGTTGAGAAAAATATTTACTTTTCTTTAACGTACTTTCATTTAGTATCACTATTATTGTTATTTTTAACAGGTATCATTGAAACAATGTGGATGAATTATTGAACAATTAGGATATCATGTTAGTAATTAGAGTTACAAAAAGAGAAGTTGTTTGACGAGTGACAATGATAGAGATTTGGTCATGGTATATTAATAATTATAGCTTTAGGCATCTAATAATGCAATTACTATTGTTTTCATATTAACCTAATATTATATTCACATTAATAATTGTAATTTTAACGATGTTTGCAACAACAAAACTTATGAAACCCCTTTTCAAATATGTTGAATTATTATAAAACTAATATGCAATTTGATCCCAAAAAAAATGCAACCTATTTTGTAATTTTGTTGTAATGTTTCAAATGTAAAAAATAATCCTCCAAGTATGATAAGTAACCACAATAGAAGTGTTTGACTTGTGTAGTCAGTGGGTAATTATTAATCTAATTGTGCTAATTTGTATTTTACATCACATGTTTTCTAATACTCTCTACTAAAATAGTCTACATGGATTGACAATTATTGCTTGGAGCTCAATAATAACTTGAAAGTTCATACCTTCCTTTGGTTGAACAACCATCATGTCAAACTCTTCATTTATCTATCCACAATAAGATACATAAAACAATAGGAAGATAAGAGTTAGTTAACATTATGTGCATAGTTTGGACAGATAATACCTCCCAATTTAATTAAGTTCACCCTTGGGGAATATTTTTAAAAAGGATGCATTATGCATTAGTATGTTAATATATTTCTATCTTAATTATGATTTTTCTTTGTTATAATTCAAAATGGAGCAAGAAAAAATTAATATGGTGAGTTTCATGGAATGCAGCTTATTATATGTGTATAAGTTTATTGCAATAGGGCTTTTTATTTCAATTCTCATTGTTGTTGTCCTTCTCATATTTAATATCCTCTCTACGATAATATAATCTTACTATTTTATATTTCATTCTTGTTTGTTTATAATTCACAAATAAGGATCAATGGAGTAATATGGACCCACGAATTAGGAGAAAATCACGAGAAGAATAGTAAATCCAATTTGATTTATCTTCCCAATCTCTTGATTCACCAACTTTTTCGTCACTCTATCCAAATTACAACGTGCCAAACAGGTATAAAGAATTTCCAAATTCTCACATATAAAAAGCCAAAAAAAAAAAAAAAAAACAGAATGGAATTTAAAAAAAAAAACAAAAACAAAAATGAGTTCAAAACAGTAATAGGCCTATGAAGCAGCTATTACATCAATCATTTGGTGCTTCTTAGAATCAACTTTGCCAAAAAAGAAAAAGAAAAAACTATAACAGTAGCCAACTTGAAGACGAGATATACATTGGCTTGCAGTGTAGAGAGGATTTCCAATAGTCCGATCACAGCCTTCAGTGACAACGCCTGCAAGGATAATTAATTTCGACATGTTAGAGTAAGTCATTGTCAGTTACAAATTCATTAAGAATAGATAGATGAAAGTAATTGCTCATACACATACAGTACAATTTTTATATACGAGTTACTAACCAAGTACTTAATTTAGCAATATGTACTCGTTACTGATTTCCTTACCTGAAGAGTCTCTTGAAATGTGTCTTTTAATTAACAAGTTATTGCATCAAATCATGCAGCACAAAAACATTTTTCTGAAATATAGTAGCTACTTTTCTCATAAGTATCTTACATAGTTTTGGGTTAAAATCATGCAGTACAAAAACACAATCATTGTAAAGTAAGAAATTCATTTAATGGAGAAAGTTAAGTCTCAGAAAGATCATTGTAGAGATACTTTTGCAAGTTTTTGAACTCAGTGTGTTTTCTAGCTTATTACATTTTTTGTTGAATGAGCAACAAAATTATCTATATTACTTGTCCCGAAAAGCCAATCACACTGAGAAATAACACAGTCATTGTAAAAGAAGAAATATAAATTGCAAAAGATTAAATAGATAGAAGCCATTCAAACTCAAAAGAAAAATGAAGCGGGTGATTGAGATATATAAAATAAAATGGTATAATGGCACCAGTTTCAAACAATTTTCATATCAAAATCAAAGGTATGCCCAATTAGGTACAACTGGATATTGTACTAACAATAGTTCTCAAAAGTTTAAATATATTTCTAGTGAACCTGAGCAAGCTCCTGTAATTTATTTACTTTCCAAAATTGTGCAAAACCACATCCAAACCTTGTGCTTTTGGAACTTCTTATGACCTATTAAAAAACTTCTCCTCTTTATATGATAAAAAACATAATAGATCATGACAAAATAAAAATTAAGGTAAGTAAGCAAAATTATTATTTTATAGCAGAAATCGAAATGCAAAACCTTGAAATGAACTCTGAGGTCCGATCCTCTCGCCTTACAAGTTGCAAAAATAAATAAATAACAAAACAAATTACATAAATAATTTCTATTTAATTTTAAAAAAAAAATAAACGGAAAAAATACTTACATTTAGTAGGGTTCTCTGGCTCTCTCGAGTACTTCACCTAAAAACTCATGAAAAATTTACAATTGCTTCAGCTATATGTATATGTATATATATATATATATATATATGTATATATGTATATGTATATGTATATATATGTATATATGTATATGTATATGTATATATATGTATATATGTATATGTATATGTATATATATGTATATATGTATATGTATATGTATATATATATATATATATATAAACATCAATGTGTGTATTTACATGCATAATAAAGCTAATAGAACCTCGTAGATGCTTCTTCTTGAATCATCTATTATAAAAATTAACAATGCACAAAAAATTGAAAGCTCTATTGATGGCAATAGTCCATTTATTTCTACAATCTACTAATTGCGACCTAGAAATTTACAACTACATAACTTCTAAGTTGGTAAGGACAATCAAGAATATAAGGATTTCAAAATTCATTAATAAGATTTTATGTGTATTTCATTAAATAATTATAATTATGTTGTGAAATGCTTAATACCGTATAACCACAAAAGAAATCCATGTGTAGATAATGTTATTGTGAAAACATGATTACCTTGATGAATTCCTAATCGAAAATGGCCTTCGCTTCAAAGTTTGGTGCAGTATCACAAAACTCTTGAATATGACAACCTGCGCAAATGTTGATTTTCCATACTCTGATTTACCAGTATAAAGTAAAGATAATGTTATTTATAAAGTAAAGATAACTGATAACAAATATTTTGGGATTTATCTCTTTATGATTTATTCTGATTTATTGGTTGTTGTAGTCTTAGATTTTGTATTCAGTACATCTCCTTACCCTTAGCCAATTCCTGAATATTCTCACGTGAAAGTTATCGTGAGCTTTGTTGTATTGTGTATAAATCATTTTGTAACACTTGAAGGAAATATGATAAGAAATATTTTCTCTCTTCATGGTATCAGTGAATTAAGACTAATCGTCCTTACTATCCATCGTCCGCTGTTCATTGTCTTTCCTTGCGTCATTTACCCACCTTTTCTCACAACTCTTTCCAACTCATTTGTCCTTTAGTCTTTCATAGTGTCATATCACTTTTTCTACTCCTTTAGACTTCCTTATGGCATCCAACTCTCCTGCAGCATTCTCTCTTCACACTGTCAATGTTAAGAATTACGTTACACTCACCCTCGATCATACCAACTATCTTACGTGGAAAATGCAACTTCTACGTTTTTTCACGTTTAATGATCTCATAGGTTACATCGATGGCTCTATTCCTCCACCGAAATCGGAGTCTTCCTCCTCAACCAAAGCTACTCTATCACCATCAGATGCTCCTTCTGATGATTCTTCATCACAAACTCGTACAGAGTGGTACAAGTATGATAGTTTTGTCATGGCTTGTATCACAGCCACCTTGTCTGACTCTTTGGTGCATCAAGCTCTTGAGTTTAACACTGCTCGTTCTCTATGGCAGTCTCTTGAGGAATCCTTTATTCACCAATCTCTTGCTCGCAAATCTCTTCTTCGCACATAACTCCAAGCTACCAAAAAGGGTTCTGCTTCCATTGATTCCTATATTCATCAGATTCGTACACTTTCAACTTCTCTGGCTGCTATTGGCGATCCCTTAACTGACCTTGATCTGGTCTTGGCAACTCTCAATGGTCTTCCGAAACAGTATCGGCCTTTTGTTACCTCCATTGAAAATCTTCCTATTCCCCCCACATTTACTCAACTTCGAGCAAAGCTACTTACTTATGAACAAAGAATGCTTCTTGAGGGTGATGATTCCTCTGTTGATGCTACCTTGGTTCACGCCTTAACCTCTCAGGTTCACGCCACTTCCCTCTCACCCAATGCATTAGTTGCTAATACCACTCCAAAATCTGTCCAAACCTCTCCTCCTTTCAATGGCTCCAAGGCAGTCTCCAGTGGTCATTCTTCCAACAACTCCTACAAGGGGAAGTGTCAAATTTGTCGTAAAAATGGTCACCCTGCTGCACGGTGTAGGTATCGGTATGCTCAGTCTAAAAACAGTGGGCAATCCTCCCAGTTTGCTGGCATTCATTATCAGCCATCTTCTCTTCCGCCTCTTTTGCCGACTCCGCCTCATGAATGGATACCAGACTCGGGTGCCACATCGCACATGACCAATGATTCAACGTTTCTAAGCCAACTTCAACCCTATAATGGGGCTGATCAAGTTATTGTTGGCAATGGTAAGCCTCTTGCTATTGCTCATACTGGTCATTTTTCCATTCCTATTGCGTCTCGTCCCTTTCATTTAAATCCTACATTACATGTTCCTCATCTTACACGCAATCTTCTTTCTGTCTCACAATTCACTAAAGATAATAATGTGTCTCTTGAATTTTTTCCGTCTCAATGTGTTGTGAAGGATCTTCGCACGAGGAAATCGCTTCTCACAGGCCCAATTAAGTCTAATCTATATACTTTGTCGGTGCTGTCTTCCATATCTTCTCAGTCGCATCAAGCTCTTTCCACCGTCAATGCACCTGCATCCTTTTGGCATGGTAGATTGGGGCATCCGTCACAACCTACAATTTCCACTCTTCGCTCGCAAGCTTTCATCAAATTTAAGGATTTATTGTCTTTGAATAAGCCTTGTAATGCCTGTATGCAAGGCAAGAGCCACAAGCTACCTTTCTTAGCCTCTAGTCGACAGTCCAAGGTCCCCTTAGAATTAATTCATTGTGATGTATGGGGCCCTGCTCCTGTTAGCTCTTGTTCTGGATTTCGCTTCTTTGTAATTTTCATTGACGATTATAGTCGTTTTACATGGTTGTATCCCATGCGCAATAAAAGTGAAGTTGTTTCTCATTTTCTTGTTTTTCAACGTCTTTGTGAAACAATGTTTACAACCAAAGTTAAATTTTTTCAGTGTGATGGAGCACTTGAGTTAACTCAAGGGCCTCTCAAACGTCATTTTGAGAAATGTGGTATTCAGTATCGGGTTTCGTGTCCCCATACTCCGGAACAAAATGGTTTAGCCGAGCGAAAAAATTAGACACATTTCTGAAATGGGCACTACCCTTCTTTTTCATGCCTCTATGCCTAAGTCATTCTGGGTTGAAGCTTTTAATACTGCTGTCTATCTTATTAATCGTCTTCCCACACCCGTGCTAAATAATAATTCTCCATATTTCACACTGTTTCAATGTTCACCAGCTTATTCTTTTTTAAAAGTGTTTGGCTATTTGTGTTATCCTCATCTTGGGGCTTATAAAGCAGATAAATTAAGTCCAAAGTCATTACCTTGTGTTTTCCTTGGTTATAGCAGTCAACACTGTGGTTATCGGTGCTATCATATTTCAACGCAGAAAGTTTATATATCGTGGCATGTTATTTTTGATGAGACTGTTTTCCCCTTTCGAAAAGAACCTGATCCAGTCTCTCACTCCTCGCGAACTAATACGGTTAGTGTCCTGTTGCCTTCATCGCATTCTACTTTTTTGCCTACACCACTGTCATCTACTCCAGTGGTCGCTGCTTCCTCTCCACACTCACCAGCTAGCCCTACGTTGCAATCATCTAGCCCACGGGTCCCTACTCCATCAACTTCTGACTTACCATGCTTATCTTTCCCAGCTCCATCTCCCAAGTCTCCTTGTCAACCACTCCCTCACATACCTTCGCAGGCCCCATGCACATCACTGCTGTCTGCCCCAACTCCACCTTTAATTTCAAATGTTCTTTCTTCCTATGGTCCCACACAATCTAGTCCTATGCTCGCGTCAGTCGCACCTTCCACAGCTCCCTGTTCCCCTCGTGTTACTCCTACTCCTCACATCCAATCTGTCTCGAATATAGCTTCACCCACAGTACTACCCGGTCTCGCGTCTGTCCCTGATAACATCCCTATTGTAGTCAACTCATGCAATCCTGCTGGCTCCTCACCACTATTTTCTCCACCAAAGTCCTATAAGCTTGCTGTCACCTCACCTAGCACTTCGCGTGCATCGCCTCTATCACCCATCATACATACAACTCCTAATCTCCCTACCTCTCCTCCTCCCATCGGCACTGCATGCCCTTCCCTACAAAAACTAAGCTCTCCAGTCTATTCAGATGATGAATTCCCTCAACTCTCTTCTCCCATGCCGCGTTTACCTCCCTCTCGCTCAAGTCTCTCTGTCCAACCCACGCAAGTGGCAATAGCAAATCAGTCCCATTCAACCCACAGTGTTCCTCAACATTCCGCTACATCTTCTAATCAACATCCTATGGTGACGCGTACAAAGGATAGTACACGGTCAGTCAAGACTATGCCCGATTTTGTCACTTACCAGGTTTCTCAAGCATCAAAGTCAGCTTCCGATTTCACCACTGTCGAGCCGTTGACTTTTCTTCAAGCTAACAAGCATAAGCATTGGCGTACAACTATGGAAACTGAGTACAATTAGTTGCTTCAAAATGGAACTTGGGTTCTAGTTCCGAAACCTCTTTCAGCTAATGTGGTCGGGTGTAAATGGGTATTCCGAATCAAAAGAAAACAAGATGGTTCGCTTGAACGCTATAAAGCTCGGCTTGTCGCAAAGGGGTACAATCAAGAAGAAGGCATTGACTATAATGAGACGTTCAGTCCCGTGGTAAAACCGACGACGATTCGGGTTGTGCTGTCTATTGCCTTGTCCAAGAAATGGTCTCTTCGCCAACTAGATGTGAACAACGCCTTCCTCCATGGTTGCCTTTAGGAGGAAGTGTATATGTCACAGCCACCTGGATTTGTTCATGCTGAGTATCCCAGTCATGTGTGCAAACTACAAAAGGCTATTTACGGGTTGAAACAGGCACCCAGGGCCTGGTTTTCTCATCTCAGCTCCTATTTATTTGCACTTGGTTTTCGCTCTTCTACGTTTGATACCTCTCTGTTTATTTGCTCCACTGATCATGCTGTTACACTATTATTGGTATATGTGGACGATATTATTGTCACAGGTAGTGATGAGGTTGTGGTTCAAACATTAATTCATTCTCTGAATACTCAGTTTGCACTTAAAGATTTGGGCACTTTGTCTTTCTTTCTTGGCATACATGTTCAGCCTACTGCAAATGGTCTTCTGCTGCATCAGCATAAATATGCTACAGAGATTCTCCATCGTGCTAATATGATCTCTGCAAAAGAAATTGCTTCTCCTATTTCCCAAGGTCATCAACTATCGCAGCATATTGGTGATCCTTTTCCTGATGTCACTTTATATCGCAGTACAGTTGGTGCTCTTCAATATCTTACCATAACTCGTCCTGATATTCCCTTCCCAGTCACCAAAGTTTGTCAGTTTATGCACAACCCTACTGACTCTCATTGGTCTGCCGTCAAGCGTATCTTACGGTACATTAAAGGCACGCCGAGTTATGGTCTTCATCTTACTAGTTCAACAGATTATACATTGCATACTTATTCTGATAGTGATTGGGCCGGCTGTCCTGATGATCGTCGAAGTTCGCATGGCTATTGTATTTATTTGGGTCCCAATCTTGTTTCTTGGGTAGCGAAAAAACAGACTACAACATCCCGCTCCAGTACTGAGGCCGAATACAGGGCTGCTGCTTTTGCCACTACCGAACTCTGTTGGTTGAAATCTCTACTTTCAGAATTGAACATTATTCCCGTTTTGCCACCTACGCTTTGGTGTGATAATATTGGTGCGACCTACCTTATAGCAAATCCAGTATATCATGCTCGGACCAAACATATAGAAATCGACATCCACTTTGTTCGTGAAAAGGTTGCATCCAAGGCACTTACTGTTCGTTATATATCTACGCATGATCAATTGGCTGATGTTATGACGAATGGGTTATCTATCTCCAGATTTTGTCTCCTCCGTTCCAAGCTTCCCTTTCGTGATCCGGCTTCGCTTGAGGGGGCATGATAACAGATATTTCGGGATTTATATCTTTATGATTTATTCTGATTTATTGGTTGTTGTAGTCTTAGATTTTGTATTGAGTAAATCTACTTAGCCTTAGCCAATTCCTGAATATTCTCACGTGAAAGTTATCATGAGCTTTGTTGTATTGTGTATAAATCATTTTGTAACACTTGAAGGAAATATTATAAGAAATATTTTCTCTCTTCAATAACATTATTAATAAAATAAAGATTTCTACTAATAGAGATAAAAAAAAATTTAATTTAAATGAAGATATGATAGAATCCTACGGTAGATAGAAAAATCTTAACTAAATATAAGATATAAATTTAAATAATATGATTTGGTTAATACTATATCTAATAATTATCAGTTATATTATAATATGTAAAAGTCATTTTTAAATTTCAAAATTAATTATCTAGTATATCTCATCTATATTGTTTTTTTACTTAATTATGTACAATAAATAAGCAAGGTGATTAAAACTTTACCAACATAAATTTGTATTTACTGATAAAGATTAGAAATTAGTATAAATAAGATATGAGCCAACAGTTAAAAATTGCTATCATAATAATTTTGGAAATTGAATGGAAATCCTTTATATCTTCTTTTTTTTTTTTAAAGATAAAGATTATAAAAGTACACAATCATTTGAAGTCATTATTAGTATTTTTTTTTGTCAGAATTATTAGTAACGAGTTTTTTTTTTTGGTCGAAATATATCATTAGTAATGAGTTATTAATCTATTTTCTTTTTCTCTCTTTTGTTCATAAAACTACTATAACAACATAATTTCAGACAAATATCTAAACTAAAACAAACTTAATAAACCAAATCAATTATATAAGAAATCAACAAAATTCACCAAATATTTCATAGAATTATTATTTCAATATTTTAAATAATGTTTATACGTGGCATGATATGGTTATTGCTGTAGAGATGCTCATTAAGTGACACATGGCATAGCAGTTGTTCTTTTAGAATATTAATAGATAGATATATTGTAATATTATCATCTTGACAAAAAAAAGAAAAAAAAAACAATTCTTAAGCAATCCACGGACGATGATATAATATATTGAACAGTGCATCATTACATTCAGCAGTGCACCAGTATATTGAGCAGTGTCATTGAGAAGTGTAATTCTAGAGCATTGTGCTATTTATTGTTGCTTTTATTATGTTTGACAATTGTGGTTTAGTGTGTTCTATTTAAACTCCTTTGTAATATCATTTCACTACACAATGAAATCAATGGAAAATATTAAGTGAAATACTACATTACAATTCTATCATGGTATCGAGAGTATACGAGACTAACGTCATGATCCTCCATTTCCGCCGGAGCTCCAGTAACTCCACTTTTCGGGAATTTCTTCTAGGATTTTGGCTTCTTTTTCGCCGGAGCTTTCTCGGCGACAATTGTTTTCTACTCCGCTCCCTACTTCTCTGCCTTTAATGGCACCTTGTCAAAACACACAAAAAAAAAAAAAATCCTACCTTTTCTGAAATAAACTACCTTACCTTCTTTGAAATAAACTGCTCTTTACTTGCAATAAATTGCATATTGTCTCTTTTGCACTTCCAATTCTCTTGAACCCAACAACATACACTACATCTGCTCCTTCTGTTCCCCTTGACGAGTGACAACGCAACAATCATTTGCTCAATGATCTTCACTACACGTTCAGCTTCACGCTATCAAGAAGTTTCTCTCTTCTTCAAACAGTCAAAAAAAAAAAACTAATCTGCAATGACAAATCCCCTACTTCTCTTATCTTCATTCCCAGATCTGAATCTCTCCTCCTACCGAATTTTTTTTTTTAAACAGATCTGTCTTCTCTCTTCTTCAAATAGAGTCTTCTCTTGTCAATCTTCCTTAACAGGTGACAACAAAGTGATAGATCTGCTCATTCCCTCACACATGATCTCGGATGAGCCCATTTTTTTTTCTTATTTCCTGATTCTTCTTCTAACTGTGTTGAAGTACCTCCCAGTATTCTTGAGCCAACAAAATCTTCTCCTCTCTGTATTTTTCTCATGTTTTCATCGGCTCTCACCCCTCAAAATTCTCCAACATCACTTGTCTCTTCACCCAAGAACCATCATTACATCAAATGCCTTTACTTCTCAACCAAACACATTGGACCCACCACTACACCTTTTAAATTTAAAGAATACTTCTTCTTTTTCTTCCAACGGACAACTCATCTCCCAATGCTCAATCTCTTTCTCCAAGCATGCGCACATTTCCAAAAATTCTCCCTTCTCTTCCTACAACTTACTTTTCATTTTCTTATTCCATAAGGATCCCATGGTCCATTACTTTTCATTTTTCCCTCCAAATATTTTTTTTTTCTTTTCTAACGTGACACTTTCTTATCTCTCTTCTCATAATGTTACAAGCCCAACTATAAATAATGCTAGCACACAGCCTCAACTACAAAATGCTAGCATATGACCCTTAAATCATACTTAACGGGTCCAAGAATATCTTCATCCTTTCATTTTCTTGTTTTCTCTGCTCTTTCTTGAACTTGCAAACATAAAATACATCTGCCGCATTTCAACTTATCTCTTCTCTTAAATCTCTTTCCTCTATTATCTCCTTCCTCATGACCAAACGATCAAAGGCCAACACCTGATTTAAAAAATCTACGGGTCAACTCCCTCTTTCTCTTCTTTCAACTATTCCTCTATTCATGCCATGATCACACGGTCATAGGCCAACACCTAAATTCTTAAATCAAGCCTAACTTTGTCCTCTACATTGTAGCACTGCAAACCATTCATCACAACTGCTAGCACTGCAAATTCTTCTCCCCTGCTTTTTCACTACTTCTACATCTGATTCTTCTTTTCATCAGGCTGTGTTGAATCTCTTATTTCTATTATCTCTGCAACCATGAAGATGCGTCGTTTTTATATTTTTCGAAACAAGCTCACCGTTAACAATTCGGTTTCGCTTGATGTGGCGTGATAGAATATATTGAACAGTGCATCACTACATTGAGCAGTGCACCAGTACATTGAGCAGTGTGTCATTGAGAAGTGTAATTCTAAAGCAGTGTGCTATTTATTGTTGCTTTTATTATGTTTGACAATTGTGGTTTAGTGTGTTCTATTTAAACTCTTTTGTAATATCATTTCAATACACAATGAAATCAATGGAAAATATTCACTGAAATACTACATTACAATTCTATGAGATGATGATGATCTAAAATTACATGAATTATCGATGATGATATGCAATATATTCAAGCAAGATCTTAAAATGCGTTGTTCAATTCTTATATAACCCATTTTTAGTCAACGAAGCATAAAGCTACTTTGCAGGAAAGATCCAAGCAACTAGCTGGAATTATATTACGGCCTTAAGGGCAATATTGAGTGGCACTAATATTCGTTTCGTGTAAATCATTTGCGTGGATGATGTAATGGACGCTTGAGAGCAATTTCCTATTCAAATCCTTTTGTACGAGTCAATTAGTTTCCATTACAAGACAAATAGATATAGTCAACTCCATTTATTGGAACAGCTTTAATTAAGATAACTCGAAGTTTCTTATCCACTATAAATACCTCAAAAGTCAAATTTATGGCATATAATCAGATTAGGATCAGTATTCAGTGGACTACGCATTATGAAGTTGTTTGTTATGCAAGTTGCATTGACATGTAACACTCATAAAGATTACTCGGATTTCTCATAGAAGATTAAAACTACAAGCTGCAAAATACTTGTACGACTCATTATATTGGTATATGGGAAACGATTTACAAACTTCGTCAAACATCTCATGTACAGAATACATCTTAGTGTTATGCAAGACCATGTATTAATTAATAATTCGATGCAGTTTGAGGTTCGTGGAATTTGCCTCAGCTCTCTCACGACATCAATCATTTCTGGCCTATCTTCGCCTCTTTTGCGGCTGCACCTCAGGGCAAGATCCAAGATAGCTCGTAACTGCTGCTGCTGATCAAATCCGTCTTTTATAATATTACGATCTATGATTTGACTCAACTGATCATTGTTAATGTGATCTTTAACGTAATCAGCAATATCAATAGTTACTCCATCAGAATTCTTGCACTGATGTTCTCCTGTTATAAGGACAAGTAAAAGCAGACCAAAGCCATAGACATCAGTTTTCAGAGTAACAAAACGTGACACAAAATATTCAGGGTCTATGAAACCCACTGTCCCCCTTATACCATCTTCAACCTGTGACTCTCCAACGGGGAGTGATATGGAGAAAGAGAAATCAAACAATTTAGCAACACCGTATCGGTCTATGATCACCTTAGATGGGCATAAATCCCTATAAATTATGGGTCTCTCAAATGCAGTATAGAGATAAAGGATTGCATTCGCAATGTTAACATTGTTGTACAGTTGTACTATTCGATTGTACTACTACTTACCATATATAGGTGTCTTGGGCACCAAGTAATCTTAAGCCTATATATAGGCATGTTGTATACCTTTGTAATACACCTTTCTGATAAATCATATACAAGCTTCGTGCTCTCTTATGTCTTGTTTCTATTCCATGCAGAACTAAGGAGGAGTTAACAGAGAAGAAGAGACCATGGAATAAGGTGCCTTTCAAGTAACGAAGTATACGAAGGACTGCAGCATAATGAGAAGTACGAGGAGCAAACGTAAACTGACTGACCAAATGAACGGCATATGCAATATCAGGTTGAGTAACTATGAGATAAATAAGACTGCCAACCAACTGACGGTACAAAGATGTATCTGGAAGAATTGTCCCATCCATAGGAATGAGGCGAATATTAGAATCTAGAGGAGTAGAAGCAGTCTTACTGTCTCTGATACCACCTGGGATTTGGTTGATCTACCTTCCGGGAAAAATGCTATGGGTTGCAAATAGGTGTACAAAATTAAGACTCAGTCTGATGGTTCCGTTGAAAGGTATAAGGCTCGTTTAGTAGCCAAGGGTTTTACTCAAGAGTATGGTATTGATTATGAGGAAACATTTGCCCCTGTTGCTCGTCTCACTTCTGTTCGGACACTCATTGCTGTTGCGGCTGTTAGACAGTAGAAGTTATTTCAGATGGATGTTAAAAATGCATTTCTTAATGGGGATCTTACAGAGGAAGTTTTCATGAAACCTCCTCCAGGGTATCATCATCCGCCTTATAAGGTGTGCCGGCTCCGTCGTGCTCTCTATGGTCTCAAACAAGCTCCGCGTGCCTGGTTCTCAAAGTTTAGCTCAGTTATCACAGATTTTGGTTTCATCTCTAGTAACCATGATTCTGCACTTTTCATTCGTCGTTCTAGTTCTGGTATGATTTTGTTGCTCTTGTATGTCGATGATATGATTATTACTGGCGATGACTTGACTGGTATTTCAGATCTCAAGCAGTTTCTGAGTCAACATTTTGAGATGAAAGATCTTGGCATTCTTAGTTATTTCTTGGGCATTGAAATCTCCTCCGATTCGAGTGGATATTATCTTTCTCAGGCCAAGTATTCCACTGATCTTCTTGCTCGTACAGGTCTCACAAACAGTAAGACTACTTCTACTCCTCTGGATCCTAATATTCGCCTCACTCCTATGGATGGGACACCTCTTCCAGATGCATCTCTGTACCGTCAGTTGGTTGGAGTCTTATTTATCTCACAGTTACTCGACCTGATATTGCAT